>BFEA01000043.1:663188-673708 GCA_003427395.1 Chara braunii
CCCCTACAGGGGGCCGGGGTCCCGGGTGCCGACCCCCGGAACCCCGGAACCCCGGCGGGGTCCCGGGGCCGGGGTTCGACAACCCTAGATAATTCCTTGTAGTGCCGTAATGTTGGTTGTTGCCTTTCGTGCCTCGGTGTGCCGTTGACCCAGACTAGCGCCGGACTCAATGACCACCTTGGCGCGGTCACGTGTATGACTTACGTTTCGGGTCCGATGGGGTCGCTCGGGGGTGTGTTGTATTCGCAGAATTGCTTGAGGCTCGATTACAAATTGTTGTCGGGGTTGTGCCAAAGTTATCCCCTTATAGTATTACGGGGAATCCCGTAGCAGCCACAACCGTGCTCAAGCCTCCGACGAGGGAACCTGCGGGAAATGCAGTCACCAGTCGGTGGGTGGTACCGGCCAGACGTCAGCCGACAGTATCAGGGCCGAGCTTTTTTGATAGGTCGGTCACTGTTCCTCGACTTTGGTCCCCTCCCCCTATGAGTACCAGGGGGGGGCCGACGAGCACGTACGAATGGAGAACCATAGGCAGTTGGGACGGAAGGAACCCGGACGGCCATTGGCGGGTGCAGGCGGTCGGAGGGGCGCAGCGTTAGTCGGAGGCGCGAGGGGGCCAACTGCGGAGCCGGAGGTAAGCGCAGAAAGGAAGAGCGCAGGGGCCGGGACCGATAGGGGACTAGGCTGGGCCACTGCGGTTGTTAGGCGACGGGCAGGAGAGAAAAGGGTGAGTGGCACAGCGGTGGAGGAATCCGGACGGGCCCTCTCATCAGGTGCACGCACAAAAGGAGGGAGAGTGCAACGGTAGTGGTGAAATCGCCAGCAGTACCTGCTGGGCACACCGCTCATCGGGCAGAGTAGAAGGGCGAAGAACTACTCGGGCCGTCGGGTACTCGGCCACTTTTGAGTATCGCCGGAGTAACCTGACCGGACTGCGACGGGGGTTGGAGTAGGTGATAGCGCAGCGGGCGGCGTCGAGGAGTAGTAGACAGGCGAGTGTGCAGGAGAGCCAGGGCGAGGGCTAGCACGGTAGAACGACTGCGGGATGAACCGGGACGGGCGGCTGCGCTAGGGGGGTGACGGGCTGAGGAGAGTGGTCGGGCGCAGCAACGAAAGCGAGAGAAGGGTCGGACGCAGCAGGGGAGGAAAGGACGAACTTGGACGGGATAGGCTCCGGATGCGTGCATGGTGAGGTTGGAGATAGCAAAGAGAGTCGAGCGTGGTGGAAAACGCGGAGCCCGCTCGTTTCAGAGCGGTTTTGAGCGGAGGAAGAAACAATCCCGAGGTTTTGGCCCTGGGCGAATCGATCGGTAGCGTTGGTTTTAGCAATAGGTTAGTAGATTTGGAGTTAGAGAGAGAAGAGAATGCGCGGAGCTATGGCGGAGAAGAGAGATGACGGAGGGGAAAACGGTGATACCTCTCGATTTCGCACGGAATCAAGTAAACTAAAGTGGTAGGTAGGGGTTTTGGGGCGGCGCGAGTATGATGACGGTGTTAGATTTATAGTAGGATTAGTGGTTTGATCGTATCAGTATTTCGAGCTGCGCATAGGAAGGGGGAGACAGTTTCGCAAATACACAGTGAATACTTCCACGTTCTTGCGGAAGATTTATATCGGACTTTGCTTATTGTAGTGAAGGAGGGTTCCTGTCCACCAAGGGTTACGTACATTTGAAGAGGGATGGGAATAGCGGGTTGGTCGTGCGAGCGCTCTCTTGGAGGCGCCTGTCGGAATGCTCTCTCGGGCTGAGGCTTTCGCCCCATAAATTAGACTGAACCTGGTCGCACGAACGACCAGGTGTGGGCGCTTACCGGGACACAGTTGGGGGGCTGAGGACGAGCGTGGGGCGGGGTTAGTGAAAGGAGACTTACCTGTGGGTCGAGACGCCGTCATTAGGGAGGTTAGTTCGGGAATGGAAAGTCACCAGCTAAGGTCGTGGTCTCGCTACGAACTCACCCTGTCCTGAGCGAGATCGGGAGTGGGGTGGTAGATTTGCCTGTGGACCGGTGTGTCCGGGCGAAGGTGCACACGTACCTGTCGGGGGAAGAAGAGGGGTCGTGGGAGCAACAGATCAGCCACGGGACGAGGAGACTACCTGATCGGATGGTACGCGGCCATCCCGTTGGAGCGCTGCAACGGGGTGGCGAGTTGCAGAAGCCTGCATCTTGCCTTTACGAAGGGCACTGCTCACCTCATTGGTGGGAGCAGCAGGAAGGAGAGGTGGCGGAGCCGCAGGCCAATTGGTGTGGAGTTCAACTTGTTGAATAGGATAACGGAAGGCAAGCTGCGAAATGTGGACTTACTTGTTGGTAGGTGCGCTGCTCATATTGTTGGACGAAGTAGCCACGAGCGAACGGCGATGTTTGGGGGCTCACCTGCTGGCTAGTACGCGGCCCATCCAGCCGTGTGGAGTGGCGTGAGTCCGGTCGTGAGGCCATCTTCAACCAAGCGGGCCGCTCAGTCCTTTGAGCGGAGTGGCTAAGCCTTTTGGAATGAGGTCTCTTGCTGCGGTGGGATAGACCGTCAGGAAGTCAACAGTTGGCGGTTTGACCTCAGCTTGACCAAGCTATCGTTGTTTGGCCATCATTGCGGGGCCCTCAGGCGCTGGAAGGTTTGAAGGCCCTCTCATGCGAGTCTAAGAGCACCCCTTGTGTATCTGAAAGACTAAATGCTTCTACCTTCTGCCCTTCTTACTATAAATCTAGTCTGTTGGTACTGAGAGGAAGGCGACTGGCGGGAAGGTAACCCGTAATCCGCGCCAAGGCCCCTGTGGGAGGTTCGCCCCACCGATTGCGGGAGCTCTGCCGGGACTCAGGAGGAGTCCTGGAGGCAGGGAACTGCGCGGTAATTCCCTGACTCCCTCTATAGACCCCACTATAACCCCTAGCTGTATATCTTTCTATGGTTTGACTGAGTGTATTGCGTGAATCCTGTACTCTGAATTTGGTCTGACCTTCAGGACTTTAGTTCAGACTAAGTAAATGAATGTGTGTGCAATGTCAGTTTCAGGGTTATTGGTTGCCTGAAAGCAGATTGTGAACAAAAAGGGATTGCATCTGGGGGAAGGTTGGGCGGAAGGCAGTATTGTGTGTAGTTTGATTGGGTAGTTAAGGCTGGGGGGTCCCCATAAGTTTGGGGAAGCCCGACGCTTTGTTTATTTTGGTTTGCATGAAGCAATCAGGCCGCTCTATAAGTTTAGGTAGCCTGAATGCTCTGGAGGCTAGGATGTCCCCATAAGTTTGGGGAGACCCGGTGCTGTGAATTGCATGGAGAGTCAGAACACTCTATAAGTTTAGGTGGTCTGACAGCTCTGACTTGTGAGGGCTTGATTGTGGATGGTTTTCAGGAACCCGTGGCGCTCTATAAGTTTAGGTACCTTGGATTGCCTTGTTTACTTGGGGGTTCTTCCAGTTTCTTTGGTTCTGAGCGGGGAGGTCTAAACTGCTCTATAAGTTTAGGTGGTTCAGCCCTTCTCCTGTTTTGTTATGAGGGAATAATTTTGGCAGGAGGCAGGCCGCTCTATAAGTTTAGGTGGTCTGGCCCGCTGCCTCGCACAGACTCGATCAGAGAGGAACGAACCTCGCAGAGGATCAGACCGCTCTATAAGTTTAGGTAGTCTGACCCAATGCCTTGCACATGTTGGAACCCGATGGATATAATTTGGTTATATCATATTGTTATGCTACTAAGAACATGCTAGGCAGGCCGCTCTATAAGCTTAGGTAGCCTGGCTATAACTTATCATAACTGAAGAGAGTATAAGTAAGAGATATAACCGAAGGTAAACCTGGGCAAACTGAGCAATGTTCTAAGTTGAGCGGCTCAACCCTATGTCCACTCTGAAGATTAAGTTCAGAGAGATATATACAACTTGGCTACTTAAACAGTTCAGGGCGACTAGAATGACCTAGTCGTATGCCCAAAGAAGAGAAAAGTAGTTGTGCTCTTTGTTTGTGTATACTTGGCTAAGTCAGAACGCTCTATAAGTTTAGGTATTCTGACTCTAGGCCTGGCTAAGTTGGGCGCACTCTGTAAATTCAGGCGGCCTGACCTATGCCTTATGTATCTAGGTATAAAGGGATAACTCATTGAGGAGGCATGAACTATTGTTTGCCAAGGTTGACTTTGGGATGGCGAGAATACTTACCTTTGTGGTTTGGCCTGCATGTCGCTGATTGAGTCTACTGTTCAGTCTGAGTTTCAGTATGGATAGGTAATTGCTTTAGTTGCTCGCCACGTGCTAGAGCGATAGGAGCTAGCTTTGAATTCTGCATATTCTGAGCTGAGTCATTTTCTTCTTAGTCAATTTTCGTATTTTCTGGGATCATCTCTTATACTTGGCTTTGTATAAATTTTGGAAAGCTACTTTCTCTACGGGAAGCGCTGCCGAAATTTCTACAAATCCAAGGAGTTAGTCAAGTCTTGACTTTTCAAAATTCAACTTGTCTAAAGTTCATATATGACTTAGTAAAAATCTCGAAAGCCTCCTTTTCTAAAGGGAGTGTTGCCCAAATTTTTGCTAAATCAGGGAGTTAGACAAAATTGAACTTTGGAAAGTCAAAGACTATTTCTGTATTCATATTTGGGCTGATATAGATTCTGAAAAGACACCTCTCCTACGGGAAGCACTGCCGAAATTTTCTTAGTTTAAAGGAGATAGATTATATTTTGACAGGTGGTGATTCTGGCGATCCACTCTGTATAGGGGAGATTATGTCAAGGTCTACCTTTGCTTTGGGCACTGTTTAGGGGTAGATTTAAGCTTAGTCAATTAGGAGGGTCTTGGGTGAGAATGTGTTATGGAGTTGTATTCTCCATACACTTATGATTTTAGCTTGGGGATTGGTCTGTTTTGTGTTACAGATCTTCTTGATCGACTGATTCAGGATTTGGACTAGTTTCAGCCTGATCCTACGAGGGTCATCTTCTGTTATTACTGATAACAGGTCGATTGCCGATTCGTTGGTTTACGATTCAACTCCAATTCACTCATGTCACTGAACCTAAAGGCTTTAGCCTTGTGATTGAACTGTTTTGTTGTGTTTTCACCCGGACTTTATTGAATGACCATCCAACAAAAGTACTGAGTATTTATTTAAGAGTTGCACGAGTGAGGCTTGTACGGCTAAAGCGAGGGGTATGAGCGCAAGGAATGGTTGAAGTTAACCCCGTGTAGTGCGTGGACTTTTGTTGAATCTTTGATGTGATTGCAGGTATGTTTGTGGTTTGGACTCTGGATGTGACTGCCTGCGATTACATACATATATGGCTGAGAGGGGCCTCACTGTGACTGTGAGAAGTGATCGTCCTATATAACTAAACTTTTTTATATATCTATATGTGCTTGGGTATGCGCGCGGCTTACTATGATCGGGCGCAAGAGTTAGTCATACTATGTTTTGAGGGAAAAGGGAGACCCCCCTTTTATCCTTTGCTTTTTGGAATTTTTATAGTTGGACGTTGTAGTCCGTGGCAGCCGTCAAAGTCAAACCCCTTGACTTATGTCCAAGCCTGGGGTGGGGCTCATCTCCAGGGCAGTAAGAAACGACTGTCATCACAGGTATGGACCTGTGTACCACCCACTCTGCACAGGGTGCAGAAGAGGGTGTGTGGTCTTCAACCGCGCATGGCGGTTGTCCAGCATCGAGAGATTAACCCTCAAAGCACGTGTCAGCCGACACTTGAGTGTCGAATGCGACCCTCGAGGTTAACGAGGACCACATAGGTATGGGTACTATATAGTACGCCATCATTGCGACTGCTTGCGTACGCTTGCATTGCGAGTCGATATGAGTTAACCCCGCGTCCGCGAGGGTTTTATACTAAGTCTCGCGCGTGGCGCCTATTCGATTTCCGCATCCGAAAGTTATGGGTTTGCTACAAAAGGGACTAGGAGTGTTGTCGCGTTGTTCGATGTGTGTGTGTGTGTGTGTGTGTGTGTGTGTGTGTGTGTGTTTTATTTTTATGTTCGTAAAGTGGTGTGCGCGTGGTGCGTGGGATGCGTCCTAGTCGACCGACGACGAGCTGCGCTTGGGACCTCAGCCCCCCAAGATATCGATTCGCGTGCGGGTTCGATAGAGGCGTAATACCGTCCGTACCCCCTATGCTATAGCGAAAGAGAAATGCCCTCGGCTGGTCCACCTCTGCGATTGCAGCTGATCAGCTTTCGTACTGTGGACTGGTAGCTCGGCGGGGATACGCCCACCGAAGGGAGGTGACAGCTCCCGTAAGGTTGAGGTAAGTTGTGCCTTGCGTAGGCCCTATCCTGTCGTAGGGGCTCGCGAGAGGTATGGCTGGCGCACTCGGCCGGAGCAGCTTGCGGAAGCTCCTTTTGCGTGTTCGTAACAAGGTTGGTCCAACTCCTGCGTGACGCGGCCAAGAGGTTCCCGCGCTACCACATACCGTGTCGGACCGATGCGCCCGACAACGGTGAATCAGTCACTGGAGGTGTGATCATGTGGTGGTGCCGCACAACAGCCATGGTACCGACTTTGACGGTGCGGCGAGAAGTGGTCCTCCGTTGTTTTTTTTGTGGTGCGTAGCAGTTATGGTGGATTCCAAATGTGGCCTGGAGGTTGGGATGGCGCTGGTGCACGATTGGGTCTGTGCGGCAATGATGCATGGGTCGGCGACATGAAGAGAGCGTGGAGTGACTACTCGTGGCAGTGGCTATGGAGTTACGGCACTTGTGGTTTGCACCGGAATGACATTTTTATTGGGGTTTGCGGCATATGCGGTTTTTAGCCAGAGCCATCTTTTTTTTTCTGTGGCGCGCGGTGCGATCGGGTTTGGGACCATCCGGTGGTATTGCGGCAACACGCGATCGTCTGGGACCATTTTGGGACCTTATGGGACTGATTATAAGATCGGGAGCGGCATGTTGGTGTGGTTATTTAAGTTGTGAGTGAAGATGGTGATTAGAGGCGGCATGAACTTGCGATTGGTTGGGAGGGACAATTTTTTGGTGAAGTACAGTTAGGACTGTGTTAGGACGTTTGAGACCAGTCTAAGCAGGGATCAGTTTGGGACATAGGGACCACGTGAAAACTCATTTGTGGGCACACACTCCTGGAGGGCTATCTCGCTTGAGTTCTTTTGTGTGACCCAACCTCTGCTTATTTGAGTACTTGAGAGAAGGTGTGGACCATCATCTAATTGGGAGGCCACAACTGGTGAAGTTGTAGGCCATGTGTCTTGGACTCAGGCGACGTTTACTTCTTCTATTGAAAATATTACTCGACTTTCTTGAGTGAGCCGGATCAAACTTCACTCAAGGTCAGTCAGTTGAATAACTCAGACTTCCCTTCGCACTTGTGTGAACCCACACTTTGCTTGACCCTGTTGTTTTGAACGTTCGAAAGAAAAGGTAGAGAAAGTAATGCAAGTCATGCATGTGAATGGAAAAGTCTGACTCGAGTATGGGATTGTACTGTTTTCTTTTGAATTTGTTTTCTTTGCGTGTTGTGTAGGTAGGTAGAAGGATGTTTGCAAATGAGTTTGATTTATGCCTATTTGGGAAAGATGGAAAATAGTGTATTCTTTCTACCTTTCACCTGCCTGTTGTCAAAGTGAACTTGTTGTTTCGAAAAATACTAATTCAGTGAGTGTCATAAAAAAAAATTGTTTCAACTAAAGCAGATAAGGTCAAATGAAATTAGTTTTTTTTCCCGAGGATTGAACCTTTCTATCCCGAATGACCTTATTTATTTATACTTGTCCAATGCAAGCAATGCACCTCATAAAAAATCATTCACAAAATAGTGTGTAATAAAAAAAGGTCTAAGATGTATCAAGATGCATGTATGTGCCTAATCTTTGGTCGGCGATAGGTGAAATCAATGACTTTGGCAGCGTGTCTCATCAAGTCAAAACTAAGGCAGTCTGACTACCTTGTCGGCTGCATTGAGGTTATTGTCGAAAGTCGACTCCTCGTTGGTGGCTGTATAATTCTTGTGGAGTTCGACCCGGGGGGTCGTATTTTATTTTGATCTTGTGTTATTGGATGTACGATATGATGATTCAAATTCTTTTAGTTATCATTTTGTACTTGATATATTTTTGTCGACTTCTCTTGATATAATTATTTGTGGATGTTTTAACTTTCTTTTGACAGTGTGTCTAAAGAGATTAGGATGAATTGTGGTTTCACGCTTGGCTGAGGCCGTCCTAGTCAACCGACATCAGCTTCGTACTTTGGAGATCAGCGCCCTAAGGAAGGAACGACGTTCGGGCCCACATGGTGTTTCACCAAGCGTATGTATACTAAGATGAACGAGCAAACACCCTCGGTTGATCTACCTCTACGACTGCATTTAAAAGCTTTCGCACGTGGGTCAGTAGCTCGGTAGGGATATGCCCTTAAGGGTGGTAACAGCCCCTTAGGGAAGGCAAGTTGTGCCCCGAGGGAACCTATCCTGTCGTAGGGGACCATGGGAAGTACAGTTGGCGCACCCGGTTAGAGCAACGAAGGGACAATGAGACCACGGTCGTCTGGGCGGTCCGCGCTTTCGAAACAAATACCCTAATAAGAGTATTTGCCGGGGATTTCAAACATCGGACATTGTCTGACCTTTTCGTTGAAATGAAGGACTTGATGAGATTGACGTTTGACAAAAGTTTATTCAGACTTGACCTATGACTAAGAGATTAAAAGTTTTGAAGCTTTAGTCTGGACGCTTGTGGCGTCCGAAAGTAACGACGGTAACTAGTAGTGCTCCACTTTTGTCGAGGGCGCAAAGGCACGCAAACGTGGAAACGTTGAAGCTATACCTATTATACCTAAAATAATGACTAGAAAGAGGGATGCGCCAGGTAAGAGCCCGCGGCGCAGAGGAGTAGGAAGGTTTTTTATTTCCTGGGCCGCCGGGTTTGATTTCGAGTCAGGGGAGGGGCCAACAGGTCGATGCCGAGGCCTACCTGTTGGGTGACCCCGAAGCCATGAATGAGCAGCCATCCACGGGAAAGCGGCAGAAAGGCAGTCGAGGCCTGGAGGGTCTGCACGGCCTCAGGAAGGTAGGGCCTGCAAGGCCACAGGCAGGAGGGAAGGCCAGGGTCAAACTCTTCTTATAGAAGAGTTTCTCCTATCAGTGTCGTGATAGGAGCTAGCCTTGTAGGTTACGATGCTAGACTTTCGCCCAGCAGATACTGGGATCAAGGCCGACCACATGCATCCTACTGGGCTAGCTCCTTTTGGAGCAGCCCATTGAGTGAGGGCAGTTGGGCAGCACGGTCGATTTCGGTCGCACGATCTTCGAGATCGCGCGGCTGAAAACAGCCGCGCCGAGATTCCATGGCCTCTGCGCAAGGATGACATACATTAATCGAGAAATTGTCAAAAAAAATTGTTTTGTTTTTTAGTTTTTGCGATCCAAGTCGGGATTCAACCTGGGTCTGTATCCCAACAGTCTGTGGGATGACATGAGCGTTGGCAAAGCCAACGGAATAATAAAAAAGGAAAAAAAGAAAACTTAGAAAAAAACAAATAACTAAAAATTGAAGCGTCAGTTGGCGCATTGAGAAGTGTTGCGGACTTAGTCCCCATGAAGAGCAGTAGGTGCCTGTTTCACACACGACCGTTTTTTTTGAAAGGTGAGTTTTTTTTTTTTTTTTTTTTTTTATATTTTGTTTTTTTTCTAGATTCGTTTTAGATTATTTTCTTTTAAATCCCCCCCTTCTTGTTTGCATTATGGCAGTGCCCGTTCGATTTTGACGAATGGACCTCTTAGGATTAGCAAAACCGAATGAATGAGCCGCCATAAGGCGGCTATGTTCAGGAAATGGGTTGAGCTACGAGAGACTCTCTACGCACCTCTCAAACGGTTTTCGTGACAGCTCGTCCGTCGTTGGTGACCGTTGCGACTGTTGAGAGAGAGAGAGAGAGAGAGAGAGAGAGAGAGAGAGAGAGAGAGAGAGAGAGAGAGAGAGAGAGAGAGAGGAGGAGGAAAACGAAGAGGCTTACCTGGCGGTGGCCGAAGTGTAGCGGTCAACAGGTAAGTCTCCAGCCCTCCGACAGGCATGCAGAGACAGCCCATCTGTGGATGGGCAAGAAGTAAATGAACTTGTTGAGAGAAGGTTAACCGACCCCCCAATTTTCACCCTCATTTATAAGAAAACCAACGGGTTATTTTAATAGCAAGCCAAAAGTGCACTTTACTGAAATTTCACCAGCATTTCAATTTGTCATTTTTCACGATTTTCATCACTGCCCAAAACAACCATCTCCAAGAACCCAACAAACACCAAGCTTGGCACATACAGACCTTGACCAAAAACAAAACAGGCAAAAAAAACAAAATAACATGATCCCCATTGCACTTTTCAGGATGGTGAAGGTTACCCTATGGGTGAAAAGTGAGGGTACTTGTTAACCATTTGTGAACTTGCTGCGTTGGGTGGCTACGTGCGGAGGGGCGGTTACTGGGGACTCTCTGTATGCTTAAGGTAAGTTTGGTTCTTTCCTTTTCTTTGTAGTTTTTTTTTTTATCTTTGTTTTTTTCTTTTTTTAATTTTTAATCCC
>BFEA01000043.1:673925-690015 GCA_003427395.1 Chara braunii
AAAATGAGAGAAGAAAAGAAAAAAAAAAAAAAAAGTAACGGCCATATACGTGGCCGCGACCGCGGGACAGATGCAGCCCCAGAAAGTTCTAGGGGTTGATGGGACTGCGTCTGTTCGTTTTGAGTAGGCAGCAATAAGTGGTTGAGTACAACCATTTCTAGGAGCACCTGGCCTGGTAAAACGGCTAGGTACTTCTGGGGATTATTGAACTTGGTTTCCCTAGGGGAAAACCAAGGCACCGAGCTCCTGACCGTTGATTTAGATCAAGGGTCAGGAGCACTGATGAATTTTGCCTGGTTGTGGGCAAAGCAGTTGCCCACATGCCTTCGGCTGGCTATAAGAGCCATCACTACACCCAACAGCCTTACACTTGTGGCAGTGCTGCTGGGGCGTTTACTTGTGTGAATGCTGGTTGGCTGCTATAGAGGGGAGGCGTTGTTGGTGAAGGTGTTGAAGGTCTGCAGGAGCAGTTGAGGGAGAGACAGGCGGCAGCCATAGCTGAGGCTGGGAGCTCACTGCCCCATCTCTGCATGGGTGCGTGGTCGGTGGGCTGCGATAGGGATGGACGGTGCGGAAGGCGGCAAGGGTTTGTCGGGGGTTACGCTGCCGAAATTTTGACTCGGCGGTGGTTTTCTTTAGAGGGAAGTGCTGCCAACTTTTTTGGCACAGCAACAACGCCACTGTTGGTGGGGAGATGTTGCGGACTAATGTCGCGGCAACAAGACCTTCCTAAGGGAAGGTGCTGTCGGAGTTTGTCGCGCAACGCCGGTGTTTTTTTTCAATGTAAGTGTGGGGAAGTGTTGCTCGATCAACAACATGACAACGACAGTGTATCCAATGAGATCATGTTGCCGAACTTGGCAGCGACGTCAATATTTTTCGCGTAAAGAAGTGTTGTCTGGTTGGCGGCATGTCGACGACATTCTTTTTTTTACTGGGCAGTGTGCCAGAATTTTACGACGTGGTGAATCAGTCATTTGGTGGTGTTGCACGGTAGCCGTGGTACCGACTTGACGGCATGGCGAGCGGCAGTTCCGTTTTTAATTTTTTTTTGTGCGGCGGTTATGGTGGATTCCAGTACGGCCTAGAGGTTGGGCTAGCACTAGTGCTCGTTTGGGTTCGTGTGGTAGTGGTGCGTGGGCCAGCGGCATGAAGAAAGTGCAAAGTGAGTGCACACGGCAGTAGTTATTGAGGCTCACGGCACGTGCGGTTTTCAGTTAGAGCCTCCTTTATTTTTTTGGCGGCGGGCGGTGCGAGCGGTTTTTAGTTCTGGATCATCTAGTGTTGTGGGCGATGGTATGGGACTGCCCAGGATTGCTTGGGACCATCTTGGGGTGCGAACGCAGTGATTGGAGGTGGCATGGACTTGAGTTTGGTTGGGGAAGTGTCCTTGGAGGACGTGGTGCAAATGGACTGTGTTAAGACAGTCTGGGACATTGGAACCCCGTGAAAACTCATTTTTGGGAACACCCTCCTGAAGGGCTACCTCGAGTGAGTTCTTTTGTGTGGCCCAGCCTCTTGCTCATTCGAACATTTGAAGAGAGAGGCGGACCATCGTTCAGTGGAACAACCACAAGTTGTGGAGTTGTGGCCTCATGATTTGAACTTCAACGACGATTAACTTTTATCTCATTTGAGTATTACTCGGCTTTCTTGAGTGAGACGGATTAAACTTCACTCAAGGTCAGTAAGTTGATTGACTCAGATGTCCCTTCACACCTGTGTGAATCCCCACTTTGCTTGACCCTGTTGTTTTGAATGTTCGAAAGAAAGGTAGAGGAAAGTTGTGCGTGTCATTCATGTGAATGGAAAGGTCTGACTTGAGTATGAAATTGTATTGTTTTCTTTTGAACTTGTTTTCTTTGCATGATGTGCAAGTAGGTAGAAGAATGTTTGCAAAGGAGGTTGTTTGTGTCTACAAAGGATGATGAAAAATATTGTTTTATTTCTATCTTTCACCTCCTGCTTATCAAAAGGACTCGTTATTTTTAAAAAGATTATTTAATGTGTGTCGTAGAATAAATTCGATCAGATAAGGTCAGACGAACTTGGACTTTTCCCTAGGATTGAACCATTTTATTCTAATAGACCTTATTTATCTATACCTATCCAAATGGTTTTCATTCTCTATCTTCTTCTGTTTTTTTTTCGTTCAAATTACCCTGAACTTAGGAAAAATGAAAATATTTGAAAACTACTTGCAGTGGACACATCCTCTATCTCTAGGAAGCATCTAGGGCGGGGGTTTGTTGCTTTAGGAGTCGGCCTTGTTATCGACCCAGAGTGGACCGTTCTACGGAGGGTACTTTGCTCACTCGGTGGAGACGGTCTGACTCCTGAGATCCGAGCTTTGTGCTCGGACGAGGAGGAGGAGTACCTCAGACTATTTCCTAGAGGGAGAGACATGCAACACTTCAAGCAATGCACCTGATCAAGAATTATCTGCAAAGCAGCTTGTCATCCAAAAATATTAGAAACGGATTAACACAAGTATGCATGTCTAATCTTAGGTCGACGATAGGTTGGAATGAATAACTTTGGCAGCGTGTCTCATTAAGTCAAAACTAAGGCAGTCCGACTAACTTGTTGGCTGCATCAAGGTTATTTTCGATAGCCAACTCCTTGTTGGTGGTTGTTTGATTGTTTTGTGGTGTTCGACCTGAGATAGTCGGATTGTATTTCGATCTTGTATGTTTGGATGTATCTAATGATGATTTTGATTCTTTCAGTTATAATTTCATATTAAATGTTTATTTTTATCGGCGACGGTCGATCTTTTTGATATAATAATGCGTGGTTGTTATAATTTTCTTTAGACTGTGTGTCTAAGGGACTAGGATTAATGTAGGGTTTCACGCTTGGTTGAGACCGTCCTAATCGACTGACGTTTGCTCCGTACCTAGGAGATCAACGCCCTAGGGGACAGACGACGCTCAGGTCCACTTGGAGTTAACCAAACTTATCTATACTACAACGAACAAGCAAACGTCCTCGGCTGATCCACCTCTACGATTGCATTTAAAATTTTTCGCATGCGGGTCAGTAGCTCGGTAGGGATACACCTCTAAAGGTGGTGACAGCCTCTTAGAGAAGGCAAGTTGTGCTCCGCGGGAATCTATCCTATTGTAGGGGACTGCGGGATGTACTGCTGGCGCACCCGGCTAGAGCGGCGAAGGGATGACGCGACCGCACCCGTCTCGGCGGTTCGCAGGATTATTTTGCGTCGTTTCTGAGTTGAATTTGAATTTGTTTTTATTTTAACTCTTGCGTGACACAACCGGGAGGGCTTCGACGCTTTGCAAAAAGGCGGGAGCCGATGCGCTCGACGGCGGGGTTATTTTGCGTCGTTCTCGAGTTCTCTCTTAATTTTGTTTTGCTTACTCCTGCGTAACATGGTCGGGAGGGCTCCCGCGCTTTGCAAAAAGGTGGGAGCCGATGCGCTCGACAGATGGCGTTGTTTCCCAAAAGTCCCGGTTCTACGAGAGATACTTGTAGGTTATCCGCAATATCGCCAAGGGCCTTGACTATGCAATCAGATGTGTCGTTCAGTTCAAGACCTTTGATGGACCGGTGCTTTCTAATCTGATTCAGCAATATCTCCATTTGACGAATGAAGAGAAGAGGGGCGACCGGGCATCCTTTGCGAAAAGACCACGTTAATTTGAAAGGGGCAGAGAGCCAACCGTTCACCATAACCGATGAAGTGGAGAAGGTGTACAAAACCACTTTCCTTCTTCAAACCTAAGTGTCTTAACGTGATGATGACGAAAGTCAACCCAACCTTATCGTACGTCTTCTCCAGGTTAATCAAGAGAATCGCCAGTAGCAGGTTCTTATGTTGCACCACCTCTAACACCTCTATAGTTGTTACAATATTATTAAAAAAATACCTCCATTATACAAAGGTTCCTTTATCCCCTTCCAACAAGTCTAGCAGGTATCGGGCTAACCTCCTTGCTAACGTATTGGCCAAAATTTGTAGGAGACCTTCAGTAGGGAGATTAGTTGTCAGTTCCTCACTTCCAACTTATCTCCTCTCTTAAAGAGGACCCAGATAATGTCATAGGTCACCCTTTTCCCCAATTTGTCACCCCTTGAAAACCTCGGTGAATAAATTCACTAGATCCGGGTCAACTGCTGCCCAAGTTTCTGGGGGAGAAGTCCATTAAACTGACATTTCGTTAAAACTAGCATTTCTTCTAAATTCACAAAAGTGGACTTTGTCAAAATTCCATTCCTCATTGGCTGAGAAAATGGTTATCCCACTTGAACCATCTGATGTATCTCAACGTAAGTAATGTCAAAATATCTACGAGGGTTCGATCATCGGCCTTTGTCACGACGCCCAACCATCGGATAGTCCGACGTCATGCGGACAAGAAAACGCTAAAAAATATTGTTTTTTCATATGCTAAATTTCATGAATTTAGAAAAAAAATGTGTTTTAACAAAATGTCAGTTGTTGCCAGTCTCTTAATCCCAAGAAATTTCCCTTTTGTCATAGACTTCAAGTTAAGAGGGTGAGTCCTCTTCTCGAAAGTAACTAGATGGTTTCAGTTAAGTTTGGCAGAGTGGAGACCCTTACGCATCTATCTTTCCACATATCAGTGTGCATGTTGTCATGTGGACGCCTCATGGTTATGATATCTTTGTAAACCACAAGTACTTCCTACAGTCGTGCCCGTTAGTAAGCCACGATTTAAGGAAACATACAGGCCACTTTAAGAACGTCCAAATTCATCCAACCAGAAACATTTATACTTCATTATTTTCCACAGCCTATAATTGGGCCAAGTACTGGTAGTTTAAGCGTGCCCGCTGCAAAGGAGACTGTCCAGGCTATGTCATTGAATGAGTGTCACAGTTCGACCATTTGTTATTGTGAGCGGCGAGGCAGAAACTTATGAAATATCTCTTTGGTCATCTTGTCATTTGCCTCAATCCCCTTCTCTCGCAGGACTTCCATCCACGTTCGTTCTTTTTTGGTTTGCAAGTCATCTCATTCTGCCAATATTTTCTTTTTTTTGGTAGCTCGTACCAAGACTGAAATCGGGTACCCTTCCACCTTCTCTTCTGTTTCCTCCACCTGTTGCCTGCATTCCACCTCTCTTCTGTTTCTAGACTTGGTCAAGATCTCAAATGTATATTAAATACACTTGATACTATAGTTATAGCGCTATCTATCCAGTCTTTTTGTTGATATGCACAACGGTTTGGCTTTTCCCAGTCTCTCATATGTTGTTCCACGCAATCTGCTAATCGGGGTTTTCTAGGTTCGGTGAGTTCAATTTACAAAAACATTTTCCTAGCCAGTGTTTGAAGGCAGTTTTAAATTGATGTCTGCAATAACATGCTTGTGGTCTAAAAGTGGATGCATATCAGTTGCAATGCAATTACACCTTCTTAGATAAAATATGTCACCGAAAAATAGTCCAGTTTACGTTTCCCCGGATGAAGATGAGACATTCATGTGTAACCTGGATCATCAAGCGAAAGGAGTCTGAACGGATCGGTGAGGTTAAACTATGTTGCCAAATCCATCAGAGTTTGTACGTCTCTCCTCTGTATGTCTTTCCTCCCAACAATAAAGAATATTGGTCCCACGGCCTCATCTATAGAAAGATTCCAGTCCCTTTCCATAATTAAATTTTCGGTTTTTGGGATGTGCAACATTAGCTTCGAGAAGAATCTTGCTTGTTCCCCAACCTCCATAGGAGCATAAATGGTCATAATTACCCAGTTTCCCCTCCATGTTTTCATTATGAGTCACATCTACCTTCCCAATATGGTGACTTCCGAATCAACCACTTTCACTTGAAGATCTTTGTGCACCAAGATTCACATGCCTCCTTCAAGTTTTGTCCCATGCACAGGAGTCCAAGATCATGTGTCGTCCCACGAACTTGAATTACCCAGTTCCATTCACTTCTCCTGATACAATTACGATTCTTTAATTAGCAAGCAGTTTATTTTCCACTTATACATCCAACTTTTAGCTTTTCTGGGTTTTAATCTTCCCCCAGTGTCTCCCAACCCTCGCATATTTCAAGATGCAATCTTGAGCCTATCCACCAAACCGATTCAAGCCCACCTGCACTTGAGTTTGAGAGAGACTTTTTGGTCTGCACTATGTTGGCCAGGTATGACTGCTCTAGTAGAAGTTGAGACATGCATAATAGAGTGAGAATGAGACTGCCTCTTGAACTACCATGTGAGAAGTTCGCTTGCAATGGGGCATTCTAGTCTTTTGTCAACATCGAAAGCATGAAGTGGGACTAAAGACCTTCCTTCATAGGCAACCTTTCACTTACGTTCGGCAAGATCAAAGCACTATCTCTAGAAACACCTTAATTTTCTAGAGTTTCAGGGCATTCCATTCTCTTAACACATCCATATGGTACCAATGAACCCCGCCTATGTTAGGGTGTCTACTGATTCAGGCGGGATGCGTGCACCCTGTAGTGGGCATCTGTTGATTTGTGCGGGATGTGTGCATCAGGAGCGGAACATAAAACTTCAAGTTATGGTATCCTTGAGAAGGCTCACATATTATATTGATCATGGAACAATTAGGAACAACTCTGGCTAGGACATGCTCCCTGTAGAGCACCTGTGTCTTATGTATAATCAGCAATGGGGTCGATGTTTTATCCACCTCGTCAAATGGGGTGTTTGGAAGACCTTCTTCATTAGTCAGAGTCAGGAAGTAGATCTCATCTCCCACCCTCGTGTAGAGAAGCGGGACAATTGTTCTCCTTACTGCCTCCACCTTGTTTCTATGCACCGTGTCAAACCTTCTCCTTCGATCGATGCAAAGTCTCAATTCCACACCCCTTTGACCGTTCCGCTAGGATCTGAAATGGGTCGAGCTTTCCACTGATGGAGTGGATATTTCCCGGCCCAGCTTCTCCTCACTAGCATTAGCCCCTTCTCCCTCCAACTCACTGGCCATCCTACCCCGGAATTGGGAGGACACAGATCTCCTCCACAACTCCGTGCGCGATGCATGGAGGTTCTATCTATTGTGCGTCCTCTCTCTCAGCTTCAAGTTCAGCCCGATATCTGTCTATCCGACTCTATCAGCAGATCGGGCAACTTCCTACACTCTTGCTTCGTCCCCCACCCACACTCTCCACGTAGGACCGTCTCTTTTATAAACCACTCCCCCCAGTTGATGACTAATTGCCCCTAAAAGACCTTGGTTGAACATCCAGTTTTTCCCAGTATGATCCGGTGGTCCTGTTGTCAGCTGTTGCGTGAAGGATCACCAATCATAAGAGAAGTTCAGGTAGAGCGATTGCGAATGACCTGGTTGTGGCAGTGGAGCAGAGCTGATTCGTTGGTTCATACTTATCATCTCCCGCAAAAGAACCTTGTTGCTCGTGATGCAAGGAGTTCGGATGTCGTTAGACACTCCTCGGGGACGTGAAATCCACAAGGACGAACTCGTTCCACCTGTCCTTGGGGACAAAGTTAAAAAAGAAATATGAAAACGCCACATGGTAAAATCCTTGTGGCGTCCTTGTGGCTCCAACCAAAATTCTCTTATCCCCGAGGGACCTTGCGAGGTCCCTTGGAGCTCAAGGAACAGCGATTCACGTAGTGGCAAAGACATGCGTCGACAGGGAGTTTCGGTTCTTGGGTGGTCCGATGGCGTTAACACGGACATCCCCGTCCTCCAACGTCTGCATAGTCCCCCAGCGGCCCCCAACGGTTACCGCTTGCCATGGGCCTCCATCAGGTGGCGTCGCCGTCTTCAGTCGGCGTCATGTGGTTTCCTGCGCTCGAGGAACGTCGGCAGTAGACGTGGCCGACCTGAACCGCAGGCTCCCTTTGTTGCTCCTCGTCACTGTGCTGCTTCTGGTGGTCCCCATGCTGCTCTCCAGACGTGGCATTGCTGCCCTCTCCACCGGGATGTTCATGGTTGACCTGTACTTTAGGCTCCCTCTGCTGCTCCTTGTTGCTGTCTTGCTTCTGGTGGTCCCCAGATTGCTCCTCGTCGATGTGTTGCTTCTCGCGGAAGTAGTAATCCATAACGTTGTTGTATTGTCGAAGGTCTTCCAACATCCCCCCCATCCTGCATTTGATCCACCACCTCAGCGTCACTCGTGGAATGATGTTGCAACCCGACATGTAGCACAACTGAATAACAGCCTCCGAAGTCGCCACATATTCGGGGCCATCATGTGCAACTTGCATCAACGTCTTTCCTTCACCTATGCGCTTGCAATCGTGCCTTCATTCGTCCCAATGCCCTCTCCTGCTGACAACGAAGGACAACGGCAGCCACGACCGTCCTCTCCAGTGGTGTCA
The DNA here is from genome assembly GCA_003427395.1 of Chara braunii. Classification (NCBI taxonomy): domain Eukaryota; kingdom Viridiplantae; phylum Streptophyta; class Charophyceae; order Charales; family Characeae; genus Chara; species Chara braunii. The sequence continues at coordinate 682,239 of BFEA01000043.1, forward strand.
ACAGCGTACGGGCGACCTCTCCGCCGCCCTCCATCTTCGACGCTTCCACAAGAATGACGTGTCTCCGTTGCCGTGACGATGGTCGCCCCCACGACACTTTCACAAAGTTGCCCCCTTTGGGTCGACGTCGCTCTCCTCGGGAAACTGTGCTAAACGATGCGCACAAAGTCCACAAAGTGGCATGCGTTGATGGCGATGGATGCTACCACTATGCATACGTGCACACAGCACTGGGTTTCTCAGGAAGGGACGCCGCCGCAAAGCCCGATTCGCAGGTGCCCCATTTTCGCGCCGCCTGCCGATGGTCGTGGTCATCACCACAACCGCATTTCAAATTTTTAATTTCAAACGTGGAGGTCCCCTATTTTTTATTATGTTTTTCGTCGCCTGGCCTTGCCACATATAATCTTATGAAAACGGCCATGGGCAGGCCACAAAGAAACGTCCTCGGGGGTCGTCCCCGAGGATATGTGGAACGAGGCCGAGGAAGTCGTAAGGAAGTGTCTAACGACGCCCTTATACCCTGAGTTCTAGACCACTGAGGGATTCGTAGGGTTTCTAAATAGGGTCTATATTTCAGCAGTTTGTACCAGCTGAGCTAGGCCCGTTGAATTTTTTAATCCTCTCTTAGGCCAAACTGATCCGGGATTTGAACCATCGATCTGTTGCCAGTGGTTTGTCAACAGGCAATGTGTGCGTTGAGGATTGCCAGTGTGTTGTCATCGTTTTGTTTCTTTTTTCCCTTTTTTCTTTTTCTTGCGTGTTGTTGTCTGCCTGCGACCGGAAGGCAAAAAAAAAAAAAAAGGCAGAATCCAAAGAAGTGAAACCGATGGGCCGGGGACCGACCGTAGCGCTTCCGCCAGCGCATTAGCGTTTTGGACCAAGCGCTTAGACCTCGGTAACGACGGCTACTATACCAGCTATGGGTGGCGCCGCCAAGACGTTGCCATAGCAGAGATGACCCTGTTCCACTCCGCATTGAGGGAGGGTTTCCATACCCTATTGTTGTAGTGTATATGGGAATGGTGTCATAGTGGGAAGTCGGTCGTTAGCCCCCACCCCGCATCTTATGTCGATGTTGAAGTACGTTCACAATCTCCGTAAGTTTTGGGTGCCTCATAGCCCTATTGGGTCATTTCCGATAATAAGCTTGAATAGTTACGTAGTAGTGGTTAGCTTAGACGTAGGTGTTACTTTTGACCAAGATGGCAGTGGCAGCAGGGCCCACTTCGGGAGAACAGCTTCGGGAGACTCGATCCCCTCTACTAAATCCAGGTGTGGATAGGGAAGATGTGACAAGACTTAGGGAGTTGATGAGACTCTGTTATGTGGAAGGTCAAATGCCCTCGGACATTGATCCTGGGGAAATGGTGGTTGAAGGCCAGAAGGTGAGATTTAAAGTTAATAAAGCTTTCGATCGTGTGAAGATTGCCTGGTTGAAGGAACATATGGTCACGGTAATCTTCCGCGAAGGGGAGGCGGGTAGTTTCAGCACTGGCAGAGTCAAGGTGGAGAGCCCCAATGCAGTGTCCTATGTTGCTAAGGCTCGCGCAATAGCATCATGGATGGTCATAAAGGCAGATGATGAAATCTCAATTGGCGGAGTCACATACAAGCTGGAATTCAAGCCATGACTTTCTAAAGCTCAATTAAGGGAGCAGCAGCGTGAAGAAGATGAACTCTCCTTTTGGGTGGTTGCACTCCAAGTCCCTCTTGATTCCTTCTTTATTCTGGAATCGCATATTGCCAAGGCGATAGGACGAATCGTTTGAACTCATCCAACAGAACCGAACTGTCTCAAACCTTCATTAGTCAATATCGAATTTGATCTCGATCCAGCAGCACGACCCAATATGAAGGATAAGATATGGGTCGAGACAGCAAAGGGCGGTAGCCTCTAAGTGAAGCTGGCGTCCTCGGATACTCCGAGGTGTAGAAGGTGTCGAGCGTTCTTCCACTCGGAGGCAGAGTGTCGAAGAAATCCAAGACAACACCAACAACAACAACAATCAGGGAGCCAACACACTCAAGGCGATGGTCAACAATCGTCAATGCACAAGGCTATATAGTGGGCCAATGGGCAAACTAGGGTTGTCCCCTTCTTCGGCAGCTCTGCACTCAGATCCGATGCAGATTCAAAGAAGTGGTCAACCCTTCATGTCTACTCACCAAATCCTTCCTTCTCACCTGCAGTCCAGGGGTTCAATGGAGGACAATCACATATGTCGTTCTCACTGCAAGGCCCATCCACATGGACATGGAACGCTTTTGTGCCATGCACAACATTCCAAGGTCTCCAACAAGGGGCGGCTCCGATGAATTTTGACATTCCTCACCAGGTGTTTCAAGAAGGCTCATATGACGCTTTTCCAAACGCGGGCATCGGGAGGAGCGGCATCCTCAGTAAATGGAGGCAGGAATGGACTGGGTGGAGCATCAGGCACCGGCAACACAGCAGGAGGTGGGGTCCCCCAAAACAGTGTACGTGTTCCGCCAAGACCGGGAGCCTCCCCGTCAACGATTCTGAGACCAAGATCTTCCACTCCTGGTAAACAACGTCGACTGAACCTCGAAGGTAGTTTTATATCAGAAGAATTGCGAAGTGAAGCATCTAACTCGTCAAAATCGAAGGACTCCCAAAGACGCATCAAGGACCTAGGGATACCTGGTAGCTCTTCGGTAAAATGAAGTGCTCCAAAATCTTTGGGTAGAGGACAATTACATCAAGTGGAGAATAGGATTCTCCCACTTTTCTGCACAATGGTCCGGAACGCACTATGGGTGATAGCCTGGGTTGCTGCAGACGGCGTTGCCCAATTGGTATGCTTATCCGGCCCCGAGCAGCCGATGCCTTCGTCTATTGTTGTCACGGTCAGAACTGCGATCCAAGACCTTTTACATTTTCAAATCATTCCAGATATGACCATGCCTCGCATAATAGTTGACAGCCCGGACGATACGGGTATGCGTATCAATTTTTTTTTTCCTATTATGGACGTACGCATGGTGGCGGGTCAGTTCGAAAAACCGAAATCAGAGGGGATCTGTCTCCTTCCTCTCTCTTGGTTTGGCGAAGCCAAAAAGAGCGAGTTAAGGAAGATTAGGATGCCCCCGCTCCAGTCAGCAGAGTTCTTGACAGATGTTGATAGTCGCCTATTGAGGAAAAATAAGTTGTTGTCACCTTATGTCCACTCGATGTTGACAAAATCTTGGTTGACGAACCCGAGTCCCTCGGGCTCGCAAGGCAACTCCCTGATCCAAAAGGATGCAGCGGGGACGATGATTAATAGTTAAATTAAATATTGGTTCATGGAACATTCGGGTTCTTGGGGATAATGCTGGCCATCACAAGAAGGAGAGGCTTAAAGCTTGGATATATGATAATAAGATTCATATCATGTGCCTCCAAGAAACTAAACTTTCTGAGAACAATATCTCCTTACTTTCTAATTGGGGGGATGGTCCATAATTATAGGTTCCGGCCGAAGGCTCAAAGGGGGGTACGGCTATCTTAATCCACAGGAAAACGGATCTGGAGTTGGTAATTTTTACGTTGATATCTGGGGAAGATGGGCATGGGTAAAGTGTTTCATAGACAATTTGTACTGGGTCTTCGTCTCTATTTATGCACCTGTTGATAGGAAAGCTCGAACGAGTTTTTTCCAAGAATTGTTGTTGATTGTGCCAGAAGCGGATAAGTACGTGTTCGCAGGAGACTGGAATCCACCCTGGATGCTTCCTCGGTTCACTCAACGAACGATAAGCTCAGTTTAATCTCCACGATGGAAGTTTTTGACCTCATAGATCCCTTTCGACTATCGCACTCGGATAATCCAAGATACACGTGGTATTCTTATTTTCGGGAGAACACAGGTATCACTAAGAGGAGACTGGATTTTTTTATAACCTCCTCTACCGTGTGGGATGAAGTAATTAAGGTAGATATATCGTCTGGCTCGATGTCAGACCATAAACCTATCCTAATTACTATCCAGGCCTCAAAAGAAAGTAGAGGCAAAGGGTTATTTAGGTTTAATACGTTGAACTTGAAGGTCCCGGGATTAGTGACATGGATGAAACAATTCTTGCAAGATTGGAAAAACGCCTTGCAAAGCTTCCCTTCAGCGACTGCGTGGTGGAACTCGGGCTCAAATCTTTTATAATCTCTTGAATGTACTTTCTCGGTTGCTAGCATACCAAAGAGACCGCAAAACGCAAGCTCTTAAAAAACAGATTGAGTATGTTGAATCTCGTATGCTGGAACATCCAGTTTCGGAGAAAGTTTGGGTAAGGAAAGAGTGATGTTCCTGTCAGAATGGGAGGAATAAGAAATCAAGGAATCAGAACTCTGGACGGAGAGATTGCGGATTAAGGGCATGATTGTACATGACAGAATGACAAAGGAAAGCTTCCACAAACTGCTTCTGCGGCAGTCAAGAATTTTAATGAAATAACTTAAGCACCCTTTTGATCAAGTGGCACCGGTGGTCAAAGACCTTGTACAATTGTGCGATTACTCTGCACTGTACTACAAAGATATTATAACGTCCCGCCTATAGGGGGCGGCAGTGCGCTCCGATCTGCAAAACTCTACCAATCACTGGAACAACACCACACTAAAGCTCTCCCAGAGCGGCAGGTTAGACCTTGATCGGCCGATTACAGTAGTCGAGGCTCATGAAGCCCTGAAAGCGATGGCCGGAGGGAAAGCCCCCGGGGACGACGGTTTGCTAACTGAACTGTTTTTGGTAATTTGGGATGAAGTGGGTGACAATCTGGTCGAGATTTATAATGAAGTGTTAGTTGGAGGGAAACTTGCAGCCAATATGTCAAAAGAGAGAATCTCTATTTTGTTCAAAAAAATGGATAAATCTGAAATTCAAAACTGACGACCTATTTCAGTTCTGAATGTGTCGTATAAAATTCTTGCTAAAGTACTAGCGATGAGACTTTGTCAGTAGTTACCAGATCTGGTGAATTTTGATCAAGCAGCTTTCATAAAAGGGAGGTCCAATTTTGACAATATTGTCACAGCCATAGAGGCCCTGGAAATTATTCAGGATAGTCAAATGGATATGGCAGTCTTGTTATTGGATCTAGAAAAAGCATATGACCCAATAAATTGGTCATATGCTCTCACCACACTGAATGTCATGGATTTTGGCAAGAATTTCATTACTTGGGTTATCGCTCTCTACACTCTGTCCACGAGCGGTTATGATTAATGATCGTTTATCTGATGAATTCCCTCTCTCTAGGTCTCTTCGTCAGGGATGTCCCCTGGCCCCACTGCTCTTTGCTATCCAAATGAAAGGTGTCTTGAATAATATCCGAGCCCGTGCTCAAATTACAGGCCTCCAAGCCGGACCTACCTAATGCAAAGTCAAGGCCCTGGCCGACGATTTGTTTGTTGTAGTTCAAAACTCCAGCTCAGCACTGAGTGCTCTCAAGGATTATTTGGACGAATATGCTCTTCTGTCTGAAGCGGCCATTATCTGGCACAAGTCCATCTATATTTTTCCCTCTTAATTCTCACTTGCGGCAGAATGGGGGATGAAGAGAGTGAAGGAAGATAAGAACGAACAGTTTCTTGGGGTTCAGATCACTCTCTCTAACAACACGAAAGCACAAGATACTCTGCTTTTGCAGAAAGTAACTTTGAGACTAGCCACGTGGGGAGCTCTATAAATAGCAGAGTCATGGTGATCAATGGGCCCCTTTTTGCATTATTGTGGCTCGTTGGTAGAGTGTGTGGATTAGGTCCACAACTGGGTGCTATCACGAAACAAAAAGCGGCGAAACTTATTTGGAAACCATTTGCGGAGGAAGGCGATTCCTTCATTTCGAAAGTGGTCTGGGATATGTTGTGCGCCCCCCGTAGTGAGGGGGGGCTAGGAGTTCTAGACCCTCGCCGCCAGAACTCTGCAATGTTATATCAGTGGATTGTTCGAGCCAGCCAGGCCCACCCAACACCCCACTGGTGCATCTTGCCGAACAAATCTTTTCAAAAGAATGGAACCTTCGTCGTGCATCAGATGTTTGGACTTGCCTGATGCTTCACCCTTATCAACGTAGACACATAAAGTCCCCCTTCTGACACCAATTATCAATGCTTGGAAAATAATGTGACCGAATAGGTAGAACGAACCATCCCCGAAAGCAGAAGTGCTGGTACAGCCTCTCTTTGAGAACACACACATAAGGGATGACGCATGCAATTGGTTCCCGGCAGACTCGGCCACGTCCAACTTTGGCCGCTCGTGGATTGAGAGGGGAATTTTGTGAGTACAGGATTGTGGGATTCCATTTTGGATAACTGGAAATTGGAATCTATTGTGCGTAATCAATTGGGTCAGCTGAGAGGGGTAGAGGAAAGGAGAAGAGCTTTGATTAATGCTATTCCACAAAAATGGAAGAATCTCCTGGCACCCGGGGAGAAGGATCCCCGTTAACGTGGTTCTCTGTAGACCAAGCCAGCATGGAGGAGTTTGGAGACTCCTATCAATTGTCGATGATGGGAAAAAGGATTTTGAATGTTGGAAAGTGCACAACGAATGGTTGCAAATTGAAGAAGAAAATCATCAACCCCCGTTGGGTACACACTTACAACAGGTAAGAGTCCTCGCCTTTGAAATCTTTGAGGATAACCCCCGGTATCAACTACAGGCAAATGGGAGACTCGTTCTCAGCCTGAGACTGGATCCTGCACTATGGGAATGGACGGTGGAAGGTAGAAGAGGAAGGAATGCCTCAATAGCAGACTATTCTGTAAAGATTGGCTATGTTGTGCTGCCCCCCTTGAAAATCCCACAAGTCACAGCAAGAGCCAGATGGCTTCGGCTAATTGATGTACCGGCCCAGGAAATAGACAGAGCCCTCAAGTCCTGTTAGGCTCAATTCAAGTTGTTAGTTAGGCATGCTTCCCTATTGTGGTTGGTTTCTCTAGTGGCAACCCCTTGAACAGTTTGGCTGGCAGAACGGGGAACGACTCTGTGCCTCACATGCTCTCGCTGCAGCTGAGCATTTGAATCAACAATCCACTTATGGTGGGATTGCCCGGCATCGGCTCGAATCTGGAGATGGTGGCAAAAACACTGGAGTCGTATCTCTGGTTTAGTGTTTGAATGGTCGAAGGAATAGACCCTCCTGGGAGGGGTCCCTGTTGGGGTGTAGAAAACCAAAGGATGGGGGTACATAGCCCAAACAGCTCGAGCTGTGTGTTTCAATGTGATATGGCAGGAAAGGAACCAATGAACCTTTCAGGGGACAGAGCTCACCAACCGTCAGATAAGGCGATCAATTAAATCCCAAATCCGTCAAGCCATTCAGGTGGATTGGCGACGGAAAGTGATAATGCCACAAAACCCTCACTCGGGTATTAGTTGGTTTAAACAGACGTGGGCTCGGTCCAGCCTCTTTTGCAAAGTTTCGGATAGCATGCAGTTGTGCCTCGACGCCTGGTGGTTTCAAGATTGAGATTGGTACAGGGGCCTACTGGCCGCTCCAGTTCGCTTTCATCACCTAGGTTTTGTGATACCCCTTTTTAGTGTTTTCTTTTTTTCTTGGTTGGCAATCATTGCTTTTTGGGGTTTGGTAGGATTATATTGTAGTTACAACCTGGCGCTCGGTTATTGGATAAGCCACAGGAGGCAGGCAGATGGGTGGAAGGGATTTTTTGAAGGGTTCTGTGGTACGAGCGGAGAAAAATGAAACAGGGGTCTTAGATGGAAGACCTCGACCCCCCCCCCCCCCCCCCCCCCCCCCCCCCCCCCCCCCC
>BFEA01000043.1:693826-704382 GCA_003427395.1 Chara braunii
TATACATATATATATATATCGTCACAAATAGAACTGCCCGGTAAACCGTAGGCAGAGAGAGAGAAGAGGACAACAAACGAGGGGCTGTGACAAACTGTTTCGCCGGAGTTTCACCGACTCATCAGAAGGCTATATATATATATTTTTTAAATCGATTTTAGTTTTTGATTTTTTTTAAATCTTAAACAAAGTCGGATTCCAAAAAAAAAAATATAGGAATGTAGGGTTATTTTAGCCCTACACGCCCATTTTTTTTTTCATGCATTAGAAAAAAAAATAAAAATCTTGCACCGAAGTCAGTTGGTCGGCCTAGGCCGCGGCCGACTTGGACCCCCCGGCCGCGGCCGGGCCTGCAACATAGCAACCAAGTATCCTAGCTGTGACTTTTTCTACTAGGATTGAGTCCTGTGTGTTAGAGCAATCACGGAGCGACACCTGCACCCCTAGGAACCTTTCTAAACTGTTCACTGGGACCTCTTTGAGTCCCCAACCTATGCATATTTCAAATGGGGCTGGGAGGAGGAAGGTAGACTTCTCCCAATTGATAGAGGCCTCAGAGAGGTCACAGTATTCGTCTAGGACCCCTCTCAGGGCTACCATTGAGGGCTGTGTATTGGAGCAAGCGATTGTGAGATCATCAGCCAGGGCCCCTCTTTCCATTGGATGGAGTGGGGGATACTCAGACCCACAATGGAATCGTGTTGGCCATCAGCACCTCTAGTTGGACAACAAACAGCAATGGGGCGAGCGGACAACCTTGTCTCAGGGATCAGGTGAGTGGAAATGATCTGGAAAGTTTGCCATTGACCATAACCATTGAGGAAGCGTCACCATACATTGCTGGCACCCAAGTGATAAACCCCACCCCGAACCCCATTTTCCTCAGTGTGGTTATGACAAATGCCCACCCCACCTTATCATTTTGTCATAGCCAATCAACCCACGCACCTTCAGCCATAACAACCAGTCTTCCTGTTTTTTTATCTCTAGTGCTTCTTACAATGCTATGTTCTCAACTCTTTTGTTGGACCAGAAAAAATCTGAGAACACATCTTTGCCCATATTCTGTTCCGCTTCCGAAAGTTTTCTGTGGATTTTGAGTTCGTTCCAGGATCTGTTCGCAGCTTTCATTCTAGAGAAGGTATTCAATGTCGTGGTGATGACGTTAATTCCAGTTTCAGCCCACGAGTGTTCACTGTGGAACAAATCCCTTGCTAACATCCATTTTGTTATTTGATCCTTGACCCAGGCTGGAATGCCCGGGGCCTTGAGAAGTCTGGTATTAAGGCGAAAAGGCGGTCTCACCTTCTCAAATAGATTTATGGACAGAACTTCCATTCCTACCGGGTAGTGGTCTGACAGGTGTTCATTAATAATGTCTCCCCATGTGCATTTGTCCCACGCTGCACCCCTAGCTAGGATGAAATCCAATCTCGTGCTGGCAGGAGAACATGGGCAGCTGGTTTGGGGCCGTACCAGGTGTGCCCTGGTGTTTCCGGGTGAAGGACTCTGAATATATCAAGCATCCCTTGTGCCTCCATGAAACCTGAGAGCATGGGAGCATCATTGCGGATCGGGGTTGGTGATGGGGAGTCCAGACCTGGATTAAGTGTAGTATTCCACTCCCCCGCGATCACGAGGTTTTCCACGTCCGGAAGGTGAGCTGGGAGGGACGAGAAAAAAATTGTCCTCTCTGTGTAGTACACAGGGGCATAAACAGACATGACCGCCCAATCCTCCTCTCCTAGTTTTACCCAAACCCATCTACCGTACGGGTCCTAGAAAGAGTCGATGATCTGAGTATCCAGGTCCTTATGAATGAGTATTGCTACTCCTCCCTTTGTACCATCCGCCGGAGCCCAATATGTAGGACCATCCCACCAGTTTTGTAGACTGTCTGTTTTTGCGTCATTCAGTTTTGTTTCCTGTATGCAGATTATGTGTGGGCAGTCCTTTTTAACCCATGCCTTAAATCTTTCTCTTTTGTACCGGTTGGAGATGTCCCCCAACCCTCTTAGGTTCCAGCTCACTATCTTAATCCTGTTTGGCAGGACCATCAGAGTGGTCACTGCCGCACAATAATTGGATGCGGACTAGGTCATCTATGGGGCGCAGGGGGATTAGAACTTGCAGGGAAATGAAGTGTTGTAGGTGGGATAGCAGATCCTCCGCTAACAGGGATTCTTGCATTTCAGATTGGACTATCCAATCTGCAATGTGGCTTGCTGCTAGGTCCTGTGTAATTTGGATCCGTGCTAGGGCCCGGCCATGGACGCGGTGGCCAGCAGTGGGGATAATGCCATCCATTTAAAGTCCTGTTCGTACACCTGGTCCTCGGTAGTTTTCCAGGATGACAGTTTGACAAACGCAATGTGTAGAATTATAATTTCCTTATCGTTCAGGAAGACCTTATGGCGACCCAGTATCCACTTAGGAAGAGTGGAGACTTTTCCTCTATCAGTCAGGATTTTTGTGTTGATCACCTCTACCGCTTGGGTTTCCGTGGGCTGGGTATGAACTTCCGCGTATGGGAGCCTCTGAGTACCATCCGCATCCTGAATACAAAGGATCCTGCCACTGAGGAAACTTTCGAGCAAATTAGGGGGACCAATAGATGTGTTATCTTCTTCTTTTCCCAATCTTTGCGAGACGGTGTTTTCATAGGTAAGGCTAAACTTAGTGCCTTTTGTCCCTGCTTGTGCTGACGCGGCCTTTTCTTTCTGTTTGGGGATCTCTCCTGGTCCAGGCCCTCATCATGGTTGTGGCTGACACTTCGCTTTCAGGCGTTTGGCCAGGGCACTGTTAGTTGATTGCTCAGGTGGTGGGGCCCCAGGCTTTTGGGGCCTACTGAGATTGGCCCCTTTTTTCTTTCTGGTTACCAAGGAGGTTCCTTTGTCTAATTTGGCATTAAAAAGAAGACTATTTTGAGGGGGTAGCGGACTTCCTCCTTCCTGTCCGTGTCCTTCTTTGGAATGCTTGTCCTTATCTTCCGATACCTCATTTTTCTGGATCTGTGAATCAGGCGACCCTTCCGTAGTGGGAGTCCCTTCTTTCTCTGGGTTAGGAAAACCTAAGCAGGTTTCCTTCAATTTTTCTTTCAGCAATTCCAAATTTACCGGGGGAAGGGGACTAGGCTCTGGAGAGGGGGGCGTTGGTTCGTGGGCGGGGGGGGGGGGGGGGGGAGGAGATCTCCATATCCAATGAACCCTGGCTCCCAGCAGGCTGGTTGTCCGAGTGGTTACCTCCCTTGAGCTCCCCTCCCCCTCCCACAGAACCCATACCGTCCTCCCTTCCCTTCAGCCCTTCCCATTCCTTCGTCTTGGAGGAGTCGTTCGAGGAAATAGGGGGTACAGATTTGGCTCCTGCATCATTCTTTTCCTTCCATCGAAGGTTTTTCGTTCTCTTCTTATTGGATGCCTTTTTTATTTATCGGGCTATCCTGTCCATCCTAGTTCCTTCTGCCCTTGCTGAGGCAGCGGGGGTCTTCTGTTCCCTCCTCCTGGACGTTTTCCGCTCAAGTTCTGAGTTGGAATCTTCCTCTTCGGAAGACCATCCATCTCTGGATGACCCCTTCTCATCCTCTAAGGGTTCCCTGATCAGTTGTTTGCCCTTATTAGGTTCTGCGTTCTTGTTCGTCAGGGCTCTAGATGGCATTCCCTCTCCTCCGTTATGTGGAATCTTGTCTCCCTGTGAGCTGCCAATTACGACAATATCCTTGTAGGATTTTTTCCTTGTCGCTCTTCCCTGTTTGAACTGGCATTCTGCATCCTCCTCCGAATGAAAGTATTTTCTACACTTTTTGCACCAGGAGGAATCAGCACAAGCAATGTTCAAGTCAACCCAGCCGTCATCTTTCAGATAAAGAATAAGATGTTGTTTATACCAAACTTTGGCCGCTGGTTCCATATCGAATCTTATATTCCATAGATCAAGGGAAATCGGGTCAGCAAAGGCATCGTGAGCCTTGATTATTCTCCCAAATGTTTTCTAAATCGCCCTTTTGATGTGGGGCAGAATGGAGATTGGCACTTGCAGAGCTTTTACCCAGAAGTATCTTTGCTTCTGGGCTTCGTTCCACTCATAGAGTTCATTTTCGTTCATCCAGTTTCTGAAATGAACAGTGTATCTCTTTCCGTCGAGCTCTATGAGATCAGAACCTTTTCGGATCATCCAAGTGGCAATGGCTTTCGCACTTGCCACGTATGTAACCAAGTTTTTGCCATCACAACGAAAGACACCTCTCCTCGGTGCGCAGTCAAAATTTGGTAACTGAGCCCAACCTTTCTCATATATGCGAACTAAGCAGTTTTTAACGGAAGGAGGTAGGGATGAGACATCGTTTTCAAATTGTATTGAGACCGCGTGTTCCGAAAGCCATTTTGCCTGGACTTCGTAGAATCGGCTGTCGACAACAACCCTTACATAGTCCTGGTCTGTGTCAGCTACACTTGGTGCGAATTCGTCAGGTAGGATGCCATTGGCGTAGGAGTCCTCGATCACCCCTCAACAATGGATTCGTGAAAACCAGAGAAACAGACCAAAACCAGAAAAATCCTATAGACAGAAAAACGTCAATGGAACATAGCATTTTTTTAGAAGCAAAGGTGGATTTTGCACCGTTTCGTGCGCAAATGTCATCGAACCCCCCCCTAAAAATCAGTAAATATATGAGGCCGACAACAACGTGGAAAAAAGAGCCCATTTTGGAGGCGAACAGACGACTCCTACTCATGGTCGACGAAAAGATCTCCAATTTATGGAGATTTCAATGCAAAACGAAACGACCAGTCAGTACTTTACATTGGAAGTAGTATTTTGTTTCAAAACAGAAACGCCTTTTCCGGAACCTGATCCAAGGACGTAAAAACTAACCGAAAACCTGGCAAGGCGAACAAAGTTTCTTTCTTTGCACTCATAATACTAAGGAAATAAAAGCTTGAAAGCGAAGGTAGTAAAAAAACGGGATGCTGAGGAAAACAAACAACAGCCAACGACAACTGATTTCAAATCTCCAAAAGTTGTGGACAGCCAAATTGACCATATTCGACCGTCACGGAAATTCAACGACTTCCAAACACGATCTTATAGGCCTATAACTCGAATTTGCGCAAATGCAGAAAAGAGTCGAATCTCGCGAGATCTGAAAGAGACCCTGGGAAATTCTCTCGAAATTCGGAAACCGCATTTTTCGAGTTATAGGCCTATAACGACTACTTGAAAACGAAACACGGATAGAATAATTTTAGGCCGCAATCGGTCAAATGTTTATAGCCCTATAAACGCAATGTTCAACATCACGGAAATTGAGCGAAATTCAAATATGACCTTATAGGCCTATAATGCGAATTTTGGGAAAGTACAAAAAGAGCATAATTTTAGGTTATTATCAGTCGAGTATTTAAAGCCTTAAAAACACAGTGTTAAAAGTCGTGAAAATGCCATGAAATTCGAACAAGACCTTATAGGCCTATAACGTGAATTTTAGGGAAGTAGAAAAATAGCATAATTTCACGAGAATTTGACATGAAGCTTGGCGGGCGTAAAAATTTTATTCCGTAATCGGTGAGCTGTTTGAAGCGCTTTAAACGCAATGCTGAACGTTGTAAAAATTCAATGAAAATCGAACACGACCTTGTAGGCCTTTAACACGACTTTGCGGGAAATCGAAAAGAGCATAATGTCGTGAGAGTTTGAATGACAAACCGCAAATCGACAATTGTTCATATGACAAATGTTTTAGTCAAAAAATGAATGACAAACCGCAAATCGAAAAGTCGGAACCCAAACGACAAATCGTGAGTTAATTTTCAAAATCTCAAAATTGTAAAGTGAAAAACCGCAAAGTACATTTGGAAAAGATCGCGAAAACAAAAAGGTTGGCCACATGTGCCAGGCTGCGAACTGCGACCTACCGTTGTACAAATTTACAAGAATTTACAAGCCTCTAACGACTAGACTCAGATAACAAAAAGGTTGGTCACACGTGCCTGGCTGCGAACTGTAACCTACTGTTGTACATATTTACAAGAATTTACAAGCCGCTAACGACTAGACTCAGATAATCTGTTGAACAGCGACAAAAGGAAACCTGATCTGATGCGGGAGCAAAAATGACCTCGATCTCGATGACACTCTGCCAACCTCCGAAGCAATCGGTTCCTAGAAGGTCTTCCTAGTCGACATCCTCCGTTGCCATGGAATTCAACATCTCAGAGATCTTTTATCTGGTCTGCGAGAAGAGGGTCATGTCTGTCTTCAGTTGGAAGTTGTAACAAAGAACGCCGCAGCTCCAGTAATAGACGTCCTCGGAAGGCTCTCTCGTAGTCTTTCCTTGAGGATTTGTCTTGAGCTTAGGATAGTAACCCTCTCCTTTCTCACGTTGTGCAAACCAAGTAACTTTGAATCGTTTACCTGCTAGCAGCTCGACAACCTTGCCAATGTGGTAAGGTTTGCCTCTCTCTTCCTGCCCCGAACAAGCTCGTAATGCGATGAAAGTGTTGACCTCGAGATCGTCGTACTTTCCGTCTCTGTTCTCTCGAAACTGTCTGCTCTTTCGCGCGCCGATGTAGATGGGTCTCTCAGGAGGGAACAGATCATCCCAGCGTTGGTCAAAGTCGTTAGCGGTTGGTGGAACTTCTTCACCTGCTCTGCTGACATCAGCTGTTACAGAGGGTCACGTGAAAGGCTCTTTGAGGTTTGTGTCCTCAAGGTCGAGAGTTTCGTGTATAAACTTATTCCACCATTCAATGTTGTGGGGTTGAGCGTAATGCGAGAGGGCATGTACGTTGGCTTTCAAGGCGACGATGGAAAGAACATCATCGTCAACCTTGAATTTCGAAGATCCTTCCGCTTTTCGATTACGGACATGACCTTCACTGCTGACGACCTTATCACGCCTCTCATCCTCACCGCGACAAGTAAGTCGATATTTTGCTTCCAAAGATCGGATTGCATGCTTTGGCGAAGCTTGAACTTGTCCTGTTGGCTCTGACTTGAAGATGTCCAGACCTTCTCTGTCGTTCGGCTGCCACTGCGAGTTATGATATTGCTTGCTCCAAATGCGCACCTCCCCGTTGTCGTTGCGCTTGATTCGGAAATGTTGGTTGAAGCTAATATGAATGACATTATGTAGATGATCCTGAACGTACAACTTTCAATCCATTGTTTCCGTCATCTCCTCAACGTGCACGCCATGATCTTGTTCTACCTTGTACGACTCCCTAATCACGTGTTGCAACTCAGGAAGATCGAACGCTCCATGTGCAGCCAGTTTTCTCGAGAAACAGCTGAACATCTGGTCGATGTCCTCGTGCGTGTGACCTACATGAAGAAAGTTTAATTTAACTTTACTAAGCACTCTCATTTTCACCAAGAACATGAGATATGACAACACAAATTTGTTCTTGTTCTCTTTCGAAGTGTTATCAAGTGTAAGATACAGGACTCTCGGAAATGGTACAGGAAGTTGAGAAATCTGACGACGAAGAACAGTTAGGATGCAATTAGAATCAAATTTGAAGTTGTCAAAGAAAACAGTTGCAGAGGCGTTCGATGGGAGTCCTAGCATCTTAGCCCCAACCACGTGAACTTTCACAAAGTTCCCTTCTTTGAGTTTCGAATCCTTTGGAACCCTAGTGAAGTGTGGCAGTATAGTCTTGCTATGATCCATCCCATCAATGATCATTGCGACATACTCTGACGGATGATTTGAAGCCTTGTGGCGATGCTTACTGAGTTTTTGTCTCTCTTCTGCTTGCATTAACCGGTGCTTCTCTAGTGCCTGGCCAAACATTTCTGCGCAAATAACAAAACGAGCGGTTACTTTGTCAAAACATGTTAAAGAAAAGAGACAAAGCGCGATGAAGGGCCTTAAAATCGAAAGCAATGATTAGACAAAGTGTTACAGGGCTATAACTCAGGAAAGTCAGTCCACAAGTGTCGTGCATCATAACATTCGAAGTTTGGGCAAGGCAACGCAGACGTCACTAATAACAAGGGCTTTAAAATCGAAGACGGCTAAGAGATAAAGTGTTAAAGGGCTTTTACTCTGAGGAATCGAAGACGGTTATTAGACAAAGTGTTATAGGGCTATAACTCAGAAAAGTAAGTCCACAAACGTCGTAGAATCTTCAATTCATTCTTCCCCAAAATTTTTGTTTTGATTGACTGAACGAGTTCGGGGAATGCAATGCAGCCGTCACGAAGACGATTATTAGATAAAGTGGTAAAGGGCTTTAACTCTAAAAAGTCGAAGACGAATAAGAGACAAAGTGTTATATGACTATAACTGAGACAGAGAGAAGACGTTTAACTATTTATTTACCAAAATTACTACTTTCATAAGAATCCTTCCCAATTTGCGCTGACACAAAATTTATTTTTCTTTCTACATGGAGAACATTTAGAGAGATAGAGGGAGAGAGGAAGAAGAAGAAGAAATAGGAGAGACAAAGAAGAGTTCCATGAGAATCCTTCCGTAAATGTGCAAGTCACAGCCTCTACCTTCTACAAACACAACTTAAAGGGATATAATTCAAAACAATCAGTCGCGCTGTGGCAAATATTGAAGAATGAACACTGAGAGAGAGAGAGAGAGAGAGAGAGAGAAGAATGGTCAGGGAGAGAGAGAGAGAAAGAGAAAGAGAGAGAGCGAAAAAAGGTCAGGAAGACAGGGGGAGAGAAAATAAACACTGAGGTTATGTCATTACCTCGTTCGAACGCACTTGTTGCCTGTGAACGGCCTGTCTTGAATTTCAGATATGTGAAACAGACCAAGAACCTCTTCATTCCATGAATAAGGACTTTCGGGCAGTGAACCCTTCAAATGGTTATAAATCTGGAACGGGAAGGAAGAGTCTTATTCGTGTACAACTCTTTGCAGTCTCGCTTGAAGAAGTCGTACACGTCTCTGCGCCGGAGAGTATCTGAAAGATGAAACCGGTCGCTATTTGGCATACTCTCTGTATTGCATCGGAAATATTCATGCAACCAGGCGAGAATTTGTTGTGATGAAGCAGATAATCTGACTGATCCTTTGTTTGTATGCCCATACAACACCATTCCTTCTCTGAATTCTTTGCGTATCTTTGCAACATGTGTAGTCGAGCATCCGTACAGCTTTCCCCACGCTTTTGTGCAAACCTTTACGCCATTGAACGTCACCCTTAACACCTCTAAATCTCCCTCATCCGAAAAGTACGATGCAGCCCTCATCTCTGCGAGAAAGAAGTTCAGTTGCTCAGGTTGTTTCATCGCCCAAAATTTTTCGCGCTTGTAGAAAACATCTACCGTCGTGAACTTCTTGTAACAGTTAGCCTTGCAGCAATCTTCCTTCAGAACTAGTTCGACATTCTTTATGTTCACGTGGTAGTTAGCTTTTTTGTTGTACACACGTGCGTTCCTGCCGCGCTTTCCCAAGTTGTAAGGAGGTTTCTCACTCTTGCTTGATTTGTTGTACAGTCCTCTTCTCACCTCCTGTGCTATTATCTGCTTCTCTTCTCCTAAAAGTTCTCCAGATAGATTCTTCTTGAACATGTCGACATCAATTCCCCACTCGTTGTTCCCTTCATCATCCTCAGAGTCTGTGTCTTCTGAATCGGCATCCTCGCTCGTTTCCTCCTCCTCCTCATCGTCGTCGCTTGATTCGCCCTCCTCCTCATCATCGTCACTGGGTTCCTCTTCCTCAGTGTCGTTGTCACGCAATTCTTGCGCCACGCTGTCGTAGAGCATTTCTTTCACAACAAAGTTCTCGCTCATGTCCTGTACATCGTCTCTCTCTCTGGATTGTTCGCCTTCAATGTTCGGGCACTGCCACTTCCCAGAGCGCTCTATCTGGATTGTACTCCCCGTTTTGCCAGTTGCGCAGAGACCCATCACTGTGTTTGCTGCTCGGCATGGCGCAATAACCTTTCTTGTTGTCGTGTTCGATCGCAGACGCTTCGGAAACAAACAAACATTGGTGGTCCTCTCACCAGATGCACTGAGCTTCGGTAGAGGGTTCTGCTTCTCGCCTCCGCGTGTACAACATTGAGGCAGGTCCGGAAACCACCTGCTATTCTTCGTCTTGACACTCTTGGCACCAACACTCTTGTTACATTGAGAAAGGTCTGGAAACCATCTCACGGGGTTAATCTTGTGCGTACTCTGAGTACATCTTTCGGTTAAAGAATCCATGGCAGGAACATATAATACAACAACCTATCTGGCATCTAGAAATGACGATGGTGTCACCTACAAAAGAGAAAACTCGGTGTTAGCGCGAGAAAGTGTGTCGGAGGACGGCTGGAAGAGCGTCGCTAACGGGCGTAGACTTCTTGGACATGGAAAATATGATACGACAACCTATCTGGCATCTAGAAATGACGATGGCGTTACCTACNGGAAGAGCGTCGCTAACGGGCGTAGACTTCTTGGACATGGAAAATATGATACGACAACCTATCTGGCATCTAGAAATGACGATGGCGTTACCTACAAAAGAGAAGGCTCGGTGTTAGCGCGAGAAAGTGTGTAAGAGGACAGCCGGAAGAGCGTCGCTAACGGGCGTAGACTTCTTG
>BFEA01000043.1:737480-748059 GCA_003427395.1 Chara braunii
TTGTTGCCGTTTTTTTTTTTTTTTTTTTTTTTTTTTGCCCTTAATTAGTCTTTGAACGGGTCGAGTATTTTCGTAAATCATCAGATAATGTACCTGGTTCTCTTACAATTGCAAATTGGGAAAAAAAAAAGCACGATGTAAAGGACAGAGAGAGGAGAGAGAGGAGGGTATACTCCTTTCCTCTTATTGTTTTTTTTTTAGCAGAAAACAAACAAAAAGCAAAAGAAGCGTTATCCCAACTCCGCCACAAATGTGTACGTCGCAGCGGCGGGTGGCGGAGTGGATAAAGTCAATTTTACGAGTAAATGAATTTGTGCAATGATACCAACTCAATACATTTCTCCTTCTGCGATCTCGTCGTCCTCGTTCTCCGCCGCCGCCTTCTCCTCTTCTTTCACGTCTTCCTCCTCTTGCTCTTTCCCTCCTCCTCGTCCTCCTCGTCCTCCTCTTCCTCCTCCTTTCACGTCTTCCTCCTCTTCCTCTTTCTCCTCTTCCTCCTTTCCCTCCCTTCCTGCTTTCATCTCTACTTTTTCTGCTCCTCATCCCGGCGTGTCCCCTTCTTCTTCTTCTTCTTCTCCTGCTTGCGCTTCTCCTTCTCCTTCTTCTTCTTCCCAATTTTCTTCTTCTTCTTCTTCTTCTTCTTCTTCTTCTTCTTCGTCTTCTTGCGCTTCTCGTTCTCCTTCCCAATTTTCTTCTTCTTTTTCTTCTTCTTCTTCTTCTTCTTCTTCTCGGGAAGGAAAAGAGCAGAATCTATGGATGCGTTTTTTTTTTTTTTTTTAATAATTAATGGGTATTATGTAAGATGAGCGAGTGCCTATCGGTAGTCGGGAGGACTCGCCATCCCGATGGATCACGGATCAGATATGACGCTGATCAGAACAGATACAGTGCACTTGGTCTTTAGCCCAAAGGCCGAGAAAACATTTAGTCTGCATGTGGACGGGGTTCACATGTGCATTCACTTTTGTGCATAATGCATGTGAGCCTGTGTGTCCAGTTGTGTTTTTCAACCTTTTTTTTCTTTTTTTTTTTGCTAAATGCGACACTCGTGCATTGAGTATGATTAGGAGAAAAAAAAGAAAAAGTATGATTAGGAAGGAAAAAAAAAAAGTATGATTAAAAAAAAAAAGAAAGTACCCACGAGCTTAGCTCGGTTGGTACACCCGTCAATTGTTGAAATGCAGACCTGATTCTTCTTTACAAAATAAATAGATAAAAAAAATATAAAAAAAAATAAAAGAATGCAGACGTGAGTTTGAATCCAAATGAACGAGAAAGAAAAAATAAGAGTACCGTCGAGCTTAGCTCAGGCGGTGCCTCGGGCGCTGGACGCACATTTTTTTTTTAAAGGGGAAGAGGGGAAAAAAAAAAAAACACGGAAAAGATATGGCGGTGTAAATTTCCATGTTCTAGCAGTAGATTCTTTCTCATTTTGCACATTTGGTGAGTAGTCGAGCGAGCGAGGCCCAATCCCTGCTTGCTGTCTTTCTTTCTTTTTTTTTTTCTTTTTTTTTTCCTTTTTTTTTTGGCAACTGGTGTTATGGCTAAGATCAAGTGTAGTATCTGTTCTGATCAGTTTAATATCTGATCCGTGGTCCATCGGACCACAGAGAAAAAAGAAAAAAAAAGAAAAATCTGCGGGGGGAAAGGGAAAAAAAAAAAAAAAAAAACAGTTACTGCCGATTTAGGTCAGTAAACAATACTCTGTTGTACTTTCAGATTTTTTAGGGTTAGGAATTTTTCCTGTTTCACACCTGGGCCGTGGTCCCACTAGCGAAGGGGATAGGATAGAAATCCTGAATCTGGCTATGTTTTATGCAGAGATACAGAAAAGCAGTTCTATCTCGATTTCCTGCTCCTGTCCTCAAACACTTCCAGATTCAGGCATTCAATCTGATGCTCTTTGTTAATGGGACCACGGCCCTGTTTTTCATCTTTTCGATTTTGACTTGTCAGAATTTTCGGTTCCTTTTTCACAGGGGCGAGGTCGCACTAGCAAAGAGGATTGGATAAATGCCCTGAATTAAGCAGAGATGCAGAAAAGCAGAGTTCAATCTCGATTTTGTGCACCTTTCCACAGAAAGAGTCCAGATTCAGGCTTTCTATCCAATCCTCTTTGCAAGTGGGACCTTGCCCCAGGCGACGGGCTCCGCTTGCTGGATGCAGCCGGAGGCCTTGTGACCCCTGATTTTTTTTATTTTTTTATTTTTTTTATTTTTAATTAAATTGATCAGAGCAGATACTACACTTGATCTTAGCCAAAAGGCCGAGAAAGGTATTGACCCCTGAATTTGAAATTTGTGCTCAATAGTATTTTTGCCTTGGGCACTGGGCCCTGATAATAAAGGGAATCTTACTTTAAAATTTAAGGGGGGGGGGGGGGGGKCATGWTTTTGCCTTTTTTTTTCCTTCTCATAGGAGAGGCCTGCAGCATATGCAAGTAGAGTAAGAGTCGCCCCTATAGAACATGTAGGGTCATTACCCCTGCATCTAGTCTGAAAATTGCCCTAAATACTGCTTTTTTTTTTCTTTTTTTTTTTGGGAACTAAGCTCCGATCTATTGGTGGGGAGCAGCACGTGCTGGGAACTGCGTCCCATATGGAAAATAACATCGAATTTAGAAAATTTAAGATACCGGGGCCATTACCCGGCTTTGGCTAAGAGGAAGTTGGACCTACTTAGGATTGGACAAACTTCAGAATTGGACAAAATTCAGAGACCAACTCAGAAGCCCCCCATCAATCCTCTTACCTCACTCCGGCAAGACTTACGGCAACAGAGCCACCATCTCTGTTGCTGCCGTACCCTATTTCCATCCTACCAGCTAGCCCTCGCACTAGTACGATGCTTGATATCCCACCATCTACTTCTCCCACTCACCTAAAAGACTCAGACCCCCCAAGCCATCCCCTGTACCCCACTCTGGGGAGGCTTACTGCAGCAGAGCCACCATCTCCGGTGCTGCTGTGCCCTATTCCCGTCCTACCAGCTAGCCCCCTTGCTAGTAGAACATGTAATATCTCACCTTCTCCTTCTCCCACTCACCTCGGTCTCTTGAGAACACATCTAAGCAATACAGAAAAGATAGGAATAGACCTCATCGGTCCTACAAATGCTCAAAAACCCTTGAAATCCCTAACAAACCCTTCCAAAGCACTCCAACACTGTCCTACTCCCTGACGAGCTCTTCCAGGTCTCACACCGCCACATCCTGCTGGGTTACAGGGCAACACAACTCACCCCAGCTCCGACCAGCGTCGTCCCAGCAGCAACCCTTAGTTGTCCCGTGGAATGCCCACCCCAAAGCATCCCCAGATCTCTTTACCAGGCCTCACACTCCTGTGTCCGCAGGTCACAGGGCAACACCCCAGCACCGGCCAGCGTCGCTCTGGCATCGAACAGCCACAGGTCACTGAGTATAACAGCATCGAAGCCACCTAAGAAGAGTTGCTAGGAATCCCAAGAGTCTAAAAACATTCTTACGACCATCAATCAGCCATCCGCGTATGATCAACCCTGAGATCTATTTTTTGAGATTTTTTTTTTTTAGTCAGCCCTCCTCCCATTCCCTTTCACCCCCTACTCTTCTTCATCTCCCGACGAGCCGACCTCCTCCACCACATAGTTTGGGAGAGAAGAACAATAGACCAACGACCTCACCAAAATCCCCTAGCGATGAAAAGCAGACTTCAATTCTTCCTCTTCCTACGACAGGCCGACCTCCTCCACCACATAGTTCGAAGGAGGAGGAAAAAGTAGTTCGCTCCATCGCAAAACAGGCGCAACCCTACCCCCTCCACTTCAGTCCCACGCCTGTTCCATAGGCAGGTAAAAGACAACTGATCCCCTCCTTCACTCTTCCTAGACCTCCTTATTCAACTGCATCCCGCGACAAGCTGACCTCCTCCACCCATAGCTCGCGAAATGAAGAAAAGTGAAGGCAGACAACCCTCGACTTCCTCTTGCGACAAACCGACCTCCTCCACCACATAGTTTGCAGAAGAAAAACGAAAGTGATCCACCATCTGAAACTTGCCAACCCTACCCAAACCTCAGATACTGATCAGATCCTTCGCCTGCCTACCCTAAACCAAAACTGACGCATGAGAGGTAAACTTCATGCAATCCGAATTTAACACCGAGTTAGAGTCACTATTGAGAATCAAGAGATTAGAATTCGAATTCTGATTTATGAGTATCAGTATCAAGAGACTGAAGAATAGAAAAAACAGAATACGAAGTGTTTCGATTTTCAACATCAGTTCAGAATTGAGTGATCGTTCATATTGAGATCAGAGCAAAGCTCTGATTTACGAATTTCCGATTAGGCATCTTACTCAGAAATTACGAATTGAAACTCTGATTTGCAAATTTCAGATTAAGAATCTTACCCAGAAATTACAGATTGAAAATTAAGTAGAATTTCAATTAGGGATGAAAAAAACACACAAAATCATTCAAACGTCCTCTGAAAAAATCACAGTCACGTCAGCATCGGAATACGTCATTGTCAGGAAAATCCAAATCATGTTTTACGCCAGAAACTTAAACACTCGGTAGGGGTTTTATAAGCTTGTAATCAGCAGGATAGGAAATAAAGCGCACAATCCAAAATTCCCACCTCCCACTCATATCATCTCCTCTCCCACTCTCAACCTCCACCTCCTCCTTCGTCGGCTTCGAAAGCATTTCAGCTGTTCGTGGCCTGCTTCGCATGTAACCAACAAGCTGAACGATGAAAGTTATCGGGCTGTGGCCGACACTTACACAACACAGCCACGTAGCGAGCCCAAGTCGCCAAACCTGTCGACAACCCCTCGCTGGCAGTCCAGATAGGGAAAGAAACATCCATGGTGGCAAAAAACCTGCTCGATCCGCCGTCTTTCGTAGCCCGCCCTAAGAATCCACACCAAGAGAAGATCTATGGAGTGTACTCCCAGAGAAGAGAAAACAGCACCTCACCCACTCGTCACCACGCCCAGCCATCCCGCGCCTCGAATTTTCACCCGCTACGTCCGCGCCTCACCACTCGTTGCTGCTCCCCATCCCCGCTCATCGCCATACCCAGCCATCCCGCGCCTCAAGTTTTCGCCCGCTGCGTCGCCTACGTCGCCTGGCTTTTCCATCGCGCACCGGCAGGATCATACCGGCGGGGCGCAGCGCTCCCAGTCGCGCCTGCTAAAACAATCGTAAGCTCTATTCGAGGGAAGACAACAGTTGTCATTGTCATTATGAGGCATACGGGCTTGCAATGGTGGGAAAACTTTTCTACATCAGAATTGGTGGGAATAGGAAATGGCGGGAACCTTTTTTTAATTACATTAATTAATTAATTAGTATTAGTATTAGTATTTATTGTATATATATATAATATTATATTTGTTTTAGGAAATGGCGGGAAACCTTTTTTTTTTTTAATGGTAACTCGGTGTTTGAGTTTTAATTATTATACAAGCCAGGAAACGTGCCCGGCTTCCTTCGCAGACAATGGCGGAACTTTTTGTATTTTATTTTATTTTATTCTCATTTTTAATAGTTCTGCGCCGCACTCTGCTGCAGTGCAATACAGAGGCAACACTGGAGGGGTTGAGTAAGCAAGCTTACCCCTTTGACCCCTTCGTGTCCCAGATAAATTAATTTAATATTGTGTGGTCCGATGGACCACGGATCAGATATTAAATTGATCAGAACAGATACTAGACTTGATCTTAGCCAAAAGGCCGAGAAAGGTATAACCTTTTGTATTTGCCTTCTCCCGCCATCTGAATTCTTTTTTTTTCTTTTTTGAAATAATGGTTGCATTATATTATGATGATAGCAAAAGGAGGCCATCTGAATTCTTTCATGGTAGGGGAAACCATGTTCCTTGGTCTTCTGGGGCGTGGTCTCACTAGCAAAGAGGATTGTATTTCACGCCGGAACCTGGGTGCGGGTATTGAAAAGGTGCAGAAAATCTGGATTGAACTGCTTTTCTGCATCTCTGCTTAGGTCACATCCACATTCAGATGATTATTCCAATCCACTTTGCTAGTGCGACCTGGCCCCTGCTCTGCTTTCAGTCTCTTCCTCTTCGTCTTCTGCTTTTGTATTTGCCTTGAAAGAATTCAGGGCATACTCACACTAGCACTGCTTCACCTAATTATGGACGTGATTGTGGTCAGATCCATCTAGGTCCTGCCCTAAATGTGGTCAGGTACATTTAAGATATAGGCGTACTGTAGTATGAGCGGGGTAATGGCCCCGGCATCTCAATCTTCAAAATCATATGTAAATTTCCATATGGGACGCTGGGCCTGGTTCCCAGCACGTGCTGCTCCCCACGAATAGATTGGAGCCTTGTTCCATTAAAAAAAAAAAAAAAAAAAAAGAGTATGCCCTCAGTGTTCTGAATACCGTACCACTACGATGGTCTTTTTTTTTTCTTCTGAAAACGATGGTCTTGGCGAAGACGGTACGTAGTCTTTGATAGCATCCACAAGAAGGGTTTCTCTTCCCCTGACAACAGAAACTGATCAAGACACTTAGCTCTAGCCCAAGAGTCAAGACCGTGGTTGTGTCCATCGCCCTGTGCCTACCCATCCAACTACCTTGCTGCAACAACGTTTTCTCCCTTCTCTAGCCGGGTGTCTCGTGACTGTGAACCAACTACGTGTGCATGCTGCACTGATGACTGAACTGGCGGAACAGGTTGCCTAACCTACTGCACAAGCCGATGGCCCAGCTTCCGCACTGTAGTTGCAGCAGTTAATAAGGGGGACATGAAGCAGTTCCTGGAGTCTGCCACTACTACCTATTGATGAACCACCTGCTGGAAATATGTTGTACTAAGGTACAAAGAGACCTATCATAGGCAGCAGTGACACCGATGCACTGGCCACCGTTGGAGGAACTACAACGGGTTGTGCATGCCTCGTCGTAGGCCTGAGGCCTCTCGGCACAGCCATAATCTAATTTTGACCGGCTATCAATATGACCAACATTCCGTACAGCACGGCCTGTACTTCGGCCACACTGACTGCACCAAAGTGGGGCCCGCATATTAGGTGCTTCCACATTTGTAGCTTCTACCCTGTTTAGCTTTGCCTCCCTCGCCTGTAGTCTAGGCTTTCTTCCTCTAGCTCTATCTCGTCTATCCTCTACCTCTAGTATCTGACGTTGTAACTCTGTGTGAATGACATCCATTTCTCCAATCTCAACGTCCTCCACCGACAAGGGTTGTTACTGGCGGTCCTGCACGCCAACAGACTGACTAGTGAAAGACCTCGATATACCCTAACTAACACCTATTGAAGAAGCCTGGGAAGAGACCTGGGACATTGCAGAAACGGTAGCCTTTGCTGCCTCGGCCTTGGCTCTAATGTGCGTTGCTGCTACAACTGCTAGTCCCATCACTGTGTTGGCTGCTGCCACCTCTACCTTTCGCGAGACTCTACTCTCCTTGGCTGCTCTCAGTTGTCTCCTTTCCTCGCCTGGTCTTTAACACCAAACAAGTGGTTGGCCGACAAAGTGTCTGTCTGCAGTCAATCCTCCTCTCCTCCTAGTCTATGTGTCTCAACCTCACTCTCATCTTCACCCCAGAGCTACACGTGGCATGCAACTAGTGTCCTCGCTGGGACCTACCGCAGCGTGACACCCAGCCGCTTAATAAATAAAATTAAATATACGGTCCAAATTTATCAGGAAGCAGTCAAGCGGTAATAGTAGATAGTTTTAGACCCCTGCAAACAATTCTACGCCTACTTTATCTGCAAACAATTCTACGCCTAATAGTAGATAGTTTTAGACCTGACTAGTTTGAAACAAATGCTTGCAGCAAGAATAAACAACTACTCTATCTGTTAGTTGTTAGCAGTTCGTCACAACTAATTACTCAAAAATAAAATTAAAATCATTTGTCGAAATGCATGCCAAATGGAAATATTACAATATTGAATAATTGAGCAATTACTGGAAACTGCCCTCCCCCTATATCCCTTTTGAGTTGTCACTTTGTGTCGACGTCCTGTAGCTCTGGTTCAACGGCGTGTCTAAAGGTGTGCAATCGGCCCACCCCTGTGGCCCAAGTCAGTACAAGAACGGCCAGCCCCGTCTGTACTATTTTTATACTCGCATACAACACGAGTCGTGTATCCCCACCGGAGTCTTTTTATCGACGGTCTTGTACTCGTCTCTCCCTCATAGGGCTGGCCTGCCATACATGACCTCTACAGCTCAACAAGCAGACCAAAGAACAAGTGGCAACGCATGCGTGTACTAGTCCCAGCGGGTTGGCATGATAACCATGACCCGAGTGCTTCGTCAAGAGCCCTTCAGAGGCATCACCTGTCTCCCACTAGCTTGCTCCCCAGGAAGAGTGTCGACTCTCAAGGTTGAGCGCTCGCTACACCTCACAATGAGAGGACTCTCAAGACAAGACTCACTTCCTCACGGTAAGAAGCATTGAAGAGGGTAGATAAGGTAAGGAGCAGGAGACTAGCTCTTCAGCAGTAGATATCTGGCGCCTAGTTGCTGGGCGAAGAGGTCCCCACCCTCAACAACTCGCAAGTTTCGCTTTTGCTGTATCTGGAACAGTCGGTTGCAACTCTGTGAAGTGTTTCTGTAAAGGGACGCTGGACCCATTTTCCAGAAGGTGATGCTCCCCACCAATAGATGGAGCCTGCCCCCCGGGTGCTAGTGGTGGCTGCGCTGACCAGCATCACTAGCACTGCAGGAGGTGTGTCTTTTCAAAAAAAAAAAAAAAAAAAAAAAAAGGAGCAATGCACCTCATAATGCTGCCCCCAACCACAGATTTATCACCAGTAACCTGGCGTGCATTTACAATGACCGGTCGATGCCTCGGCACAACCCTCGATACAATGCAGTTCCACCTCGGCTTGAATGCCACGTCGGCAAGCTCTCGTCATCCAGACTGCACTCCCTATGTCACCACATAGCCTTCCAGGCGCGCCCTCTTGACTCAGGGCCGCCTATACACCAATGCACAAGCGTTATCACTGCCTCGCCATATCCCAACGAAGCACCAAACAGCTATTGCGAAGGAGCCAGCAGAGTGGCTCAAACCAGCTCCGATACCAAATTGCAAGGAAAATGAACGATAGCGAAATGACAGAAATCCAGAGTGCAAAATCACATTGAAAGCCAGCAAGTCCAATGTTGTCCAGAAAGCAGAAATGCATTGATATTCCACCAACGGAGAACCAAAGCACTCAATCCAAATTTCAATGAGAGCATACTCTCGCCACCACCAACATGTGTATCCAAAGTCCGTCCTCCTACTTGGCGCTCAGCGCCCAGACTACAATCACACGGCAACTAGCAGCCTACAAATTGACAATGCATCCTGTTGACATCAGCAGCAACAACCGAAGTACATGAAGATGTCGACCTTGTAGACCATCGCCAAGACCAGGTACGTGCCCTCACATCATCAACCTCATCTCTCTCTCTCTCACCCTTGACTTCATCACCCACGTCTTCCTCCCCATGCACGAAGACCACCACCACCTCCACTGGCTACCAAGCCAAGCCTTGGCTATGTAGGGCTGGCTATGGCGCTGCCCTCAGCAGCGTTCTGTCTTCTTCCTTGACGCCTGAGCGTGCCTGGCATCCGCTAGCGCAAAACAAGCAGCCCTCGAGCGCACGCTCCAGCAGCGGTGCCGCTTGCACACACCAGTGCCCGAATGTCCCCACCAGTGGCGAGCTCTTTCCTTTCTGGAAAGTGCTCGCCCAGTTTGCTGTCTGGCTGGGCCTCGTGTGTTTCCAGTAGCTTCCGTTTGGGCCAAAGTGTCTATGCCCAGGCCCATTCAGACAGTGACCTGGGACCGGATTGGTTAGGCCTGCCCAACCACCCAGGGGAGTAAACGCGAGGTTCTCCCTGCTTCTCCTGTGCTGCTGGAAGAGCCTAGAAGGCTCACAAATTATTTCTGATTCTCATGAGTGCGGAGGATGTAACCAACTGGCACGTGGCAACTGTCTGGCACCCACCGAACTTTGCCAAAATTGACGAACTCAGGCCATATTGAAATTCAGGGGCCCGCCTTCACTTAGGGCGGGCTCATGCTTGCTGAAAGGGCCCCACAGGGGCATGCCAAGGAGCTAACTCGTAACAAGGCCTCGTCGAAAATCCATGCCCACATAGGTGTTCCAACAGGCTCCGCTTGGGACCATCAGCCTGGTCTCATAGGCCTATAAACAGGCATTGGCACATATTTGCAGGCCCGCCTTCACTTAGGGCGGGCGCGGCCTTTCAGACACTGCCAAGGGACTAAATCCTCACACACCAGTTATGGCGAGAACAAAGGTCTCCACATGGCGATGACGGCCGTTCCATTCGGGTCCGAAGACGTAGACGTGATGGCAAGAATCTAGTGGAACAGCCATGACAAGAATCACTCTTACCCTCCTCACCCGAATAGAGCGGTCATTAGACTCTGAGCTGTATTTCAGCCAGCTTTCAGTCTATATACAGCTGGAATGACCGGTAATGTGATGACCATAATCTCTCTCTCTCTCTCTCTCTCTCTCTCTCTCTCTCTCTCTCTCTCTCTCTCTCTCTCTCTCTCTCTCTCTCTCTCTCTCT
>BFEA01000043.1:861830-874767 GCA_003427395.1 Chara braunii
GCAAAATTTAAAGTACAACCTTCTTTTTTGTTTTTGGAGAACAGCTTTGACGACATCGAGTCCCGACCTCTAGTTCTTGATTTTAGGTGATGGAAAAACTACGAAAAAAAATCAGCCGAGTACAGTAGGCCTTCCCAGCCACAAACTGTTAAGATACAGACTGGTGTTCAAATTCAGATACACATAAGTGACCAGAACATCATCATTCTAAAAAAAAAAAAAAAAAAAAAAAGAACATCATCATTCTGAACTACTTGGCGTGGGTCAGGTCAAGATGTTACATCAAGGCCGTCGCCCTTTGAAAACCATCTGTAAGCATGCGGGGGGGGGGGGGTAGCAAAACTGGCATGCTGGCAACAAGCCGCATGCAGCAAATGTTTGCAAAAATTCCCTTGCCGAGCCTCGAAATGAATTGCATGCAAAAGAAAAAAAAAACGGTCCGGCCTTCTTTTGGATGGCGCCGCCTGCCAGTCTGCTTCGGTAGGCCAACCCCCGAAACTTGCGGCCGCATGCACCCCGCGGTCAAGAAAAATGGCTGGGAAAGGTAGTCCAACCATTCCCGCATCTTTTACGACCAAACATCACCTTTTACACACGAAATACCGAAAGGGACAACAAAATTGACACCCTCATGGCTGTGTTGCCCACGCCCCGGGGGTTGAACAATTAAACCGCCAGTACCTTTCCCAGGCAAAAAAAAAAAAGCCTGCCGGAGGTCGGCCCCGGGCATGTGCGCCAACCAGATTCATCCCAAATGCTTGGTGTGGAGGGCACACGGCCGACATATGGGGAAAGTACTGGCGGTTTAAACCACCAGTATCTTTCTCAGCTATCGATGCCGAGCCTAAAATTGCCCCGTGCGCTTAAAAAAAAAAAAAAAAAATTAGCGCGGATCTCATTTTGGTTGGCGCCGCCAGCCATTTCGGTTCGGTACCCGAGCTGGCAAAAGTTGCCCGTGCCGACGCGTATTTGTTTTTCAAGCGGGGCAAAGGTACTCGTGGTTTAGGGATGCAACGACATACAACTCTCACTCTCTTCAGGTACAGCTAGGCTAAGGGCCCACTTTGACATACAAACTCCAAAACTGGAGAACTGATGAGAGGAAAGGTGAGGGTGAGCGGGGTTCTCGTAAGGGGTGGGACCCTAAAAACAAAAAACTGGTGTTGATGCTAGTATACCCCTAGCCTACCGATGGGGGACCGAGTGTTGGGTTTGAGTTGGCCACACTGTCATCCTCTCCCCCTTAAACAAAATTTGAAAAAGGTGCCGCCCCCCCCAAAGGGTTCAGGATCGTTATATCTCATCCACCTTGGTTATATCTCATCCACCTTGGTTATATCTCATCCACCTTGTTTGGGTATAGATTCTTATAATGGAGGAGAGAATTGTTTGAGGTTCTCATAAGGGGTGGGACCCTAAAAAACAAAAAAACTGGTGTTTATGCTAGTATACCCCTAGCCTACGGGTGGGCGACCAAATGTGAGGTTTGAGTTGGCCACAAGGTCATCCTGGCCCCCAAAAACACAAATTTGAAAAAGGTGCCTACCCAGAGGGGTTTGGGGTTGTAATATCTCATCCCCCTTGTCCGAGTATACGTTCTTATAATGAAAGAGAGAATTGTTAGGTAAATTTAAATTATGAAATTTGTTGACTATGTATTGGGATCATTTAACTCCGACAAAGTTAAGGAGATGCTGGATTTTATCAAGGTGAATGTGAAGGAATTTCATAAACTCCATAGGTAGGAACTCAGTTGGCTCATTTTTTTTTTATATATAGGAACCACAATCCTACATTATACCAGATTGCAGCTAATGCCATGTTATTAATTACAAGTGACCTGACATGGATCATGTTAAACGCTTTGCTTCATTTCTCGTTTGTTCTTGTGTTGTGGCTATGATGAGCATTCCCAATAATTCGAAGGGAAGTTTTCATGGTCTCCAGTGTATCATATACTCCTTAGGGGGAGGTTTGTTGCTGGGGTGAAGACATCAACCTTAATTTTTGTACCCCAATTAGATCTTATGCCAAATGTGATTTCAAAATGATCTAAAATATCTTTAATTGTCATTATATTATATGGTGTCATTTTGTATATGTTTGTGAGATCGTCAGCAAACATCGAGCATATATGCAGAAAAATGTTAGGAAAGAAGAGTATATGTATCTGTTTTATTCGCCCTTTTGTTAGGAGGTCGGTTCCCAATGCCTCCATAACTACAAGGAACATGAACGGGGTAGGGAAACTTTTTTGATATATGGCTATTAACCAATGTGTTATGATGAAAAACATATAGGGCATAAAAACAAGGGCGAATTTGAGCTTCCAGAGACACGTGCCTAGACTCAATCTACGTGACCACCGACTTTTTCGAAATGGATGAGAAGGATCACTACTTTATGTTGGGTTTATCTGACTATTTTGATTATTTGTTGACAAGCAACATATTATCGTCTATCTATTTTTCTGCCACGCAACCCGTCTGATCTGCACTTACAATTTTTGATAGACTGTGTAACAATAAATTTACCAAAACTTTGGGTACAATCTTGTATACAATGAATAGAAGAGTAATAAGGTGTTAATTTCTTACGTTACTTAGACTGAGAACTTTTTACCTATTTTTTATATTATTTTTTTCTATAGATATTTATACTTTTGGTCGGTGTTTTTGGTGCTCATACACACTTTATTTCCTAATACAAGCAACTGTATAAAAATGTATTAATTATATTCGTATTATCAATAATGGTTGAATCTATAGGTTTTTTGGTTTATGGAATACCTTCATGGTTTGTTATATGTCATAAATTTTCCTTTTCAAACATAATGTGGAAAAAATGCATTCAAATCATCTTTTAATAACATTCAGAATTTTCTATACAATTTTATTGGAAATGTGTTTTCTTTAAATATTTTGTGATCTTCCATATAAAAAAGTTTTTTTTTTATAGGTTACTGGACCGGACGTATGGGACCTCCCTGACTGTCCGAGGTTGTCCGGTCGAACAATCGGTCAGACATCCTCCCTGGGTAGTCTGTCCGAACCTGAATGCAAAACAAAATAAAACAATAAAAAAAATAAAAAAAATAAAAAACTTCGAAAACAAACTATGTTATGCAGAAAAATAAACTCAACGACTTTTGCTTTGGGATCACATCAAAATTATTTATTAAATTTAAAATAAAAAATAATTTTAATAGCACCCCAATTTTTAGTTTTATTTTTTTGCTTTGAACTGCTGAAAATGAAGTTGTCCGGGCCCAGAGGTCCAAGGACACCCTGACTGTCATGCCAGGACATTCAACTAGGACGTCCTGCCATTGACCAACTGGTAATATAACTATTTTTGGATTTATTGTTTGTGGTCAAGATATCTAATTATCGGTTTTTCTCGTGAGTGGGTTTTTTTATTAGAAGCGGAGGTTTTTTTTTTTTTTTTTAACTGGAGGCGGATGGTTGATTAAGTTATAGTATAATTTTCTGTAAAATTTGAGGTGAATTTCAGTTTAAAGTATGCTTCTATTTCTATGTCATTCGATAAGGTTTTGTATTCTTGTATTAAGTAACTCATGTTTTTAAATTTAACTTCCGTCGTTTTAATTCCACTTTATAAGTTTTATATTCACATATTGTGTTTATGTTAATGTATTATTCCATGGTTGTTTTCATTCTTGTACAAAATCATAAATTTAATTAATGAATCCATTTTCATTTTCCCTCATTTTTTGCTTCAAATATTTGGAAAAGAATGAGATTTGTTCTCCACGAAAAAAATGTAGAAAGTTAATAATTTCGTAAAAATATAATTAATATGGTTTTGGTTGTCGTAATTGAATCTGTTATGGTAAGTGGGATATTGAATTCGGTTTGTAGCAGGTGTGCTTCCTAGCCCACAAGATCATAGTTGTCCATAATCATCATGGTTCTAACTTTTTAGGTATTCATGTAATCTCTAATAATTTGT
Organism: Chara braunii; assembly: GCA_003427395.1. Taxonomy (NCBI): domain Eukaryota; kingdom Viridiplantae; phylum Streptophyta; class Charophyceae; order Charales; family Characeae; genus Chara; species Chara braunii. Next base: position 865,803 of record BFEA01000043.1, read on the forward strand.
TCCTCTACAAGTATTTTATTATTAAAGAATAGTGATAATTTTGCCTTTTGCAAAGTTTTCGTACTAAAGATGAAATTAAAACTTGTGTATTTCTTTTGCTTAATTATTATATTTTATTTTATTTTTATTTATTTATTTGAAAAATAATTTTATTACTCAACGTTAGAAAGAGGTTAGAAACCTTACAATCAAAGCCTGAAAGAAAATTAGGGTCATTGCTCACTTAAAGTATGTTAAAAAATTAGTCCAACATCCTGTGACCATGAAAAGGATCGAACACCAATTACCACTCTAATAAAGACCTCTATAAAATAACAAAGAGGAGCCTTCAATTGACTCAATTGAGCTCAAAGATTTAGAATGACATACAATGAGCTGCAACAAAGAAGAGAGTTTTGGTTTGCCATGAGGTTCGGTGTCGGGGCGGAAACCCTAACAAGGTATCTGCCCGGTATTTTTAAATGTGGACGATGTCCAACTGTTGATTGAATTTCGTTTGAATGATTTGACTTGATGAGAATGAGGTTTATACCAAAGTTCATTCAGAGTTGTCCTACGACCAAGAGACTATAATATTTTATATAAAGTTCAGATGTCTGCGGCCTGCGAGGGTACGACAAGGATTAGTGGTGTGACCGACCGACCTCGCATTTGGCGAGGCCTCAAAGGCATACGGCTGTTAGAAATACTAAATATAAACTTATTCTACTTATAAGCAGCTGCGCGATTCAGGTTTTAAGTGTCCCAAAAGAAAGGTCGCGTTGTGTGTGCGGTTGTGACGTAAAAGAGCACGAGAGTTAGAAATCATGTGTTTCTATGAATTACCTTCGCCAGGACTCGAACTAATGTCGAGATAGCAAATGACCAATATCCTACCCTTTAGGCTGGACAAGCAGTTGGGGCGGTCAACATGAAAAATGACAAGGGCAAATAGGGTTTATCATGACACAAAAGGACATTTCATTGAGGCGGAGCTCTTCATAAGGAAGAGTTGTTCCTACCTTACTGTGGTAGGAGCTAGCCCATGAGAATATAACATCGAACTTCTGCCCAACAGACACTGGGATTGACTCCGACACCTTCCACTGGGCTAGCTCCTTTTTTGGTAAGGAGCAGCCCTGTACTCAAGCACGGCATGAAGAATCCGGGTTGCACGATCACTAAGTTCACACGGTCGAGATCTTTCACGTCGTGCTGAGATCGCATGACTCCTGCGCAAGGATGACACGCATGAATCAAAAAATATATTTTTTTTTTTTTTAGAGTTCGACTCTTTTGGGATTCGAACTCAGATCTTAATTACAACAGTTCAGAGGGAGTGCCCCGAGTGCATTGGGGGATGAAGGAAGTCGTGGCTCTAAACCAACGACCAAATAAAAAAAAAAAAATAAAAAAAAAATGGGGAGGGGAACTACGAACTAAAGTCGGAGCGCCATGTGACGCACTTGTGTGGAGGGGGGGGGGCTTCTCAGAAGGTAACGGGCGCCAGTTGCGACGAGCAACCTGACCCTATTTCAAGCAAGTTTGTTTTTATATATTTGTATATATATTTTTAGATTCTTCTTTGGAATTTTTTTTTTTTTAAGTTTTATTTTCTCGTTTCAGGCAGAGGAAAAAGTGGTAGCTAAGGTATGTGTGTCTGTTGCTACTTGCCTCAAGGGGGGGGGGGAAACAAATAATTATGGTGTTGTATCTTTTCACGTTCGTGTGGGAGATTCATTCAGCCCATTCATTTTGATGAACGGACTGCAGTGGGAGGGGGCAGCAACCGCTCCGCCCAGCAAATGCAAAAAAACAAAATCGTGGTTGTATATGTTTCCATGTTCCAGTAGAAGATTCAGTCTTCTTTTGCGGAGGAGGAGAGTAGTGAAGTTTTATCCAACGTTTCCTCCTCTTGCTACTGCACCCGTTCGTTTTATGAAACGGGCTGCAGTTGGGGACTTGTATCATCCACGAACACGATTGCAGTAGGATTCGCCTATAGGAAAGGTTGTTTTTTTTGTTGATTATTTTTTCTCTTTTTATTTTCTCGTTTTTTAGTAAGTGTCGAGTTGTTTTGGGGCATGAGAGAAGGCTGGCGAGCGGAAAAACGAGTGGCTGTCTAAAAAGAAGGAAAACAAAAAGAACGAGGCAACATTGTATCGATTATTGAGATACGGTCTTTTCAGGCTGCGTGGGAGCATAACTGGCTCCCACCTAACTTGACGCGAATACTTTGGGTCATGATGTCGAGCGCATCGGCCCCCGCCTTTTCTCGCGAAAAACGCGAGAGCTCTCCCGACCATATCACGCGGAAGTTTGCGAAAAACATAATATAGAGACAACTCAGAGACGACGCATAATTAGTCCCGCGGACCGTCGAAACGGTCGAGGTCGCGTCGTCCCTTTGCCGCTCTAGCTGGGTGCGCCAGCTGTACATCCCGGGGTCTCCTACGTCAAGGTTCCCGCAGGGCATAAGCTTGCTTCCCTAAGGGGTTGTCACCACCCTTAGGGGTGTATCCCTACCGAGTTACTGACCCACGTGCGAAAACTTTTAAATGTTATTGCAGAGGTGGGTCAGCCGAGGACATTTGCTTGCTCGCTGTAGTGTAAATACGCTCGTTAAAACATCGATTGAACCCGAACTTCGTTCGTTCCTTAGGGCGCTGATCTCCTAAATACGAAGCGTACGCCGATCGACTAGGACAGTCTCAACCAAACGCGAACCCCCCAACTCAATCCTAGTCCCTTTCGACACTAGTCAAAAAAAAGATATAACAACAACTTATAATTACACAAAAAAGAGTCGACCGTAGTCGACAGGAATACATATCCAAATCGAAATGATAACCGAAATAATCCAGATCATCATTAGGTACATCCAATAACACAATATAAAAATTAAGTCCGACCACCATGAATCGAACTCGATGAACAACAACATCATATTGAGCCGCCAACTGGGAGTTGACTTTGATAATAACCTTAATGCACCCGACGGGGTAATCAGACTGCCATAGTTTTGACTTGATGAGATGCGCTGCCCAAGTTTTTTATTCCCAGCCTATATGACTGAAGAGATTTTTATTCCGCCACTTCCCCGAGGCGGAAGTCCTTTATCGACAAAAGATTAAGAAAAGAACCACCTAATATTTGACGTATGGGTAGATCCACCGACATACCCGCTAAACCTGCTAGAATGACCTCTGCAAGTAAATTTCACTGCTACCATGCAAATCAACAAGTGATCAGGTTCCTGGCCGAAAGTTTGAACTCTCGGTTTGACAACACCCCTGCAACATATACAACTTGCTTGGAGGGAAGTATCATCTTGCGGATAAAAAAATTGTTGATTGCTTTGTCCTCCTAAGCAATAATTACTCTGTCCCAGATGCTGTCACGCTCCCAACCCTCTAAGAAGTGGTATGGGGTACTGCTCCTCCTCGCCCGAGCACAAAGCTCGGATCTCAGAAGTCTCCACCGAATCAGCAAAGTACTCCCCAACAAAAACGGTCCACTCCGGGTCGATAACAGGGTCCGCTCCTGAAGCAACGAATCCCCGCCCCAGATTCTTCCTAGAGAGAGAGCGTGTCGACCGCAAGTAGATTTTATTCGTTCTCGTTTTTTTTGTAAGTTCATGATAACTTAGAGGAAGAAAGTCAGAGGAGGTATAAAATGAGGACCATTTAGACGGTTATAGAAAGATGAGGTCATTCGGGATAGAAAGAGTCTTCTTGCGAAATGACTAAATCCTTTTGACTTTATCTGCTTTATTTGAATCGAATTCATTTTACTGTGCATACCGAATTAACAATTTTCAAAACAACAAAACCTTCTTGACATGCAGATAGGTGAAAAACAAAAAAAAGACAATCCTTTTCCCTTTTCTCAAATAGGCATAATCAATCTCCTTTGCTAGCATCCTTCTCCTACTTGCACAACCACAAGTCCAAGAAATTCAACGACCCTTATTCCTGTCAGAACCATCTTTTCACGCGCATGACCACACACGCTTTACTCAACCTTTTCTTTTGAACATTCAAAATAAACAAGGTCAAGCAAAGTGTGGGTTCACACAGGTGTGAAAAGGAATTCGAGTCAATCAACTGACCTTGAGTGACGTGGTGTTGAACGCGCCCTGGCTCCCTCAAGAAAGCCAAGCAGACCCCAAGTGTGAAAATGGCGAGCTGCACACACTCACAAAAAAATAAAAAAATCCACGGGTCCTACGTCAGTCCCAACTGGTCCTAGGTGGTCCCAGATGGTCCCGCACCATTCTTTCCAGCATCTGATGACGGCGCCCGCCGAAACCAGTTCTACCAAGCCTCACAAAAAAACTAAAATAAAGCCCGTGAGTATCAATTTCGTCGGCACTGCCCATCCTACTCACATGCCTCGCCGGTCCCAAAAGATCTTACGGGGCCAATGTCAATGGCCTTGCTACCGCCGATACAGAAAAAAAAAAAAAAAAAACGGTGTGCCGCTTCACCTTGATAAGCCTGGTCTAACTGACAGACTATCGCCGATACCTCTAGTGTCGCCTGTCGTACCACTGCAATAGTCACGGTCATGCTGCAATTTCCCCCTTCACTGACGTTCACAGCGAGCCCCTTGTCGCACCAAAAATATCCAGCACTCTCCCTTCACTTAGTGCCTTCCTAACGAACCCCAATTCCGACAGCCTTATGCTGCAAAAGTGGTTGCCGTTGACGCCGAAACATTTCGGCAGCATTTCCCCTCAGAAGTGGGAAAACAGCCTGTCGAGGTCGGCCCGCCGGTACCACTGCCAGTGAAGTCCTGATGTCCCGCCGTTGCTGTTGAAAAACCACTGTCAAATTAATAAAAGCTTGGGCCCTGGACAAAATCCAGACCCAAAACTGCCTTTCGTCGTGTCGCCTTGGTCCCGCAGAGTCCCGAGTGCCGCTCCACTGGACCAGCACCAACCAAAGGGAAGTGGAGCAGAGTGCTCCCTACCCGGGCTATGGCTGCCCTGCTCCTCCTTTCGCGCTCCACTGCAGACTTCCATCCTCCTCCCACGTCGCCTCTAGCAGCTTTTCCAGTAGCCTAGCAACACTCAAGTGTGCTTTCCACATCAGTGCTTTGTGTGGCAGTTGGGGACAACTGCCTGTTTTATAGTTGCTGAGGAGGGTTGGGTGTCACTCCAGCCCCCAGGCCAAATCGCGGGTTTACAGTGAGCCCTTGATCTGACCAAGATCGAGGGCTAACTATCGCTACACTACAGTCACAACCTTAGTGAGACCCTCATTTCCTTTTTCTTTTCTTTTCCCCAGCTATCTCAGATTTTCACGAGATAGCTGGGGTCGTTACATTTCCAAAACTGTTTTTATTTTATTTTTCTGATAAGGGGTTGGAAAGATACAACCCCTTTCAGTTTGATGTACCTGGACCCTTTTTCCAGGGCAGATACATCGGGGGAAAGGCTGTACTTAGCCTTTTCCGTTATGACCCCTCAATTTCCAGGCTCCCTCTAAAAACGAGAGCCTGACAGTTACGTTTGGTAGCTTCTATCAGAGGTAGCACGACATCTCGTGAAACTAATCTATTATTGACTTCATCGACAACAGTAACAATGATATTCTCCATTGCGGTTGTGTCATCGGTTGGAAATGAGTGGGTCACATGGTCCCTTGTGTGGTTACTGATGGGGGTAGGTCAGGTGACAGAATCGTTGATCCCGTGGGTGGCATTTTGTCTCTTTAATCGTCGAGTCTGGGTGGTGTTTCGAAAGTGCTTGGGATAACTTGACCTGTGTTTCCAATTGGCTATAGCCTGTGGATTGGATTTGCCTTGCTGGAAGGTTATCTGCGTCGATTTGATTGCCTGGTCTCGATTGATCTCGTTGATCTCATAGATATGGATCTATGCGGGAACTGTGACTCTCACACAACTTGTATGCTGCATTCTTCCTTTGTTGATTTGCTTTAAGTTCATTTCATCTCAATGATCGTGTGAACTGTTGGGCATAGCCACTTAGGGTTTTTACTGAGATCTAGGGTGTGCTCGATTTACTTTTCCCCTACTATAATCTCCCCCCCATGTTTTTGATTTGTAGGGTTTGATCATTGGCGGTTTGCTATAGTAGGGCAGAATTTGATTGTCTATGGGACTGGGTTAATCCTTTCCTTCAGGGGAAGCAATCAACGCTCAGTGCCCATGCTCTATTCTCGTTGACTAGGGAAGCTGTCTCTGTGGGAGCAGTGGCTGAGGCTCTTCCAACCCTAATGGGAAGAGGCGTGTATTTGCGTTGTATTTCAATTTGCAATTTGAGTCTTGGGCACTGGGCCCCTGTTATTAAAAAAAATAAAAAAATGATTGTAGGTTTTTTGCATTGTTTTGAGACGCCCGAGTGAGCGTTTCTATGCCGAGACTCCATCCTGGTGGGCGGTGGGTTTCCTAAAGAGGTGGTGCAGATTTGTGCAATAGTTTGCCCTACGTACCGAGGAGGAGGGTGGGGCTGCGCGGTCTTTGACCACTGCCCTGCGTTTGGTAGGACATTTCTACGGGTTTGAATAGTATATGTTGCCTTGATATTCACCTTTACCTTTATTTTTTGTTTTTTTCTATCATCCAATATTTTTAGATGGATTGGCGAGTATCACTCTGCCGACACTTAATCATGGAGGGCAGTGAAGTTCCGTTGGGGAGTAAATGCACATTGGAGTTAGTGGTTTACCCTACATCGCGAGGAGGAGGGAGGGTTTTGCGGGGTCTTTGGCCCTTGCCACGCGGGTGGTAGCGTATTTCCGCTGGCTTGCGAAACCATCATCGTGGCGGGAGCTGATGGTTTTGGTAATGGTGAGAGTGGGTAGAGGTGCAGTCCGCCTTGAGTCGCGAGGAGGTGGGAGGGTTTTGCGGGGCCTATGTCTGCAGTTGTGGGGTCTGTGGATGTAGACCCCTGCCGTGCGGGAGGCAGGGTGGTTCTGCAGGGTTTGGTCATACCCCTCCCTGGATGGTCGCCTTTTTCTTTTGGTAGTTTGTTGAAATGAACTGGTGGGGATGGTATCAACCCTCGTTTTGGAAATCTTTCTATTGATGTCAGGGACGCTGGACCCGTTTTCTGGCTTGTATGATTTCTCAATTTATGTGTGTCATCCTTGCGCAGGTGAGAATGTAGACGCTGGACCCGTTTTCCGGCTTGTATGATCCAAAGGCAACCAACCCACACACCAAGTTTTATTGAAAAAAATAAAATAAAAAAAATCGAAAGGAAACCGTGGTATGAACCTGGCTGGAGTGCCTGTAACATACTACAATGGTTGCCCTTTTACCATTATAAAAAAAAAAAGGCAGCATTGTGTGGGTTTTTTTTTTTTTTTTTTTTTTTTTTTTTTTTTTTTTTTTTTTTTTTCCCTTCTTCTTTGAAACAGGAGTTCATATTCCAAACGTAATGGTTCGAGGCGGGGGACCTCACAATTCAACCCGGTGTTATCCCGACAGCATCAGCCGGTTTAGCTTATGTAATTTCGTCTCGACAACAATGCCTTAATGGCTTTTTACAGTCCAAATTGCCAGCGCGCGTTTAAGTCAGCTGGTGGAGAAGTTGCGATCGGCGGCGACCGAAAGGATGGTGCCGTCGCTTTCGTGGATCCGGGATATGCAGCGATGCCTGATGGAGATCACATGGGGATTGGAGGAGGGGACGACCCCCCATCCACCACCACCAACAACAACAACAACAACAACGACAACGACAGGCTTGTTCTTATGATGCTGACAGTTGCACAGTCCACTGATATTGATATCAACGACTACACCGACAACGAGAAGACTGTGCACGATGGTGGCATGGAAGGAGGGGTTCCGCGCTCGTGCGCGTTGGGGAGACGTACCGACAACAACAACGACAGTAAACATAACGATGCTGCCGGTGTCAACAACAACAATAACAACGATGATACTTACGAAGTGGCATATGCGATTGGGGATTCATTATATTTTGATTGGGGGGATGGGTGAGTTGGTCGGCGGAATGGAGTGATTAGTAAACAGGAAGGTTGTGTGGGGGTACGAGGAGTGAGACGGTGGCGCAAAGGGGTAGGTTAGCGAATGCCAGATAGTATCATCGATTTGTCACGCATATTTTGGTGATCTCAATTTCTCATACGTAATTGCCGATCTCAATTCGTTGCAAATTCAGCTAATATGGGTTTTGGCCACATGGTGGTGTAGATGGGGTTGTGAGGATCGGATCGGGGCTGTTCCACAATCGACGGGTGCCCTGCCACATGGGGATTGCCACGTCAGTGACGATCGGATCGGGGCTGTTCCACAATCGACGGGTGCCCTGCCACATGGGGATTGCCACGTCAGTGCTTGCAACCTTTCCTTTGTGATAAATTCGCCATGTGGTAGGGTACCCAATGCGATTCACTACTGTTCTGAGACGTGGCTGATTTCCTATGAATTTCTTCCTCCCTACTCTGATTATCTCTTCCCCTCATGACAAAGTAAGTGTTTGTTAGTATATAACGAGGGTTCTGAGTAGGGATATGTCATTAGATAGTGATGGGCAGGTAATTCCCTCGGTGAGGGCAATCTAGCCCGCTCATCGGACTAAACGATGTGTGCATACGTGTCGGCTCATTAACGACTCAGGATTATAGTAGGATGAACACGTGGCATGTGTATATGACCTTTGCCCTATGAATTTCTTCCTCCCTACTCTGATTACCTCTTCCCCTCATGGCGAAGTAAGAGTTTTGTAATATATAACGAGGGTTCTGAGTAGGGATATGTCATTAGATAGTGATTGGCAACTAATTCCCTCGGTTGAGGGCAATCTAGCCTGCTCATCGGACTAACCGGTGTGTGCCTACGTGTCGCCTCATTAACCACTCAGGATTATAGTAGGATGAACACGTGGCATGTGTATATGACCTTTGCTTGTTTGCAGGGACGCTGGACCCGTTTTCCAGCAGGTGCTGCTCCCCACCAATAGATGGAGCCTCCCCGAGCATGCTAGAGG
>BFEA01000043.1:885992-897853 GCA_003427395.1 Chara braunii
CCCCATCACAAGCCAGCAAAACATCCACGAAACAAAGAAAGGTCTGTCACAGCAAAAAAATACACTCCAGACACGCCGCTGGCACTAGAGGCACATATATATATATATATGCACATACCTAAGTTTGGGTGTTCACGTGGCCTGAGGGGCCCACGCTTAAGGGTTTAAGTAGGGTCGAGATTGAGAAAGGAAGAGAAAAACCCCTTTATTGTTGTATGCTTCTTAAAAATTTCTTAGTCGGACGTTGGTCCTGGGCCTGAATTCGAGGTCCTTGTCGAGGACATCCCAGGTCCTAGCCTCTGCGTGGAAGGGATCACTCCCCACGCAGAGCCTTCTTACCCTGTCCACCGGGAAACTCAGCCTAAAGGCCGAAGGTGCCGCGGAGGCCGCACGACTGTTCCTTCAGCCGTGCAATATCGTGAAGGGGTTGACCTTCACGATACTTCAAGTTCGACACTTGAGTGTCATAAGCGGTACTTAGATCTAAGAGGGACCGCTCGATTATGGGCACTACATAGTACGCCATCATTGTGACTGCTTGCGTATTCATGCATTGCTCTTTGATATGGAAAGGCCCTTCATTCGCGTGGTTTTATATTAAGTCTCGCGCACGACGCCTATTCGATTTTCGCATCAAAGGGTTATGGGATGACTAATGAAGGGGCTAGGAGTGTGCCACGTTGTTTGTTCTATGTCGTTCGATATATGTGTGTGTGTGCGTGCGTGTTTTAATTTTTATGTCTTTAGAGTGGTGTGCGCATGGTGTGTGGGATGCGTCCTAGTCGACCGACGACGAGTCGCGCTTGGGACCTCAGCCCCCCAATGCGTCGGTTCCCGTGCAGGTCTGATAGAGGTGTAAAACTGCGTGTACCCCCTATGCTACAGCGAACGAGAAACACCCTCGGCTGGTTCACCTCTGCGATTGCAGCTGATTAGTTTTCGTATTGTGGACTGGTGGCTCGGCGGGGATACGCCCACTGAAGGGAGGTGAGAGATCTCGTAAGGTGGAGGTAAGTCATGCCTTTCGTAGACCCTATCCTGTCGTAGGGCCTCGGGAGAGGTATGGCTGGCGCACTCGGGCGGAGCGGTTTGCGGAAGCTCCATGAGTATCGTGATGAGGAATAAACCAACTCCTGCGTGACGCTGCCGGGAAGGTCCCGCCCCGTTTTGTGCGATGTTGGACCGATGCGCTCGACACCGTGACTCCCGGTCTGTTAAGTAAGTGAGTGTTCAAACGGAAAGTGCCTGGACCCCTTACCAGTTGGTCAGCCATACTGAAACAAACCACCAACGACCTGTGGTCTGACAGAAACTCGATTGGGCAGGTCACAGTAGTCAAGGACTCTCATGGGGAGCCCTTGGCTAGGATCAGATCTAGGCGCCTTTTTGACGTGATCTTGTCCCCAGATGTCTGAGACAAAAACCAGGTGTAGTCTGACACAATCGGGTGGGTCATTCGATACGTGTCCGTCAGTACCTGGTCTGCGAGGAACGCAGCCAGCATGAGAGCGTCAGTTTTGGGTGGTGCGAAGTTAGGTGAGTCTAGGCCAGGAACGAGGGTCACATTGAAGTCGCCTGCCAAGATATCCGCTTTCGGGAGAATGGCCGGTAACTCCTCAAGGAAGGAGCGTTGTTCTGTTCTCTCCGCTGGTGCGTAGACTGTCATGAGAGTCCAAATTTCAGTTCCAAGGCGCACCCGTATCCAAATCCAACGTCCCCAAATGTCGAGGTCATGGTCTAGGGTCTCTGCTTCCAAGTTTCGGTGTATCAGGATTGTACAACCTCCCCTTATGTCATATGCGGGAGCCCAAATTTGGGGCCCTTTCCACCATCCTTTAATCCTCTGAATCTTGTCTTCAACAGAAATAGGATTTGGACTTTCTGGTCATGCAGCCTGGTCTTCAGTCTGGGTCATTTTTGTTTGTCTGAAGTATTGCCCAAACCACAGATGTTCCAGGTGGCCACCTTAAGGTCCGACATTAATTGTCTCGTGGGCGGCTTGGGATTGGATTTGCAGATCTTCTTCTGTGTGTTGCTGTCTTGTCTGCCTGTGCCTTCTGGCGTTTTCGGCCTCTGCAGGATTGCCCCAAGGAGTTGTGAGGAGCGTACGGAAGGCTGTCTAGTGTGGTTGTTTGTCCACTGCTAGGGTGCTGCAGAATTCGGTTACAAGTCTTGCGTTTACGTCATCTGTGAGGAAGGTATATTGGAGCTCCTCCATTGCAGCAGAAGCCAATCAACTAGAAGGAAGCCAGACTATGCCCTGCATCGCCAGTAGTGCTGCAGTTTCCAGTGACACCTTCACATCCAAGACAACAATGGAAAAGTGCCAACTGCCCCCTTCCGCCACTGCTGTCGTTTTCCTTTCAATCTTGATAGTTGGCACCAGTCTGAAGGGGAAGCGATCAACGATGAAGGTAGAGGCCGCCGCCTTGAATCCGTGATTGCTTCCTTCGTTGTGGGAGATTGGCTCACTGCTACTGTTGGAAATTGGAATGACTCAGACTCGCTTTTCCGTGCGCCTTGCCATGAACTTGGTCCCCTGCAGCGACAGAATGAAGTTGAGAATTATTAGTTGATGTCTAACTACTGTTGACTGTGATATGCTGCTCGACGGCTGCGCAAATAGTGGTAGTGGCGTGAATGGGCCCGTTGGGACTGCGAGCAAGGGCGGAGGGGCTGGGGCTGGGAATCCTGGGATTGAGTAGAAGTCCGTTTCCTCCTCCTCCTCTTGCGTTATCCGTCCATTGCCTTCTGTGTTGGTCCTCCCCTGCTTGACTGGAGTTCGGAGTGTTTGTCTTGAATCCCGCATTGCTGTATCCTCGCGGATGTGACCAAAGAGGCCCGTTTCCTGCTATGCGGGATTCACATACAGGGTGAATTTTGGAGGATGGGGGTTGGGTGGGCATTTGCAGTGGTGAAGTGCACTGCTGGCCGTTGGGCCTGTGGGGCTGCTAAAAGGAGTGCATTTGTTGTTGGTTGATATGTGGTCGGGGCGGGAAGAGGGTGTTGTGGGTGAGTGGAGTGGGACATGGTTGTGTGCAGGGGAGCTCCTAGCTGCAGTGATGGGGGAAGGGGAGGGCGGGAAAGGGAGATCAAGGGAGGGGATCTGAGAAAGGTAGACCCTTGGTTGAGCATGGGGGGTGGGGGTTGTGGAGGATATGGCAGGGCTGGTGCATGAGATAGAACCAGTCGTGTTGGAAAGGAGGACCCGTTCAGTCGGATGGTGTTTTGAGAAGAAGGAAAAGAGAGGCTTCGTGTGTGGGGGGGGTGGTATGGAACTAGTGAACCACTTGTTTGTGGTGGGACAGACCAAGAACTCACTGGTCTGAGATGGGCTGGTGCATGCGACACAGGGGGGGGAGGGGGGAGTTGGGGATGAAGGGGAGGCCGTGGTTGAGAGGAAGAGGGTGATGTGTGTGCGGGAGGGGGTTGCCGCTCTCTAATAGCAAAGGGACGGTGCTGCAGTGGGGGTTGGCTGGGATGTACTGCTGCTTGATTAGCGGCGCTCTGACGGGTCTGGGCCGCAACACCTCGATCCTCCGCCTGATGCCTTCCCCGACCTCTGCCTCGCATTCGTTGACCCGGCGGCATTGGTTCAGTGAAGTGCGGGCAGTCTGGGTCAAATTCGTCATGGTACCACCAGAGACACTTCGGACTGAAAGGAGTGTTCTAGTTGGCGAACTAGATTTTCATGATCTGACCTGTTGGCCTTCTCATGGCAATCCATTCCATGAAGGTCTCCCTAACTGTGGGATCACAATCGATCTTTACATTGCCCAGTCTCGGCTCATCTTCATGTTTGTCCGGGAGGTGCATGTGTATGATTGGCCCCATCAGGCATTGGACTGCATTACGCAAGGAGAACATGGCTTCGAGGGGGACTCAAAGCGCAATGATTCTGGATTTAGCCGCAGATTCGGCGACACGTAGCTGATCCAGCTTGTGTTGTTTCATCCACGGACGGAAGGGGATTCTGATTGGGCCATCGCATGATGGGATCACATCCTCTCTTTTGTTGATCATCATTTGGGCGATCTGCCGCGTGCGGGCGACATAGGACATAACATCGGGGCCCTCACCATGTGTGTGACCCCTCTTCTGTGATGGATTGACGCTGAGGTCGTGAAACCATGCGTCTTCATATATGTGAATGAATTGTTCGCATTGGGCCACGAAAAAGCTGGCTGCTCTCGAGTCAAAAATCACGATCACTGTGCATTCCTTTAGCCTTGCCACTGTGGCATCGTCGACCTCTGTGCTTAGGTTGAGGTAGCCTATTCCATCAACGATTTCGACTTCCCCATGATTGAAAGGTGTGTCGGGGAAGAGACCATCGTCAAAGCAACTATCTAAGAGGCTTTGAATGCGTGAGTGGTCGTCCCAAGCAGCATGGGACTGAGGGGCCTGGCTGGGCCTGACCGCTGTGATTGGCAGAGGACGAAGGCCGATTCATGATGTGAGGTTAAGCGGGCAGGTCTGCCCCACAGAAGTGGGAGACAACGTAAATTAAGGTACACTAAGCAGTCCGGGGATTGGGAAGGGGCTATACACCACTTTTCTTTGAATCCTGAGACCGATTGCAGTGGGAGGCTTCCTCCACGCAAGCAGATTGCTACGGACGAGGGGCAGCAGACAGCAGCAAACGGAGGAAAGAGAACACCAGAGGGCTCGAAGGTGGGTGGTGGGGTGATAAAGAGTGCGAGGGGTAGGTTAGAGGGGGGAGGGAGCAGTGTAGAGAAGGCGATTTAGTATGAGGGGAGGATTCAGGTAGATCTGGCTTTAGTGAAAGAAAGCTTGATTTGTCGGGATCTGGGTTGAGATGAGGGTGTGAAGGGGTATAGCGGCGGGATAGGTCAGGGGGAAATGAGATGGGTCAACTTGTTGGGAAAAAATGACATGGGGAAATTTGCAATCGGAGGCGGTGCCTGGGAAGGGTTTGGTGGGTTGGGGGGGATGGGTATGGGGAACGAGGTCGCACGAATAGGGGTTGGGGGGATTTCAGACCGGTGTTTTCGCATGTATCGAGTGCAGACGGCGTCGGTGTGGGGTAGGGTAGCATGGGTGGGTTGGGGGAATTAACTACCATTTCGTCAAAATGGACATTTTTTATTTTTTGAACAAAATTGAAATGAGTTTTTTCAACTTTTTAGGCTAAAAACTCAGTCTAAATTTTCTGCTCTTGAGGATCCGGCGTTTTTTTAAAACGCTAGACCCCTGTATGTATCTAGACCTCCTGTATGTATCTGGACCTAGCTTGAGACCAGATACATCCATGGGGGACCGCCTGGATGTATCTGGTCTCAAGCTAGGTCTAGATACATACAGGAGGTCCAAATACATACAGGGGGTCCAGCGTTTTAAAAACGCCGGACCCTCAAGAGCAGCAAATTTAGACTATGTTTTCGGCCAAAAAAGTTGAAAAAACTCAGTTTCAATTTCGTTCATACAGGAGGTCCAAATACATACAGGGGGTCCAGCGTTTTAAAAACGCCGGACCCTCAAGAGCAGCAAATTTAGACTATGTTTTCGGCCAAAAAAGTTGAAAAAACTCAGTTTCAATTTCGTTCAAACAATAAGAAATGTCAATTTTGACGAAATGGCAGTTAATTAGGGTATGTAGGCATGGGTTGTTCTGCGGGTAAAGCTGGGTGGTGGGAAGGGTGGGGGGTGAAAGGTCGTTAGCGGGTTGGATGATGAGGGGTGGGATAGGAAGAGATTCGGGGGAGGGTGAAGAGGCAGAGGTGGGGGAGGCTACAATAGTTATGGGAGAAAAACGGGGTCGGGTCCTGGGAATCGACGGCAAAAAAAAAAAGGGTCAACGAGTGGGGGGGGTTGCTTTGTACGAAGGGGAGTGGTGTGTAGGGAGGAGTGCGATCGGACTAGGTTAGGGTGGTGGCGGGCATGAGAGCAAAGGAAGAGGGCGGGGGGTGGTTTGACTGTTGGGACAAGCGGTGATGGGTCGTAGTTTGGAGTGGGAGTGCAAGGGGGGAGAGGCACTGGGCTCGGTCAAAGGAGGTGGAAGAAGAGGGTCGGTGTCGGAGAGGAGGACTTGGCGAGTAGGGGGAGATGACAGGGTAGAGTTAGGTAGATAGGGTTGGAGTGGGTGGGAGAGAAGGAAGAGAGGGAGTAGAATCCCGCTGAGAGCAGGGTGGAAGTGGTATAGGTCAAGGTGATGTTGGTCAGATTGCGGTTGTGATGTCGGTCAAAGGGCAGAATGAGAGATGCGGGAGCAGAATGAATATGCTTCTGTAGAAAAATATGGTTGTTGGGGGGGGTGCAACTAAGGAGGTGGGATGCGAAGTGTAATACTGACACAGGGCCCTCCAGGGCTATGGCTTGTGTTGTGAAACTTCCCGGCAGTGAACCTTCGGCAGGATTCTGCTGTGGGTTGATGCCACGTCACTAGGTTGATACTAGGCCACTCTGAGCTCCTCAGGTACAGGGCGCAGGCGCCTGTCCCGTTCCTCATAGTATGTACGAGTTGCTGTTAGCTGCTTCAACTGGCTCATCGCTCGTCTCCACATCGCTCTTGTCCATGCCTCCCCTGCTTCGTTGCGATGCAGGGTTGACCGGGCTATGGCCTCCGGTAAGGGGGTGGGCGATGTTCACTTCGCCCGGCCTCGTGCTGGGGTGGTGACCGATGAGACCGGCCCTCCTGAGCCGGTAACGCTGCTGCGGAGCGCTCAGCGCCCGTTGCGCGTCCCTCCCTCACATCGTCCTGGTCTTGTGCTCTTTTCGGGGGCAAGGTCCCACTTGTGCAAATTAGGAGATTTCGGCCGTTGATCTTTGCTGTCTACGTGGGACCTAGCTCCGGGTCGACCCTACGGGTCTTGTGCTGTTTTCCGGTCGACCCTACGGGCTGCGAGCCCGCGTCCTCGCGGTATGTCAGTCAGTTCATCAATCGTGAGGTCTTCTTTGCCCACTGTTTCTTCCGCCCCCCAATGGAAGTTCTGCACGCACATGCTGAACAGAAAGTTCTCCAGGGGCGTGGTCCCACTAGCAAACAGGATCGGATCGAATGCCTGAATCTGGTCGAGTTTATGGAGACGTGCAGGAAATCGAGATGGAACTGCTTTTCTGCATCTCTACGTAAAACACATCCAGATTCAGGAGCTCGATCCTATTCTTTTTGCTATTGCTAGAGGGACCTCGGCCCGGGTAGCATTCTGGAAGCTGCTGGGCGCCAGTAACGTTGAATTAGAGCATACCCACACGAGGACTTTTTTCACTTCTCTGTGAAGTTCTAGAGAGTGCATCCTCGTGATCCCAGAAAAGCGGTCACATACATTCTGGAAAGCCCTACCTAGTGGGAGTATGCCCTTACCGGTAGTGAAGAAACGTGCAAGTTCCACAGCGTTGGTAGCCGGGCGCAGGTGAAGTTCTAGAGAGTGTTGGAAGCCGGGCGCGAGTAAAGTTCTAGAGTGTTGGAAGCCAGGCGCGAGTATAGTTCTGGAGAGTGTCGGGCGCCAGGCGCGAGTAAAGTTCTAGAGAGTGTCGGAAGCCGGGCGTGAGTGAAGTTCTAGAGAGTGCTGGGAGCCGGGCGCTAGTAAAGTTCTAGAGAGCGTTGGAAGCGGGGCGCGACTGAAGTTATGGAGTGTTGGGAGCCGGGCGCCAGTAAAGTTCTAGAGAGCGTTGGAAGCCGGGTGCGAGTGAAGTTCTAGAGAGCGTTGGAAGCGGGGCGCGAGTAGCGCGGGGCTGCGCATTAAAGCAGCGGCGTGTGCGGAGGTGGGACGTGCAGGGCAGTGGATGTCGGTGCCTTCGCGGTGTTGAACTTCTTAGGGTGTACTCACACTAGCTGCAGCTGTATCTCAAATGTATCTGACCGCATTCAGGGCCATACCTGCATGTATTTGGCCGAAATTCCGTCCAAAAATACGTAAATAAGTCGTGGTGTGCGTATGCCCTTAGGACGGACGCTACTTAGGAAGTACCAGCGAGACGGAGTTGGGAACCCTTCTTTGGAGGGACGCTACTCAGCAAGTACAAGTGAAACGGAGATGAGAGTTCGGCGAAGTTTCGTCAACTTGTTGATAACGGGGTGTGAGCGTATTGCCATTTGCGGCGCTCGATCTGTTGATTGGCTGATAGGCTGATTGGTTGATTGGCTGATTGGTTGATTGACAGAGAGGACGTGTGTTGCGCTGACCGCGCCGTGCGCAAGCGTTGACCGTGTCGTGCGCCTGCGCTGACCGTGCCGCGCGCTGCAGCGGTGTCTGATAAGAGGATACATCGGGACACACGTGGCTCCGGCGGCTCACACGCGCGCGCTGTACTCGATGCAGATGGTCTGTGGAATTGAGTGGTTCATGACTGATTGATTGGTTGTTGGACTAATCAGGCTAGGTAGCTCCTTGATTGGCTGATTGGTTGATTGGTTTCTGTGCGGGCTTTGTTGCACCGGTTGTGCCGTGCGCGGGAGTGCTGTTTGTGGGTAAATTGGTACTCACGTGGCTCTCCTTCTCACATTGACAGACACGTGGCATCAACGCAGCTGTCTTCGTTATTGTGAGCCCGACGGCTCTGGCGGCCCAGGCGGCTATGGAGGTTATGGAGGCTATGGCAGCAGTGCCTTCTTGGTGTGTCGGTAATGCGGCTGGAGCAAGAGGTCAAGAGTTCAATACCCCAGAGAAGTGTCTGGGCAAAAGTTTGTCCACGGCGCGGACGTCGGTATCACCACCCTCCCCCTCGGTCGGCGGCACCCGTTTCCCGCCTTTTTCTCTTTCCCGCGCCTCCTCGCCCACCCTTTTCCCGCGTTTTTGTCTCGCCCGCGCCTCCTCGCTCTCCACGATGTCTTCTTGTTTCCCGCCGACGACTGAGTCGAAGAACTGGCGGTGTCCTGTTCTTGCGCGACGTCGGATGTACGGATCGGTGGGGTCGTCGGGATTGGGACTTGGCAGGGTCTGCACGTGGAAGTCGTTTGGACTGCGTGCCGCTGACGTGTCTGGTGGTGCCACGTGTTACCAGGTCACCTTCAAGATACCGGACGGAGAGACTACCACCATCGAAGTCGAAGAAGACGAATTCATTTTGGACAAGGCTGAGGAGATGGGACTGGATCTTCCTTACTCCTGTCGAGCGGGATCGTGCTCCACCTGTGCCGCGGTTCTGGAGTCGGGATCGGTAGACCAATCTAATCAGAGCTTCCTCGACGACGAGCAAATCGAGAAAGGCTTCGTTCTTATCTGCCAAGCTTATCCCAAATCGGATATAGTGTTGACGACACATAAAGAGGAAGAACTTTATTGATGACGTCATCGTTGTATCGTCTCTTCGTGTAGGCGAAATTTGCCGGAGAGGAGGAATAGGAGGGTAAGAAAAAAATAGGTGTTGACGTCATAACGCGGAGGGAAGGGAGGGGGAGGAGATGGGATGGGATCCCTACTTCCCGACTGCTGTCTGTCGAGCGGGATCGTGCTACACCTGTGCCGCGATTCCGGAGTCGGGATCGGTAGGTCAATCTAATCGGAGCCTGCCTCGACGCTGAGCAAACGGATGGAGATAGGCTACGTGCTGATCTGTCAAGCTTATCCCAAATCGGATATATTGTTGACGACACAGACACGAAGAAGAAGAACTTCATTGACGACGCCATCATCGTGTGGTGTGGGGGAAATTTGCCAGAGAGGACAGGAGGGTAAGAAATAGGTGTTGACGTCATCGTCGTAATCTTCCGAGGGAAGAGACGCGTGTCCCTCTCTCTCTCTCTCTCTCTCTCTCTCGTTTGGGCCAGCCTACAGGTCTCGGCAAACGTTCGCAGTTGATGCAACTTCAAGCAAGCAAGCCCTCTCTCTCTCTCTCTCTCTCTCTCTCTCTCTCTCTCTCTCTCTCTCTCTCTCTGTGACTGTAGCATAGCATTGAACGTAGAAGTTGCCCTGACGCATTTTGGCGAAGGCTGGGGGAATCGTCGAAGCCAGGAATTTTGCGCATTACCCGTCTGACGTCAACAAATTTGGATGGTGCGGTCACTGTAGCTGCATGTGGACTGGAAGGCGAGCCAGGTACGGGTGTCCCCAAATAATACTGGCGGTCACTGTCGCCGCATCTGGACGGCAAGGTGAGCCAGGTTCGGGCTATAATGACCATACGATCTAGTAGGACGTTCGGTCACTGTCGTTGCATCCGGACGGCAAGGTGAGCCAGGTTTGGTCTATAATGACTGTCCAGGTGAGCCAGGTTTGGTCTATAATGACTGTCCGATCTAATAGGACGCGGTCTCTGTCGCTGCATCTGGACGGGACGTTGAGCCAGGTTCGGACTATAATGACCGTACGGTCTATTAGGGGGTGGAGGTAAGACCGGTAGGGCGTAAAGATCGGTGGTGGAGGCCGGTTTGACTTTAATCTGAGTAAAGATAGGCTTGTTTGACCGTCCGCTGGTCAACGGAGCTTGTTTAATGCTCTGACTACTTCGCGTGTCCAGAATTTACGAGGCTGAAAAAAAAGAAAAAAAAAAGGGAAAAAAAAAGAGAGTATCTGCGAGGCCGATGTGAGTGCAGGAGATAGGATTTGCGGCGGGAGGGGAGAGGAGGCAGAGCGTTGACTTGAGTTTGGGCGACGGCCTTCAGATATCATCGAGAAACAGACCGGTCCCAGGCTTTTTTTTTTTTTTTTTTTTTTTTTTTTTTTTCCTGCCCCAGGCATTTCAGGAAATCCGTTCATCTAAAAATAAAAATAAAAAATCCGTGCATCTGGATTCGGACTGTGCATTTCAACGGTTGTCTGTATTTCAGGAATTCCGTTCATTCGGGAATAATATTCCGTTCATCTGGACTCGAAGGCAGTGTGTAGGTGTACAAGGAGAGGAGGATTATATGGTTTGAGAACAGTGATCGGGGTTTTTGTGCTGACGGCAACCAGAATTGGGGCGAAGCTGGGGCTGAGCTGGTCACACAGAAAAGGCTGTCGTACCTGTTTGTTTTGTTTTGTTTTGTTTTCTTTCTTTTTTTTTTTTTTTTTTAGTATGGTTTGAGAACAGTGATCGGGGTTTTCTGCTGCCGGCAATCAGAATTGGGGCGAAGCTGGGGCTGAGCTGGTCACACAGAAAAGGCTGGGAATGACATTGTTGTACCTGTTTTTTTTTTTTTTTTTTTGACTGCCTGCGTTGTTTGTGTGGAAATTTGCAGGTGTACAAGGAGAGGATTATGGTTTGACGAGACAGTGATCGGGGTGTTTTTGTGCCGACGAGAACCAGAATCCAGAATTGGGCCGCAGCTGGGGCTGAGATGATCACAGAAATTGTGTTACCTGTTTTTTTTTTTTTCCCCCCCGACTGCCTGCGTTGTTTTTGTGGAAATTTGCAGGTGTACAAGGAAAGGATTATGGTTTGACGAGACAGTGATCGGGGTGTTTTTGTGCTGACGGCAACCAGAATTGGGCCGCAGCTGGCGCTGAGCTGATCACAGAAAAGCTTATGACCTTTTTTTTTTTTTTTTTTTTTTTTTTGGGACAACCTCTATTCTTTTTGTGGAATGTCGTAATGATTGGAAAACACCGTGAGAGGACACGTTCCAGCCATCGAGGAACCAGGCGGGAGAGAAGAGGCGGGCTTTGTCAGTGTTTGGTGGGTCATGGATATCGCCCGGATAGTTTTTTTTTTGTTTTTTTTTTTTTTGTTTGTTGCTTGCGGGATTTTGATTGGATGCCGAACGTTGACTTTGACTTTTCTCCACGGCTGTCTTGAAGCAGTGTGGTTGACAGTGGTTTTCGAAGGTTTTGTATTGACGTCATCCTGAATTGAGGGAGGAGAAAGCTCCATGGTGACTTCGTTCAGTTGATGTGTGCTGTTTCTCAAAATCTTTTTCGTTTCTGTTTTTCCTGTTTTGATTTTTTTATATTTTCTATTTGTCCTTTTTTTTTTTTTTT
>BFEA01000043.1:899143-911695 GCA_003427395.1 Chara braunii
ATCACGCCTCCGTCGATCGAGGGTTGGCTTTCTGTTGATGTCAGCGACAGACCTTTTTTTTTTTTTTTTCAATTTTGAAAGGTGGAAAGAGAAAAAAAAAAAAAATAAGAGGAGAAGATTTGGGGATCGTCTGGGCTGCTTGTTGACGTCAGCACAATGATCGCCTCTCTATCGATCAAGGTGTTCTTGTTGACGTCAGCGAGGCACCTCGTTTGAGGGCTTGCGGAACGGTTTTGAAATGCGGAGGGAGGCAGGCTTAGGGTTATTATTCTTTTTTTTTTTTTTTTTTTTTAAATAGGCCATGGCTTAGGGTTTCGTCGCGCCGTTCTCCAACTACACAGAAGGCAAAAGTGATGGCTTTAACTCCGTAATCACGCAGAAGAACTATCCGGCCGTCATTCCCTGTTTGCCGCCTCGTATGTATCTGACCCCGTTTTCGCACTATAGGACCGCTCGCACCCGTTGTTTGATGCAAGTACAACTATATTGTTCCACGGAAATCTCCGGTACTGTATTTGCGAATCACATTACATCGGTGATTTCCAGTGTATATTAAAAGAAAAGAAAAAAAAAACGAAACTCGGGTACTGTATTCGCAAATCACATTACATCGGTGATTTCCAGTGTAAAAAAAAAAACAAAAAAGAACGTGATGGCGATTTCTCTCTTTCGGATTCTTTGCATGTGCTAGCGGAAGATTCTTTCTTATCTTGCACTTTGGAGAGCGGTACAGCGAGGCGCTTAAAATGTCTCGGGATTACGTGATTGCTGCTGTTTTTTTTTTTTTTTGTTTTTTTTTTCCCCTCGGTAACTGCTGCTTTTCAGGACGGGGGGGGGGGGGGGGGGGGGGTGAGATAAAAGATAATTTATCTCGTTATTTTGGTTCTGTTAGGTCATTTTGTGATGAAACGAAAGGTTTTGTTAGTAGATTGCAAATCATTGCATTGTTGTCGTTGTTTTATTTTGTGGTTTTGTGCGGCTTTGAGGCCTTCCGGCTTAATTTTTTTTTTCTTCTATCCTGGGTTTGTGCGGCATTTTAGGCCTTGTGGTTTAGCCCTTCTGTTAGTAGGGTTGTGGAATAAGCCCCTTTTCTTACTACTTCCCCCGAATACAGCGTACGGTCATTATAGCCGTATTTGGGGCACCTTTCAGTCCAGATACAGATATAATGACCGTACGTTGTATTCGGGGGAAGAAGGTAATAAGGTAGGGTTGTGGAATAGTCGGTACAGCGGTCTTGTTTTGGCCGTTCTGTCGCTGGACAAATCCCATCACATACATTGAACTGGGTCCCACTTGTGGAAATTACGAGATTTCGGCCGTTGATCTTTGCGATCTACGGTCAGCATCTCTCAATTCGTGCAAGTGGGACCTAGCCCTGGGTAATGGTCCCAGAGTTCCCTTCATTTTGGGCTTGTATGGTCAGGAATTTTCCAGGCCTTAGATGACGCTATAAATAAAATGTATCAGTTCTCGGCTACCAGAGTGACCGGGGGAGCACTTGCCCGGCCGGGCCAAAAAAAAAGACAAAATAAAAAAAATATTTGGTAAAGAATTGTGATGTGACCCTGGGGCAAAAGTTGTGCAATTCATTTTTCTGCACAACATAGTGTCTTTTCGGTTTTTTTTTTTCCCGCTTGGACCTTCCGGTGGTCCTTGCATGGCGGAAAAGGACACAGGTTCACGAGTATGGCGGAGGAGGGTGGGCGGGCAAACAGTACAAGGCAGCCAGGGATCGCAAGATGAAGGCACGTCGGGGGAACGAGGGACATAGGCTAGAGGGCACGGGGGAGGAGCGGGCGCTGGGCGGGCAAACAGCACAAGGCAGCAAGGGAAAGCCAGGACTAGGCAAAGATCAGCAAGCAAAAGGAGCGCAAGCACCAAAATTTAGAAAGCGAAAAAAAAAACAAAAAGAGTTGATGATGAAAGATTGTTTGGTCGGAGCTTCACAGACTCATCAGGAGGCTGAACCGTGGACAATCTGCGGATTCCTCGTATTGATGGTTTTTGGGTAATAAACCCTTTGACCCTTATTGATTTGGGCTTATGACCCTTGTAGATTTGGGGAGTTGACCCTTTGAGGCTTTGACCCTTGTTGATTTGGGTCGTAAACCCTTTGGGGCTTTGACCCTTGTTGATTTGGGTCATAAACCCTTTGATGCTTTGACCCTTGTAGATTTGGGGGTTTGACCCTTGTAGATTTGGGTCATAAACCCTTTGAGGCTTTGACCCTTGTTGATTTGGGTCGTAAACCCTGTGGGGCTTTGACCCTTGTTGATTTGGGTCATAAACCCTTTGACTCCTGTAGATTTGGGTCATAAACCCTTTGACCGTTCTTGATTTGGGTCATAAACCCTTTGACCCTTGTTGATTTGGGTCATAAACCCTTTGACCCTTGTTGAAAGCAGACTGTCCACAAGTGGAACACGGCCACTGGCGACAACTCAGCGAAGCACCTGGCAACGCTCCCCCCCCCCCCCCCCCACACACAAAAAAAAAAAAAAAAAAAAAAAAAAAAAAAAAAAAAAACTGTTAACTTTATTATGGGGACTGAACTGTTTCTGACGTCTGGGAGGCGATATGGCCTATGGGTGACGACAGGCTTGCCGGCGGAGTGACTCCCTCACTCAGCCGGTGGTGGGAACCCCCATAATACAGTCTGGGGGGTCCCCGTAATCTGAGCGAGGGAGGTACTCCGCGGGCAGCACATGAGTGAACCCCCCAGACTTTATTATGGGGGTTCCCACCACGGGCTGAGTGAGGGAGTCACTCCGCCGGCAAGACTGTCGTCACCCATAGGCCATATGGCCTCCCAGACATCAGAAACAGTTCGGTCCCCGTAATGAAGTTACAGTTAGTCCAAACACCCCAATGCCGACACCTAGGCACAGAAAGTACTCAGAAAGAAGAGGCAAAACAGAGACAAAGAACAAGGCGAAAACTTCACCAAAAAGGGGGAGGGGGGTCTCGCTGCACTACTCGCCAGTGTCTCCACTCTCTGAAAAATCGGAGGGTTTGCGGAGGGTTGAAAAGCTCTCCGAATTCGTGACTTGGTTCACTGCTGCACTAACTATCCACAATTTTTTTGTGTGTGTAAGTGCACTAGAACATAGGGTGACAGCACTGCAGGACACGGCGGGATTTGCACTTTGCGTCCGCCCAGACTCCAGACACACTCTCCGAATAAGGAGGATTTCGGAGAGTTGGGCCGCTTGGACGGGGGTCCATCCGAAAAACCACCATTGTAGGCCGGGCACTCTCCACCAGCAGAGAGTGCTTTTCCAAGGCAGTCGGTTTCTGACAGCTATCCGAAGCTTTTTGAAGGGTGGAAACGGATAGCTAGTGGAACTTAGTGCAGCGATAAAGAACTCTCCGAGTTCGGAGACTCGGAGTGGAGAGTAGTCCAGCGAGACCCTGTGTGTGTGTGTGTGTGTGTGTGTGTGTGTGTGGACGGAGTGGAGTTTAGAGTTGTTTAGAGTTGAGCAGTTTGACTCCAAGTAGCTGAACTCAGAATGCAGCTCTCGAGTCGGCTCGGAGTGACTCAAGACAGTAAGCCAGCACAGGCCAGGTATGAAGCCAGGACAAGAAAATGGTGAGTTGCTTGCCACTTTTTTTCCAGCACCACCATCCACAACACGGTTCGGACAGAAAATGGGCCTGACGGCACTTGGGCCTCCAAGAGAATCTTGAAGGCCCATGCAGTATCGGCCCAGAACAACTCGAAAGTATGCCAGCGACGCTCGTGGTACTGGCCCGCAAAATGAACTGCCGCAGGCCCACAGGTACTGCAGGTGGAATGGTTCAGGCCGCTGCGAGCCACGGTGCCAGCCCAGCTGCCTGCTGATTGTTTTTAAAGACGATCACCACACAATCTGGACCTTCTGGTACCGATCCAAAGGTGATCTGGACCCTCTGTTACCTCTCCAAAGGTGATCTGGGCCTTCTGCAACCACTCCAAAGGCGTTCCCGACTGTGTCCGGATGACATCCAAGATCATCAGGGGCCTATCCTGACTGACAGTGAGTCAGTGACTGTTCCCAAAAAAAAAAAAAAAAAAAAAAAGACGTCAGTGGCTGTCGGGAACAACAAAACGAAGGGCCTGAAAAAAGCCCTGAATGCAGAGTTTGTCACCAGCCGTGAAATAGCGGTCGTCACAACGTAACGACAGTCAGAGTGTGTTGCAATTGGCGGAGAACTTGGCGGAGAACAGTAGCCTTTGGTTCTGTTTAAATGGAGAGCCCGAGCCTCTTTTTCCAGACCCTGATTGCTGCTGTACGACGTGTACGGCAAAAGAAAACCGAACCGGTGTGCGCACAATGTTTGTTTTCTGGGCAGGTGCCTCCAGCAATTTTAGTCCGGGAGATGTAGCCCCACTTGACACACACAGTAAAAAGTTAAGCCGCCGTATCGGAACAAATTTGGTGGGAGATGCAGTGCTGTTCTAAGTTGTTGTTTTTTTTTTTTTTTTTCCAGGCGCCCGGGAACCCATCTTGTGCCCGGGTACAATCCCGGGTGCCCGACCGGGCATGAACCCCGGCCAGCTCCAGCACAAAAAAAAAGAAAAAAAAAAAAAGAAAAAAAAAAGTGGGTCCGAAAAAAAAATGTTGTGTAGAATTGCAATACAAACAACTTTTGGCTGAGGGTCACATCAGAAAAAAAAAAAAAAAAAAAAAAAAAATCCTCAGGGAACTGAAAATAAAAAAGAAAGTAACGGAATCACACTAAGGCACCTCCCTTTAAACCCCTTCAGCCCCTTCAAAGACAATTTATACCCCCCTTCACCCCCCCTTGACAGCCAACACTCAAACAAAGAAAAGAGCCCAGATTTGGGCTCCTCCCGGAGAGCGCGGAAAACCCCCACCGTCAAAAAAAAGAAGAAGAAAAAAAAACGTGCCCCGTTATTTCGGGCGTCACGCCCAGGGGCTAGTAGGTCCCACTTGCGCGAATTAAGAGATACTGACAGTAGATAATAAGGATCAACGGCCGAAATCTCCTAATTTGTGCAAGTGGGGCCTTGCCCCAGGTGACCCGTCTGTCCAGGTCGGCCGGTCATGAAATTGTCCTAGGTTCTGTTTGAGAAAAAGGAAGGAAGGAAAGAAAGAAAGATAGAAAGAAAGAAAGAAAGAAAAGGGAGCGGCTTTGACAACCCGCGTCAGAGGCGAGGGATTTCCGTTCACGCAAAAAGCACAGAATCCCAGCGAGTCCCCGTGCATAGGAAATTGCCCATGATGATTCCA
The DNA here is from genome assembly GCA_003427395.1 of Chara braunii. Classification (NCBI taxonomy): domain Eukaryota; kingdom Viridiplantae; phylum Streptophyta; class Charophyceae; order Charales; family Characeae; genus Chara; species Chara braunii. The sequence continues at coordinate 904,381 of BFEA01000043.1, forward strand.
GCTGTATTCAGCCAAAAGACAGCTGGAAGAGCCATGTCATGTGTTTTATTTGGAAGATGTGGCCTGCAAGTATAGGCCCCAAACCCTCGCAAAAAGATGTTGTTGTCTTTATTCTGGGAATGATTAGGCGTAAAGTGCATGTAGGTGGTGAAAGCTGTGAAACAACAACAGCAAAAGCTGCTCTTTTGTTGCTTATCAATTCATTATTTGTCATTGGTTGGCGATGTTTTTAGACGGGCCCTGTAGATTCCCGTCTGTTTTTTTTTTTTTTTTTTTTTTACTACCTGTCATTTCAGTCACCAACAAACAGCCACAATGTTCAGAGAGGAAGTACCCGCTTTCCGGCATGGGGGACCGGCTGGATGTACTTGGTCTCAAGCTAAGTCCACATACATCCAGGGGTTCCAGTGACGCTCCTAACAGTGATGATGCCGGAGACCTCACAAGATCACAATGAGCCACAAGGGATGAACCAAGACTTCTGTTTTGAAGGAGTGGCATGGCCGGCGGTACTCATACACGAAATTCATCAGTTACCGTTGTTCACAGACCCCGGCAACGGCGAGCGAAAGGGTGCACCTCAGCCAACTGCCCAATCTATTGTATCCTACGAAAGTAACCACAAATTGGTGTTGCCAATGGAAGTCAACCTGGGGGAGCTCATTGCTGGCCTCCCTGAGATAACAAACGATTCCGACTCTGAGTTAGAGGCCGAAGCAGAACAGGGACGACCTTTCGATCACTGGCCAGATCCACTCAACCTCCCACAACAGGTGCCTCAACTGGGATGTGGCACAGCAAATGAAAACCAGCAAAATCAGCTTGCCCCACAACCGCTTGTCCCGGAACCACACCAAAAACAAAGGGAGGTTTCACTGGAACTGACCCTGCAATGGCAGGGGACCTGGGACAGTCGGAGCCAGGACAGCGATCATCCCCAGCAGCTGGTAGTCCCGCCCTCCCTGCCCGTGGTCCCTGAAGTGCAGATTATCGATCTCAGCGACGCTCCTAACAGTGATGATGACGAGCTCCTAGTTCAGCAGATGCAACAGAGCACACCCCCAAAACGTGCTACAAGAGGTAAACTGGGTAGTCTGCTGCTACCGACAGGCAGCATAGAGCTCTCGAAATCCCCACCGGCGGGGGKGGKGATAATTCCAATCAGACGTTCATCCCCAAATGGTAAATGGCGGTTGGGCCTCAGGACCCAAATGGGTAAATTTGAGGACTTCCAGACGGAATCCTCTAAGGAATACTCAATGCTGCGAGGGCTTACACTGGAGGGCTGGCGAGGCAAACAGTCGCAACTTGTCACACTAAACAAGGTAAGATCTTTGATCAAAGAGAAGCAAGATCAGGGAACCCTGGGCCTAGTCTTTCCTAGAGATATTATTCCTCTTCCGGCCAAGGTTACTCCCATTCTGCTCCTCTTTGACCGAGATCAGTCACATAACCAATCAAATATCCAATGGCTGGCTTCGAAACAATTGATTGAAATCGCCATTGCGCGAATCAAAACGAATGCCACATGGACAGCCTCTCAAGTCCTAAAATTCATCCAGATCCTATTGGAGGAGGACGTGCTGGGGGCTCATAATCAATGGGATGATGTTCCATTTGTGACCCCCCAGGATGCATCCCTCAGACAGTAGAAATCCACCACACCAATATTATGGTCTCTCAACAAAACAACGCAGGATGCTTCAGCCAAGTGCACAGTCGACTCAGCCTCTCTCAGAATCAGTCAAACGATTCAAGGAGTCTATTGCTGGTCCCGGTCCCTACCCCTTCGGCCCCCTCACCCCCACCCCCTCCCTCCCCTCCTCACTCTCCCCCCCACCCGCAGGTCCCTCTCCCCGTTCGGAAATTGCCCCTATGGGAAAAACGACTGAGTCAAGCGGACATCGACATCAGATCTATAAACGTCAATGGACTGGGAACAACGACACAAGCTAAGAAAGACGCTGTCTGGAACATGATCAGAAACCCTGTCACTGGACGATGGCCGGATGCTGTGTGCGTTCAAGAAACACACTTGACAGATTCGCCGAACCACAAAGGCAAAGCACAATGGATCTGGCCATACAAATCAGTTCAGGCCCCGGCAAGATCAGCGGCCTCGACTGGGGTAGCTATATGGATACCCCTGACTTCGAGACTGCAACCAATGGAGGCGGACTGCGATCGACAACAGGGAAGGTGGGTCTCACTAAAAGTGAGAGCGGGAGACGAGGTCTTCTATCTATTGTCAGTTTATGCACCCTGCGAAATGCCACATCGGTTAGCTTTTTTCTTAGCACTTCAGGATAGCCTCCCGAATGATGCTCCGGTGGTACTTATGGGGGATATGAACACTGCGCTGGATCCGACCGTGGACTGAGCCTCCTCATCTCAAGCCCAAGAGGTAAGGAACCCGGGGCCGGACGCGGTGCTCCTGACAAGAATCATGGCCGAAGGCCAATTGGAAGACACCTTCAGACTGCTGCACCCAACCCAAAGAGCATACACCTGCCTCAGACACAGGGGAGAGGCAGGCCTATCAAACTCCAGAATTGATCTTGCCATCATGTCCACTGACATGAAAGGATTGCTGATAGCTGTTGAAATTCTTCCCATTAGTGCGTGTAAATCGTTTGACCACAAGATGATAGCGATCGGGCTGTCCTTTCACCATCACATCATGAGAGACCCGAGTTTTTTCAAACTCAACACATCCCTTCTGCCGTTGTCTAAATTCCAGTCTTTGGTCAAGGCATTTTGAGCCCATTGGCAGTCGACCAGACCAATTCAACAAGGGATAGTGGAGTGGTTCAATGAGGGAGTAGCCAACCTCAGAGAAAGGGTAAAGAAATTCTCGATTAAGCATGCCAGAGAAAAGAAGGCTGTCCTCGAAAGACTGATGCTTGACCTTGAAGTATGGGACAAACAACTCTCTCAGAACCCCCTAGATACCCAAATATACAACAGACTGGAGGCTGCTAGGGGAATGCTGCAGGAACATATGGGCCTTTAAGCCCAAGCCTGGCGAATCCAGGCGAAGATCAGAAAGGATCAGACGGAGGGTACAATGACAATTTTTTTTTCCGCAAAGGCCAGAGCTAGGGTAAGACAAAATACGGTTCTGGCGCTGAGACACCCCTTCTTGCAAGATATGCCAGACGCAACAAACGCATACACAATCGTGGAGTATGCTGCTGATTACTACCAAGAACTGTTCACCTCGCAAGCCCACCAGTAGCCAGAACATACGCTAGGAGAAGCCAGAATAACCCTGGCCCAGTCCATTACCTCGCATCTCACTCAAGTGCAAAAAGCAGCACTGGAAACACCCTTGAGGGAGGAGGAAGTATGGAAGGCTCTAAATGAAATGGAAGATGAAAAAACTCCTGGTTTGGACTCCTTCCCCAAGGAGTTCTGGGTCTACTTCTGGCCGGACTTTAAAAACGACCTTATGCTGTATATTCAAGCGGTTCTGCATCAGAACACTTTCGGAGGACTAATGGGTCAGGGGGTCACAACGTTGCTATACAAAAAAAAGGGACAAAACAGACATCAGAAACTACCGCCCCATCACGCTGCTGCCCCTACCCTATAAAATGGTGACCAACGCACTTACAAATAGGCTGCTGCCGTTCATGCACACCATCATCCACTCGGACCAATCTGGTTTTATGCCCAATAGGAACATTCAAGACAACATCCTATTAGTCAACGAAACCATCAGGTACGCGCGGCAGCGAAATGTGGATGCTGCAGTGCTGTTCATTGACTTCGAAAAGGCCTATGACCACGTGGATTGGGATTTCCTGGACCTGTGCCTAAGACAAATGAACTTTGGGGATGTCTTTTGTCAGTGGGTGAGCATACTACATAGAACAACGGCCACAAACATTATGCTCAACGGCCACCTATCTCCTCCTTTCCCTCTCCAACGGTCGGTGAGACAAGGGGATCCAATTGCCCCTTTACTCTTCGTCATAGTCATGGAGGCTCTCGCCGCACTGATTAGTAGTAACCCGAACATTCAAAAAATTGAAATCCCGAAAATCCCCTCCCACCTCATTCCGGTCACGTCTCTGTTTGCGGACGACCTCACAGTGCTGCTACGGGCTAATGACCAAAGTATGAGAGCGGTGGAAGAAACGATTCACCTATTCTCCATAGCAGCAGACATGAAAGTCAACTGGAGGGCAAAGACGGAAGGCTGGTGGTTACACTCACAAAACCAGGATCCCCCCTAACGTCCCGTGGTCACATGGAGAAACAAACAGGAGACCATAAGGATTTTGAGAGTTAATTTGACAGCAGTAGGACCCCCAAAAGACCGAGGGGACTCCCTACTGGAACTGGTTATGAAGCAAATGTCCAAATGGAAAGGCCTGCGCACCTCTTTGGTTGGCAGAGCCTTGGCCATAAATAACTCCATAATGACTGCAATTTGGTATAAGACTGCCTTCTGGCGTCTATCACCCAAACATTTAACCGCCCTGCGAAAGGCAGCAACCAAGTATCTGTGGAAGAACGATGGGGCAGACGAAACTTGCATACACAGGGTGGCCTGGCAATACGTGGCCCAACCAAGAGCCAAAGGAGGCTTGGGCATCATCGATCCAGGAGACGAGATTGACGCCCTGCTCCTCAAAGTTGTTATTAGGCTGCTAATGGGGAACGAAGTCCCTTGGTCCCCCTTGACTCTTATTCAGTTAGGTAACCTGGTACCTGATGCGGGCTCCCAGGCCCCCTTGCATCCCATTCAATGGCTAACAAACTCCACATGGTCAATACCAGCTCCGCCCAGGACCAAGCGAGACGACACTGCAGCAAACCGAACTAAATGGGACATCAGAGTGGATCCCATGTGGCCAGATATGCTGAGGCTTTGGAGGACAAAGGGACCGACACAAAAACCTACACCTCTCAGATGGGAGGAAGTATGGCGCCAACCACTCTTTGGGAATCCACAGTTGGTTGACGAAAATGGAAGACACCACAACAACTGCGCCTGAAACTAAAAAATGTGAGGAATCTCGAGGTAAGACGGGCTCAGCTGATTGAATCTATTCCGCTAGGATGGACTGTCGCTCTTCGCAAAGGCCCGACGCTGATCCAAGGGGACTGGGTTACTCGAATACAAGATCTTCCAGTACCTATGCTGCTGTTCCGGGTGGCACACACTTCCACAGACAAGACTGGACTAGAAGCCTTCGAACCCAAACTCGCGGGGGCCCGGTGGACCTCCCTTCACAGGCAGATGACCCTTGATAGAGAAGACTACCCCGCCCAACTTAGAAGAATCAGGGTTGTGAGGGATGATAAAGAACAGCATTGGGTTTTCGAGCCGGCCACCCCTTTACACAACCTCCCCTTTGACCCAGACGAGTGGGAATGGAAGGGGAGCAAGCCAGTACAAGTGTGGCAATACACGGTTAAAGCGGGATACAAAGCAGTTCGGAAGTCCCCCCCAACAATGGATGTGGTGAAAAAATGCTGGGTAAGAGATTCTCCTGTGGATCAGCTAGCACTTCACCAACTGGAATGGTCTAGTTACACCAAAATCATGCCAACCTCACACCGTGCCCTACAGTGGCAGATCTTACACAGGTGCCTTCCCACTCTAGACCGGCTAGTTTCCAGAACTGACCTTGAGCAGAAAGGGGTCCTGTCCCCAATTTGCTCATACTGTAGTAGGAACTCCCCCCCAGCAAGAGCCACCATGGAACATTGCCTCCTGGCATGTCCGATGATCGCCCAGTTGTGGAGATGGTGGGACTCTGTGTGGCACTACTTGGTAGGCGAACATCTACCGTGGGAACTGTCGCTGTTGCTCCTAGGCCAACCCACACCCACAACACACAAATGGGATGCATTTGCTACCAACCTATTTTCTTACATGCGCCTCACACTGCTCATGCTAGCATGGAGAATGCGGTGTTCTCATGAACGTAACAACTGCCTGTTCAGCCTCCCCCAAGCCAAGGAGGCAGTTGTGGCAACCATGACCGCCCATACACTGGAGGCATGGAAAGCAATGAAAAAAAATCTAAGAACTGCCAAGGATCAAACAGAGAAACAGACATGCCTGGATGCATTTCAAATCAGTTGGATGGACAAACAAGGGAACCTCTGTTCCTTGGATGACCAACACAACTTGGTTTGGAAAAACTGGACAGCCACCGAACCCTCGTGACAGCAACTACACTTATCACACTTCAGAGTCCCTTACCAAGAACAAAATTTTATCTTGGTGAATACTGATGCCTGACAAACCCACCCGGGTCGGCTTGGCCCCTCCCTACTCCTCTCGATTGGTATGCAGTCAACCCCTTCATCACCCAATCTCTTCCCCTGATGATATACAAGATCTCCTGTCTTCCCCAGGTCAAACCCAGCCCGGTCTGACCTCGTTTGGCTGCAGGAGGAAGAAGGCCGAATGTCAGAACTCTGAAGTTCTACAAGGAGGAGTCATATGCAGCAGCCATCGACAAGCCAGCTATACAGGATGAATGAGGCAGCAGGGAACGAAAACGAAACAGAGGTCAGCTGTTGAAGGGTGAGTGGCCCTGAAGCAACACAAATGGAGTTCCGCAGGGTGGAGGTAGGGGAATAGGAGGTGGGCTTGCCTACATGAGCTGAGAATTGGCAGATGGGTAGTTTAAACATAAGCTCTGCTGTGTGGGCATTTTAGGTAGTAGAGTAAGTTTGCTTACATGAGAAGCTTCATCTATGTCGAGGTTCGTAGGGTGGAGGTAGGAGAATGGGAAGTGACATAAGTTTTGTCATGTAGGCATTCTAGGGACCAGACTTCGCTTACCTCCATATACTGTAGGCATTCAAGGGACCAGACTTCGCTTACCTGCATATACTGAGAACAGCAGTGCCTAAACCTCAAACATATGCAAAGTAGTATAGACAAACAACCACAATTGATAGAGCAGAGTTTTTCAGAAATACAGGTGGGTGGGCAATCAAGCTAGCAGGGTGCGCCTTTTCGCAAGATCCCAGAGGAGGTAGAAATGTAGGCCACTACAAACTCCCAGCAGAATAACTGAATGCCCAATTCTACACTGCTACCATCTCTGTCAAAGCAACAACTCAGGTTTCCCGAAATGTTCAGGGACGCTGGACCCGGTTTCCAGCAAGTGCTGCTCCCCACCAATAGATGGAGCCTCCTCGAGAATGCTAGCGGTGCCTGCTCCTATCAGCACCCCTAGCACATCGCGGGTTGTTAAAAAAAATAATAATAATAAATAATAATAATAATAATAATAATAATAATAATAATAATAATAATAATAATAATAATTAAAAAAAAAAA
>BFEA01000043.1:925795-939130 GCA_003427395.1 Chara braunii
GGCTTTTTTTTTTTTTTAATAAAAACGGGCCCAGTGCCCAAGGCTGATATTACCAATAAGAAGATTGAGGCCGGGGTCCTCACAGTCTACCCGGAGTCACTGAACAGAACATGCTGAGAACCGGGCTCAGCTTCCCTCATATGATGATGATGATAATGATGATGATGACTTTCTGTGTAAACTGTGAGATAATCATACTAATGATGATGATGCTAAATATGATGATGATTAGTATAGAAAAAATCTAAAAGACTATGCTATATCACCAATTCTGGTCTCCCAATATGGAACAACTCCTAGCCCTCCCTGTACCAGGACATTACATCTCAGAGAATGCCATCCTAACCAACGTCAACCATAGCTGACCTGTTCTTCGCCACCTAGACTATCCTTGGACCCATAGGTTGTCAAGGCAGCCCCCCCCGGTTCGCCACTGGATTGCCTTCCTCCCTCAGCAAATCCCCAGATCTCTCTACAAGGCCTCATACTCCTGCCATTTGCAGGTTACAGGGCTACTCCCCAGCTCCGGCCAGCGTCGTTCTGGCATCGGCAAACCAGGGGCACCGAACAAAGCAACTCTGCAGACATCAGTCCAGATTCGATCATCTCTGAAATCCTATATCCCGAATGAGGTAGAAGGCCAAATGCCGCCAACAGTTACAGAACGCCAGAAAGCTTGATATAACATGATTGAAAACTATGGATTTTTTTTTTTTTTGTTTTTCCGAATAAAGAAAAAAAGCACAAGCCACCAAAAATTATTAAAAACCAGCAAGCCCCCTTTTTTGGATCCACTAGCTTCCCCAGACCAGACTCAGCACTCCCAAGACACCTCAACCTGCCCAATACCTGCCATCGCTGTCATGTACTCACTACCAAAGCTATCCCCGGCTCAAGGGTTGCCTAGACAGTACCTCCTAGTTCGCCACTGGATTGCCTTCCACCCTCGACCATCCCCAGATCTCTCTACCAGGCCTCATGCTCCTGCTACAAAACAGGTCACAGGGCAAACACCCCAGCACCGGCCAGCATCGTTTTGGCATCGGCCAACCAAGAGCTCAGAACACTACTTACTCTAGCAGGCACCAGACAGGATTCAGCTATCCCTGAAATCTTGTTATCCAGAATAGAAGAAACCAGCTGTCACCTATGGAAGTGTCACACCCAGGTAAGAATTTCCTCCCCCTCTCCTCCTTCCCACCCTGTCCCTTCGCTGCCTCCGCCGACAGAGAGTGTCGAAATTAGAAGACCTTCCCTGTCAGCCCCAACTTGGAACAGTCCCATCTTACACCTTACAACCCAGAGAAATCCAGTTCCCACCAAAAGTATTCCTCTGCTATCCCATACCCTAATCTGCCTCCACTGAGGTTTGATGCTTGCTCACATCAGCCCCAGCCCCAGAGTAGAGTAACCCCCACCATCTGCTCATACCCCCTTCCTATCACCTCGGAGCTGGGAACCACCTACAAATGTTTCTTCTCAGCGGGGGGTGGGGGAAGAGGAGAACATAGTTTTTTTTTTCAGAGTTTTTTTTTTTCTTTTTTCTGGGCATTCTTGTTCGGCCGAACATGACTCCAAGGGGGGCCGAACGTTCAGTTGTTCGGGTTCGAACCGAACCCTGGTAACCCTGATGATCTGTACATTTTTTATTATTTTGCCTTGGGCACTGGGCCCGGAATAATATATAGGGACCTTTCTTGAAAAAAAAAAAACAGGTCTAAATAAATAATTAAACCATCAGTACATGGGCACCTGGGCCGCTGGTCTGACACCTCAAATTTTGGTGGCGCGAAATGAAAACGGGGCCGCCGATCGTATTTATCAACGGCGGGCCCAGCATTTGACGTTCGGTCTCCGAGTCGTTTTCTTGTGGCGACAAGTTTCGGACTGGGGCCGTCGTGTACTCGTCGTTTAAACTGCGACAACTTATCTGGAAATGTGAGCAGGCTTATGGTCAGGGCCGTCAGGCTTCCGAACCTTAGCGGGCTTGGGTCCCCATCAGAACTGGTGCAGTGACTAATTAGGATCCTGGGGGGAAGCTCATCGTAACTATCGATAAACTACTAAACTAGCTTGCCCTGTTATTAGGGCGGGGCGCGGCGCTACCGGGAGCGCGGCGCTCCGCCCCGGGTTGCGACATCGCACAAGTGGGTCATGGCGACGGCGCGCGGCGACGATGGTGGCCATCTCTTCTTAAACTAGGCGCTTTGCGCACGCGCAGGTGACCGAAGGCGCTTGTCCATGGAGCGTCACAAGCTGAGGTGGCGACTGGACTAACTCTCGTTTTTCTTCCTCTGGGAGTTTCACGCTTCACTCCATTGCCGCTGCGTTTTTGCACGTGGCATATGGCCTGAGAGGCGTTGGCTATGTCGATGCCTGTGGAGTACAGTGGAGTCAGCCCTTGGTAAACTGAAGTGCGAGTGCAGTGGCGACTGCAATCATGAGGAAGTAGATGTGTCCGCATGATCAGGGCACTGCTCGTCATCAGCAACGGGACGTTGATCACCACCAGCACCATCATCACAGTAATGGCTCGTCATCATCATCAGGGTGCTGCTCGTCATCATCATCATCAACAAGGCGGAGTTCGACATCATCATCACGGTAATGGTTCGTCATCACCATCAGAGTGCTGCTCGTCATCACCATCATCATCATCAGGGTACTACTTGTCATCCTCATCGGAGCGTAGGTCTTCACTTCTGTTCGGTGCTCGTATTATCATCATTGTCAAGGAGTCGTTCGCTCATCACTCATCGTTGTACTACCACCATCAATAGTTTATCATCATAGGGCGCGGTTGGTGAAGCTCGTCATCATAGGGCGCGGTTGGTAAAGCTCGTCATCATAGGGCGCTGCTCATCCCTATCATCATCATCGTTATCGTCATTATCATTAGTTACCATCAAAGGTGTTCGTCATCAGCACCATCATCATCCTGTTTGTCATCACAGGCCGTTGCGCGCCATCATCATCATCATCATCAGCTTCATCATCATCATCTTCATCATCATCATCATCATCATCATCATCATCATCATCATCATCATCATCATCAAAGGTGTTCGCCATCAGCACCATCATCATCGTGTTGTCATCACAGGGCGCTGTGCGTCATCATCATCATCATCATCATCATCATCATCATCATCATCATCATCATCATCACCGACATCATCATCATCATCATCATCATCATCATCATCATCATCAGTTTGCAATCATAGGGGCTGTTGGTGTTGCTCTTTAGCAGGATCAGCATCATCACTCTGTCTCCATTCTCATCATTACCATCATCATCATCAGTTTGTCATCATTAGATGTTGCTCTTCAATGCCTTTCACATCAGCAGGTGAGTTGGTCGTCACCATCATCCTCATCATGATCATCTTCAGGATGCTGTTCATCGTCATCAACAAAATTCAAAAAAAAAAAAACCTCATCTGCCTTTTCGCCATCATAATTTTCAGGAATTTCCGATTCTTCCACTCATATCTTAGGAATCCTATTTCCTAGTAAATTCCTTGTTTTTTTTTTTCTTTTTCTTTTCTCCACTATTATTTTCTGATTCCCCTTTGGACGACTCATGAACTATTTGTGCGCGGGTGGGGGGTTGGGGCTTTAAGGAGGATAGCTTTACTCTACAGGGGCTTCACAAGGTGGGGGGTGAAATGCCCTGGAGGGAGTGGGGGCAGATTGTTGGGGGATGCCCTATTCCGGGGCTGGGAGAGATGTATGGGTTGGCATCATATCCTGGCGGAGGCAGATAGGGGTGAGGGGTTACTTTGGGTGGAATTGGATGCCTTAGTGGAAGTTGGGGGAGGAAGCAGGTATGTCCCAAGCTGGGGCCGATAAGGAGAGCTTGTGATCAGGGCAGTCCTTTTCGGTGGAGGCAGCGGAGGGACAGGGGGAGAGGGAGGGGAAGGGGGGGAAATAATCCACAAAAACGTCCGGAATTCTGATTCTCCTCTTAAGCGCAAACAAATTATTTCGGGTGGGGTGGTGGGTTGGTTCTGAAGGGGAGAGCTCTACTCTGCAAGAGCTTCACAAGGAGGGAGGTGATAGCCCTGAAGGGAGACGGGGAAGATTTTGGGGGTTGCTCTATTCTAGGGCTGGGGGAGATGTATGGGTCGGCATCATATCCCAGCGGTGGCAGATAAGGGCAAAGGGTCGGCAAAGGCATACTTTGGGTGGGAACTGGATGCCTTTGTGGGAGTAGGGAGGGGGGGGAACGGGTTTGTCCCAAGATGGGGCTGATGAGGAGTGTCCATGATCAGGGGCGGTCCTTTTTGGTGGAGGCAGCAGTGGGCCAGGGAGACGAGGGGGACAGGGGGGAATTTCTATATCCTTTGTTGGGACTTTCCCTGATTCTTTCTGGAGTCTTCAAAACAAGCACCCTTGTTATTCGTAGTAGTTTGAAGATTCTCTCGGGACTCTAAGGGTCTGCTGGTGGTTTGTACAAAGCTGCACTAGAATTAGACTGTTATATTCAGGACCCGAGGTTGTTCAATGCCAAAACGACGCTGGCCGGAGTCGGGGGGATGCCCTGTACCTTGCTGAAGGTGAGGGCATGAGGTCTTGTAGAGATATATGGGGATGCTATGGGGGGGCATCCGACAACTGGGGGTTGCTGACAGAGGACGACACTGGCCGGAGCTGGAGTGAGTCGCGTTGCTCTGTAACCTAGCAGATAGGGGGCGTGAGGCCTGGAAGAGTTTGTCAGAGAATAAGTCAGTTTTAGTGAGCTTCGTTATGATCTGTTGCAAATCCCTTAGATACTCAAGTGTTCAAAAATTGCGGTGGATTTTAGGTGGTGTTTGCGATCATAAAAAAGGATTCGTAGTCTTCTCCTCAGAAACAAAAAAGGTTCTGGTGTTCTGTAATTCTTGGCAGCATCTGACCTTCTTCCTCATTCCGGATATAGGATTTCAAAGACAGTCGAATCTGGACTGATATCTGCAGAGTTGCTTTGTTCTGTGGCCCTGGTTTGCCGATGTCAGAACGACGCTGGTCGGAGTTGGGGTGTTGCCCTGTATCCTGCAAATGGCAGGAGTGTGAGGCCTTGTAGAGAGATCTGGGGTTTTGCTGAGGGAGGAAGACAATCCAGTGGCGAACCAGGGGGCGCTACCTTGACAACCTATGGGTCCGGGGATAGTCTAGGGGGCGAGAACAGGTCACTTATGGTAGACGTTGGTTAGGATGGCATTGTCTCTGAGATGTAATGTCCCGGTACAGGGAGGGCTAGGAGTTGTTTTAGGATTAGGAGGCCATAATTGCTGATATAACATAGTCTTCTATATTTTTTATCATCATCATTAGTATGATCACAGTTTACATAGAATCAGTAGAAGTTCATCATCATCATCATCATCATCATCATCATGATATGAGGGACGCTGAGCCCGATTCTCACCGAATTCGTTTCGGTCACTCCGGGTAGACTGTGAGGACCCCGGCCACAATTAGTCTTATTGGTAATATCATCCTTGGGCACTGGGCCGCTTTAAAAATATTTAAAAAAAAAAAAAAAAAAAACTTGCCCTGTTATTAATATCTTTGCGTTATTTGTATCTCCGCTACTCCTCACTTTGCAGAAGATTGCATTGGATAATTGAGGAGTTGAGTAGGGCAGAGTTTGATTTAGCACCCAGCGGGGTTAATCCTTCGTTACTGGGGAACCAATCAATGCCCCGAGATTTTACTATATTCGTGTTATGCAGGGAAGCTGTCTCCAGGGGAGCAGTGGCTGAGGCTCTTCCAGCCCTAATGGGAAGAGGAGTGTGGTTAAGTGTTGTAATCAAACTCATAATTGGAGCCTTGTGAAAAAAAAAAAAAAAAGGACTGGTGCAGTGCTGTCTCCTGGTCAGAAGGGTTAGAGGAGCCACATTGGCGAGTGCGAAGGGAAGGAAGAAGGAGATGAATGGAGGGTTGCAAGGGTGAGGTAATTGTAGGGGATTCCTTGGACCGGGTTGTGCATATCTTTTTGCCTTATGAGGCCTTTTATTTGTTTGTTTGTTTTGTCAAAAGGCCTCCATTTTTTTATTTATTATTATTATTATTATTATTATTTTTAAGTCCAGGGTGTTGTAGAGGCCAATTACTAGGCACACCTTGGCGGAAGCGGTCAGCCGTTGTCGCTCGGAGGAGGCGAGTCCACCACCCATCCCATCCTCGTGTCAATACTCCTAGCGCATCCCCTAGCCCTACTATCCTACCTCAGTGTGACCAGCACTTAGGACCATCACCCTACCAGTATCAAGGGGAACTTGGACCGAACAGTAGTGACAGGCACCAGGGCTAGCGACCCAGCCCTGGTTGAACCATAGTCGAGCGAGCCTCGTCGTAGGGGTGCTTTGGACGCCAGGCTCAAGCAATCACCTTTTTGCCCTTAAATTGACCAACTAGTAACTCACGCACTCTACTCTCCCACCACAGACCTAGCTGTATATTTAATGCGGGGTACTTATCATCGAGACGCCTATCGTCATCACCAGTTGGAGCCGACCAAGCCAACCAGTGACTCACACCCTCTACTCTCCCACCACAGATTCTAACTCTATATTTAAGGCGGGGTACTTATCATTGAGACGCCTATCATCATTAGCAGTTGATCGTGACCTCCACCCAGCCCTTGTGTATATGTGTGTGTGTGTATGTGTGTATGTGTGTGTGTGTGTGTGTGTGTGTGTGTGTGTGTGTGTGTGTGTGTGTGTATCCTCTATGTTGACCAGCCAGTAACTCACGCCCTCTACTCTCCCACCACAGACCTAGTTGTATATTTAATGTGGGGTAGTTATCATTGAGACGCCTATCATCATCACCAGTTAGAACCCACCAGACCAACCAGTGACTCAGGCCCTCTACTCTCCCACCACAGACCCTAGCTGTATTTTTAAGGCGGGGTACTTATCATCGAGACGCTTATCATCATTATCAATTGATCGTAACCTCCTCCCAGCCCTATGGTTGTGTATGTGTGTATGTACTCTGTATCATAGATGTATGCCCGTGGGCTATATCATGTATGGTTGTATGCTGTTCCCCACCATGGAGCATCGGCGAAGTGAGAACTGAGTACGAGTGAGAGGTTCTCCTATCACCTCCACTTGTACATGCATGTGTGTGTACCTTGAGCTATATATGTATATATAGTATGTGTGTATGGTATGTGATAGACTATGTATCGCGATTGTGCTATCTGGGGTAGTATCTCATGTGTGTGTGTGTATGTGGTAGAGACAGGTCTATTTGGACAGGACCCCTCAAAGTCCTGAGCCGGACTCGAACCTGTGACCTACAGTATGAAACTGGAGGGTTCTACCACTTATACTATCGTGGGAAGTGGATATAATGTGTGTAATGTCTGGACTGGGGAAGATCATCAGAGCAGTCAAAACCAACAACAACCAGCAACCAATGTGAAGAGACCAACATGGCCTGAGTCACTGGTTGGTCTTGTGGGTTCTAACTGGTGATGATGATAGGCGTCTCGATGATAACTACCTCGCATTAAATATACAGCTAGGTTTGTGGTGGGAGGGTAGAGGGCGTGAGTTATTGGTTGGTCAACATAGGGGACACACACACACACACACACACACACACACACACATACACAAGGGTTGGGTGGAGGTCACGATCAACTGATAATGATGATAGGCGTCTCAATGATAAGTACCCTGCCTTAAATATACAGCTAGGGTCTGTGGTGGGAGAGTAGAGGGCGTGAGTCACTCGTTGGCTTGGTGCGCATGGAGAATGGTGCACGGCTGGACATACACTATCCTCTGACCACTACATGGTTATAATTACAAACCCTACCTGTATTGGTCAGGGGAGCAAGTCCCGGGTGTTGTATGCGGGTTCTGGGTTCCGCAGGGCTTGCTCGGGGAGTTGGTCTTGGTCGTTCGATTCTCCTCCCCGGTCTGATATACCACACACATGTGCTATTTTCGATTGTTGCTCATACGATTGAGTCTTCCTGTTACATCTCACAGGTCACGGGTTCGAGCTTGGTCACAGACTTTGGGGGGGTCTGTCCAGTCTGGCCCGTTATACATGGTATTCTCAACACACATATAGTGTTGATATATGGTCTTCGAGCCCATATATGATTCATACTGCCTTCGAGTATACAACTGGCTTCTGGATATATAGACATACATCGTAAATAGCCTACATCCATGGCTTTCTGAGCACATACATATGGCCTAAGGGCTTACATGCATCTACAGTTGACTGGGGGAGGGGTAGAATAGACTTAGACTCTAGGGTATAGAATACGGTAGTTACCCCAGCAGGTTTGAGTTCCACCTAGCCAAGATAGGGGCAAGCTAGGGAAGGATGGTAGGACTGTCAGTCTGAATTCCGCCTGGCCTTGGGTAAGCTAGGGGAAGGACAGTAGGTTGTTTGTCTGGGGTACTGACTGCTAGTTAGTTGTCCCCGAAAATAAAACCCAGGGGTCTATGATCTCTACAATAAGGATACGAGGTTGGTAGAATATAGTGGTGCCTAGCGTCCGAAGTTCCCGTACAGCGAGGCCTGTCTGATTTCGCTTCCACTGGGGCTGGGGTAATAGCTAGCCTTGGTGCCTATCACTACTGTCTGGTCCAAGTCATCCACCTAGCGGTTGGGTGATGGTCCCGAGTGGGTTACACTGAGGTAAGATAGTTGGGTTAGGGGGTACGCTGGGAGTATTGATGAGTGGTAGGGTGGGAGGTGACCTCGTATCTTAGGACTGTGAAGGCTCATCGCTCCCGGTGATCCCTGTGTGCCTGATAATTAGCCTCTACAACATCCTGGACTTGAAAAAAAAAAAAAAAAAAGCATGGACTGACCCCCTGGGTGGCGCGCAGGCAGTGTCCATACAACACCCATGGACTGACCCCCTGGGTGGTGCACAGGCAATGTCTATAATAGTACCATGCGTCAGCCCAGGGGAGTGTGTGTCCAGCCGTGCATCATTCTAACGCCCTGCCGGTGTCCATGCCCAAGGCTGCGGAGTTTTGAACCCACAACCTCATACCACAATGCGCATTTCCAACCGGTGCTCTAACCAATGAGAGATAACTCAAAAACCAACAATGTAGCAGAGATTTAATATGAAGCGTAACCACATTGCTGCAGAATGATAGCATCATGCTTCAGACTTTCTTCTCTACGCAACTCAGTCTGAATAACCGGGCATCAGCCGGCCAATAAATACTACTTCCGATGTCCAAAAAGTCACTCATAGTCCCCCGGGCCCAGCAGAACTGGTCCCTGGACCTGAAAAAACGTTAAACACTCTGAAACCCACGTACCAATGCGCCTGGTAGGTGAGTACGAAGTGCAGATTCAAAAAACTCAAATAAATAAATTTAGAAATTAAAAATAAAGATGAGAAATAATAATTATTGTCCACGTCCCTAGGACGCTCACTCATGTTTGATTGCGACAATCTGTGCAGCCGCAGGTAATCGCCTCATGGTCCAGTGAAATGCCCAGCTGGACTCGCATAGATCGCCAAGTACCGAGTGACAAATAGATGCCCGCCGATACTTGCTTTCGTCGTACCCGGTGGTAGTTACGATTTGCCAAGAAGCAAAGAATTGCATCAGTAGATCGCCCAGCAGGTTTTTTTTCGCCAAGTCCCTGGTGGCACAGTCTCCGCCACAGAGACCT
Source organism: Chara braunii (assembly GCA_003427395.1). NCBI lineage: Eukaryota > Viridiplantae > Streptophyta > Charophyceae > Charales > Characeae > Chara > Chara braunii. The sequence goes on from BFEA01000043.1 coordinate 935,459, forward strand.
GCCCCTGGTCGATTCGCAGGCCGTTATCGCCTCATGGTCCAGTGACCAGCTGGACTCGCGTAGACAGCCAAGTACCGAGTRACAAATAGATGCCCGCCGATACTTGATTTCGTCGTACCCAGTGGTGTGTAGATCGCCCAGCAGGTCTTACCGCCAAGTCCCTGGTGGTACAGCCCATCTGAATCCCTCACAGAGACCTTCTGCATCTGGCGTGCCCCTGGTCGATTCGCAGGCCGTTAAGAAGGGTCTACAACACTACCTTTGCCAATCGCGGTAGCATTCACGTAGCCGATAGACCATCTCAGTTAAAACCCTCCCTCCCATCCTTTCGGAATTTTTTTTGAACAAAGTGAGAACCTGTTCAGATGGAAAACCCACTCCTTTAAGTTCTCGGTGTAGAGTCATCAATGCAAGTGGAAGTAGTGCCTCTTTATTTGTATTGCTTAAGATTCGATGCAATGTTCCAGTTATACTTGCAAACTTGCGTTCTTTCGGACCGAAAGAGTCGTACCATTTTGTGATCATGAATTTCGGTTCACTTGGGTCCGTCCAAACACTATCCAAGTTCTTAAATTTGTGTGTTGTGACGACCTCAGCGGGTTTCTCTAGCATAATAATGCGCATCTTCAGAAAGTCAGCCACATTTTAGTTCCCATCGGTTCGTTCTAGTCTTAATTCATTATGGTAGCAGTTTGTGATTCTATCCATTACCCTGATGGTTCGAATTTTGTCTTCTTCATTTCCAACCTTTCGACAACCCAAGTAGTAACAGGTCGTCAACGTACCTTTGCCCAAACAGTCGTTTCCTATCTGTTACTAAGGATTCGAGAAACCTGTTTTCGGGATACATACATACGAGTGACGCAAGGGGTGGGCTAGCTTGCCCACCCATCGGAATACCTCTGTTTTGCTTCAGAATGTCAACCAACGGACTTAAAATAGAAGTTGTCCAGCAAAAATGAGGTAAGCTTTTCTAAGTCGCCCAGTCTTATGGACTTCCATCCTTTTTCCCCAGCCGATTTACCGACCAGAGCTCCCTTTCCCTGCGTTTTAACTCGAGCCCAGTGCTTCCCCCGATTCCTGCACTTCCATGGATTGATGCCCTTCCTTCATCGTGCGAAATTTTTGAGAACATTTCTTTCACATCATATGTTCGTGCCTGGATATCCAACTTTTCTTTTTCGACTTTGCATTTACCACTTGCAATTTTTGTTTTAAGTCACGTCCTGAAGCCAAATTAAAATGGTCGTGCTTTTCTTTCCTAATCATGCAATTGAGCACCTTCACCAGGTTGTTGGCTGCAAACCTGGTAGGATTCAGAAAGGATGGACAAATAGGCCGCTTTTTGTCCAGATCCTTTTTTTTACTCATGGTAAATGCATTTTGGATTCTCCCTTTGTTATCCCATCTCCCGACACGATCCAATTTTTTTCCTTTGAAGTCCCTTCTCATTGTGCATAATATTTCATCCTCAGTCTTTGATATCTTCTCAAAATCAGGATTATCGTTAAAGGTCTTCTTCATCCCAGAAACGTATAGTTTGGGGCATTCAATCAATGTTGCACCTGGATTGCGGTCTAGGGGAGAAAGGGTCAGGCCTTTGAAAGCCTCCTTCACTCCTAGTACGTATTAACAGGATACGGTATCGTTTGGGAGACCCGATGGTCCAATCCTTCTCAATTTCAGAGGAGAAATCTTAAAAACATCAGTGATTCCGGCTTTCCTGAGATTTTTAAGAGTTATACGACAAGCATCATTCACAACATGCAAGTTCATTATCCTCCCTGGATATGGGACATTTCTGGAGTTGTAGAGAAAGGGCTTAATCCCCTCAAGCTCGTTCAGCCGAACCCGTACATGCCCATCAATTTTGGGTAGTTCAAACAAGTGACATGCACAACTCTGAACATCTTCAGACGCAGTCAGTTTGTGGTTATGCAGCAGATCAGCGACAGTCTCAATTTTCGTAAAGACCACACGCAGCTTCTTCTGCATCAAGTCAGCAAACTCAAGAGGTTTAATCCTATCCCCCAACCATTCACACTCTTCAGTACGCACACAGCTCTTGTCAATTGTTGGGCAAAAGGACATTTTTACAACAATCCTTTGCCTGGGGTTGAATCCTATCTTCTTCTTCAATTCAGTCGAGATCAATGATCGAATAATTTGTCTACCTCGTTTAGTATTTACTGATTTAATCCTTTAAGGAGCCTAAGCAGACCGGCGGTGTCCTTTTTTAGAATGTCCCGCCATTTCCACGGGGTCCTCAAGAGTGAAATCAGTTCAGGCTTCCGACGGTCAGTCTCCGATTCCGTTCGCACCAAACATGTAATTTCCCACTCCCCACCATTTTCGAGAGCACATTTTAGGTCCTTAAGTACTGCCCGTCCTTGATCGTTTACTAATTTCGTGTCCCCATATACGAGCCTTACGAGTCTCCATGGCGTAATCCATTTATTGCCACCGTGGCTAGTAATGTGAACAGGCCGGTTTGTACCTTTAGAGGCCTTCAATACCTTCAGGAGGTTCGTACATCGAGGGTGAGAGTTAGATGAAAACAATATAGGCTTTCACGCATCAATTTCCGTGGGAGTTACTGTTCTTCCATTCTTTCGTACTTTCCTTGCTTTCCTTCTCCGTTTACATCTGCGAGTGTTCAAGCCTGGGTTGGTCTCACAAATAATCTGGTTTTCCATGCATGGTAGGTTATCTTTCAATCCCAACCACAATGGAATAGTGCAATATGTTTCCGGTCTCATCTTATGCATCAATTTATGTACCTTATATATAGGCCTATCTAGAGAGGAACGAACATGCTCTCGCCATCTCTCAGAAAGGCAACGCCCAGTCTGTCCGACATATGTCGGTTTGCAAAACGGAGAAATCAGTACATAAACGCAAGAAGAAACCCTCCCGGACACAAGTAAATCGACATCTAGTCCCCCCCCGTACTTAGTGAAGTTAAACCCCATCGGTTATATCCCAGAAAACACGAAAGCAGTGTCCCAATTCGAAAAACAGACTCAAGTGAAGCCCTGTCAGCTCCATCGTACTCAGGAATGGCGGTGCAAATACGCCGTAGAGTGTGAAGCAAACTTCTTTTTGTCGGGACTGCTTTCCCAACACATCATCATCGGATCGCGCATCATTCTCCTCTGGCTCTTCATGAGTAGACTCGATCTCAGTATCGGCATCGCAGGCATCACCGTCTTCATCCCCGTTTATCAGCCGGGTGAATTCCTCAGTCTCTTGTTTGGCCAGTTCCCAAGCTCCCTTGTCTTTCCTTGCCCACTTGATATCTCGTTTCTGACACAGACTCTTCACATTTTTTCCATTCATGTTGTAGCGGACCTTGGGTTGGCCTGTGAGACCAGCCCCTTGGCCTGTTCTCACAGGCCTGTGTTATATTCGGGGTAGGCCAGTCCAGGCCGGTACCTCTGTCGGTACCAGCCAGTCCAGTCCAGTCCCGTCAGTCCGCTGGGGTATACCCCAGCCATTGTCTGTTTTCAGGCTCATTCCTCACTTSCACATTTTGGAGTACGTGCGTTRGAGTCTTGCGTGRGGAGCTGCGTTGTGCCATCTTGCTCCCCCTTCTTCCTCCATCTCCATCTCTGTCACTAGCGGAGCACCACACCTGGTGGGTCCGCTACAYWKGTMYMDGWRSKGGWMYRG
>BFEA01000043.1:939580-985975 GCA_003427395.1 Chara braunii
ATTCAATCCTACGATCCTTTTACGCTTCTCGCTACTCCCTTCAGCCTTGCTATTGGGCTCGAGCTCCGCCATCATCTGTATCATCCGCTCCCTCTCCATGTCTGCAACCTTCGCTTTGCGATCAACGGAATCTAGTTTATCCGAGATCTTCTTCAGTTCAGCGCCAAAATTCTTCGTAAGCCACGTCTTCATACCTTGTTCTCCATCTTCAGTATTCTTGCTTCCTTTCTTCTTGGCGGCTGCAACAGCGGCGTTCTTACTGCTTTCTCCCGAATCAGTTACGGAAACAGGTTCTTTCTTGGTCTCTTCGGCATCGCGAGACTTCCAGCGTTCGATGAGCTCGAGATGCTCACGAGTGAACCAAGCACGATTCCCCGGTCCGGGGAACGCATTCGCTGCAGGGTCTCGACGCTGTGGAGGACCATAGCTCTGAGGGTAGTTCCAGTTCGGCGGAGGCTGTTGAACTGGATACGGAAAACCCAATGGTGGAGCAGTAGCTGGTACCGCCGGAGGCGGAGCCGGTTGCACTGCCGTGCTGGCGACGGCAGGTGGAAGCGCAGGAGCCGGTGGAATCCATCCATACGGATATGGATATCCCAATGGTGGAGCGGTAGCTGGGACAGTCGGTGATGGAGTCGGTTGTACTGCAGCGCTGGCAGGTGGCGTGGCTTGGAAATCCATCCAATACCTGTTGCAACCTGACCACCTTCCTCTACCGCGTCCTCGCCCACTACCTCGACTAGGTCCCCTCGCGTGCATCCAAGCACTGCAGAGTCACTTCACCACGCTCGATGATGTCGTGCGGTCAACAGCGACTATCGCAATCGAAACCCAGTGCGAGTATCGACGAGCAGGACGGGTGACCTTGGCTATGGTAGCCTAGATTCACCAAAGAAGTATGAATAAGAATAAGAGCAATAGTAAAAAATCCAGAAACGAAAAAATAACACATGCTCCACCTTAGTACACCGATTCAAAGAATCGAGAGTGCATACTAGGAGGTCATCGGAGCACGGACAAGGGGCCTCCATTTTTTTTTATTTTTTATTTTTTTTTGAAAAGGGGCCCAGTGCCCAAGGCTCCAGTTATGAAATTGATTACAACATTTATACACACGCCTCTTCCCATCAGGGCTGGAAGAGCCTCAGCCACTGCTCCCCTGGAGACAGCTTCCCTGTATAACACGAGTATAACATGAGCCCAGGGTATTGATTGCGTCCCCAGTGAGGAAGAATCAATTGTTGACAAGGCATGGTATGGCCACTAAGGAGGACGAGGTTCGAGTGACGATCAGAGCTGGAGGACGCAGGGGCCTCCCGACAGTCCCACCCTCTGGTACCCCCCAGACATAGGACGGTAACGAGCGAGTGGAGGCCCTGACGGTGCGGAAGACCTACACGAACTGCAAAAGGTGTCCAGCAGGGGAAGGATTGAGCAGACAAATGTCGAGCGCAGCAGGAGAGGAAGAGGGAGGAAGGGAAGGGGAAACTAGGAGTATCAGAAGTTTTCTGGCGCCTCACACCAGGCGAAGAGGTTCTCCCCTTTCAAACGCCCCGTGCCTCTGGAAGAACCTAGAGCAACCAATGCTGACAGAAGGCACCTTTCCCCTGTGTAGCTGTCTGAATACTAATCTGATGACAGAGCTTGTTTATTCGCAAAGATGTATCAAAGATGTATCATTGGGAAGCTGGACCCGGTTTCCAGCAGGTGCTGCTCCCCACCAATAGATGGAGCCTCCTGGATGGTGCTAGTGCTGCCTGCTCCTATCAGCACCGCTAGCAGCAGCCCGGGTTGTTTTTGTAAAAAAAAAAAAAAGAAAAAAAAAGATTAACCCCGTTGTGTGCAGAATCAAGCTCTGCCCTACACTCCTCAATTATCCCTACTTCAATCATCTGCACGGTGAGGAGGGGGGGAGATACCATTTTTAGGGCAAAGAGACTGAAGGGGCCTCCATTCTTTACAGGTGTGCCTTGCTTGCCTGGCCTTTTGGGGCAAAATATCTTGGATGGGCCTATTTGTGGAGGTGATAGGAGCAACCCCTACGAATAGGACCGGGTTGAAAATCAGATTTTTTGTAGCAGTCAGACTTCTCCATATTCTCAGAATCTGTCAGCAAATGTGTCAGTTCTGTAAAGGGTTGCTGGACCCGGTTTCCAGCAGGTGTCCCCACCAATCAATGGAGGCATGAACCAAGCTGCTAGGGGAGAATGCTTTCACCATCACTCCTAGCAAAGTAAGTTTTTTTTTTTGTTTTTTTTTGGGGGGGGGGGGGGGGGGGGGGGGGTGTTAATTAGGGCGCCGTCACAATTTCAGTTTTAAATCCACTTCAGGCATCCCTCGAATACAAACACATCCTCACCTGAGCCTAAAGCTAGGTTGAATGGATTCACCATAATTTTTCCTCGCTTTGGCACGACATTCGTGAAAAAGTGACTGAAACGAGATGGAGCAGCCCGACGGTTCTCTTACCACCCCCAGGATAGAGGGCTATCGCAAGGGCTATTCTCGCACCCAAAAAAAAAAAAAAAAAAAAAAAAGAGTGACTGAAACACATTTTCAGCCTGAAACTGTGACTGCGCTCTAGTTAAGGAAATATGGCTGGCAGTGTCTGAGAGAAAAGTGGAAGGCTTCAATGCTGTATATAACTGAAGAGATGTCTGGTTGAAAAAAAAACAAAAAAGAACAGATGTATGGTGCCGACTTCTGTCACAACATGGTATTGCTGACGAGGCAGCCATGCGTCACATCCTTCATTGCCTTCGTCATCATTTGTGCCCGAAAGTGCGTTGACTTATGTACTCTTAGCACCGGGTCCAGCACCACTAGCACTGGAGGGGTCGTTTTTGTTTACGAAAAACCCTATCAGTCGCAGGCTAGACAGTTCAACCATTTTGCACCTTTTTTGGTGTGTGTGACTTAGATTTGAACACTTTTTTTTTTTTTTTTTTTTTAACAACGGGCCCAATGCCCAAGGCTGATATTACCAATATGAAGATTGAAGCCGGGGTCCTCATAGTCTACCCGGAGTGACCAAACCGAACTTGCTGAGAACCGGGCTCAGCGTCCCTGATTTTTTGATAATGATGATGATGATGATGATGACGATGATGATGATGATGAATTTTTGCTGATTCTATGTAAAATGTGAGATAATCATACTAATGATGATGATGCCAATGATGATGATGCCCAGTATGTAAAATATGTAGAAGATTATGCTGTATCAGCAATTCTGGCCTCCTAATCCTAGAACAACTCCTAGCCCTCCCTGTACCAGGACATTACATCTCAGAGACAATGCCATCCTAACCAACATCAACCATAGCTGACCTGTTCTCGCCTCCTAGACTATGCCCGGACCCATAGGTTGTCAAGGCAGCCCCCCCCAGTTCGCCACTGGATTGCCTTCCTCCCTCAGCAAAACCCCATATCTCTCTACAAGGCCTCCCACTCCTGCCATTCGCAGGTTACAGGGCAACGCCCCAGCTCCGGCCAGCGTCGTTCTGGCATCGGCAAACCAAGGGCACAGAACAAAGTAACTCTGCAGATATCAGTCCAGATTCGACCATCTCTGAAACCCTATATCCCGAATGAGGAAGAAGGCCAGATGCTGCCAAGAACTACAGAACACGAGCAAGGTTGATATAAGATGATTGAAAACTATGGAATTTTTTTATTTTTATTTTTTTCAATCAGCAAAACCTGGCCTCACACTCTATGCTCAACTTCTGGCTTCTCCCCTCTACCAAATGCAACACTCCAAGACAGTATCATCCCCTCCAATGCCCACCATAGCTGGCATGTTCTCATTGCTTAGATGAAACCCGACCCCTTAGGTTGCCACAGCAGGGGCTATACCCCAGCACCGGCCAGCGTCGTTCTGGCGTCGGCAAACCGAGAGCACAAAACACCAACGCTTGGTAAGACATCAGATACTACATTGTATATGAGAAGAAAACCAGATGTCACCTCGGAATGTAAGTCGGCCAGATAAGCATGACATAACCCCTTTTTTGATGATGATGACGATGATGATAATGATGATAATGATGATGATTCATGATGTGTTACTCTTGTCCTGGATCTTTAAAGACAACTGTCTGTCTCCCAGTCACAATCGTAGCGTTGTTACTCAGAAGATTGGAAAAGAGGCTCTCCTCCCTCTTACACTTCCTTTAAAAAAAAAAAAAAAAAAAAAAAAAAGAAAGCCCAGGTTGTTGTAGAGGCTAGGTTCCAGCACCCTATTGGGTTGAAGAGGCACAACTCATCTCAACTTTATGATTCAGGCATACCATTCCTTTGTATCATTCATGTACTTATGGGACGCTGGACCCGGTTTCCAGCAGGTGTTGCTCCCCACCAATAGATGGAGCCTTTACGATTATTAAAAAAAAAAAAAAAAAAAAAAAAAAAAAAAAAAAAAAAAGATACACAGCGGTCGCTGCATCAGCCAGCCATTGGTTGTCCTGACAGTTGTTCCATTTGTAAGATGGCCTCCAAACCGATCCTCTCATCAATTCTCCCAGCGCACCCCCAATTCCTACTATCCTACCTCAGTGTTAATCACCTCGGAATATCACCTCATTATCTCAGAAGCATGGCTTGGACCAAATAGCAGTTACAGGCACCAGGGCTAGGTATGCTCAACAGGACAAGCCCGGACCGACCCAGATTACCCAAGGCTTAGCCGGAACACGGACAAGCCTGGAGCGGCTATTAGCCTCCTCTTCCCAGCCCTAGTTGAAGCACAGACGAGCAAGCCTTGTCACCTGGGAACTTCGGATGCCAGGCACAAGCAGTATGATCCTATCAGCCCCACAATTACTACCCAGATTCCTACCGAGGCACCAGAGTTAGGCAGACTCAACGGACAAGCCCTGACTGACCCAGCTTGCCCAAGGCTAGGCCGATCATGGACAAGCCCAGAGTGGCTATTAACCTCCTCTTCCCAGCCCTAGTTGAAGCACAGACGAGCGAGCCTTGTCACCCGGGAACTTCGGAGGCCAGGCACAAGCAGTATGATCCTATCAGCCCCACAATTACTACCCAGATTCCTACTGAGGCACCGGAGTTAGGCAGACTCAACGGACAAGCCACAACTGACCCAGCTTGTCCAAGGCTAGGCGGATCACGGACAAGCCCAGAGCGGGTGTTAACCCCCTACCCAACAGTAGTTGCTGACCCCTATCTGAAAGCCCCCCAAGCCCAGATTGAGTCTATGACACCCCTAGTAAGGACTGGATACTCCCCCCTGACACTGTATGTATGCCCATAGGCTGTATTCGTAGACTTTATATGTTGTGCATTGTTGTCTATAGAAATTATCCTGTTCTGTGTAATATTTGAACCCACGTTCATCATTGTATAACAGTCATCCTCAACCACATATACTGTAGTTCCTCCCCGCCCCCCCCCAAATGGTACCAATGTACGATATGCCAGACTGGGGGGATCATCAGAACAATCTATGGCCAACATCCTTTTTTTTTTCTTTTTTTTTTTCCCCAACTAAGACCCCAAGAGTATGGGGTTTTGGGGTTTAAGCTAAAACCCTAAAACCCCAGCATACCAAAGTACCAGGTGGATTCATGGCAGACCAGGCGCTCAGAGGATGAGTGTAAAGGTATAGAAGGTTCAACTGCAGACTGATAAGTCCCGGCCCCATGATTGAAGGGAGATAGTAGCAATAGGACTAGGGTTTACTACCACCTAACCAAGGTTGTCATGTAGGGAACCTTTTTTCTTTTTCTTTTTTTTTAAGCAACCCCCGCCAGTGCTAGTGCTGCTGATACAAGCAGTCACCACTAGCACCTAGAGGGAGGCTCCATCTATTGGTGGGGAGCGTCACCAGCTGGAAAATGGGTCCAGCGTCCCTTAAACAGAAAAGTATACAGAAGAGTTTGGGAACCGTGATTATGAGGCCTGCCAGCATTGATTACCCTGTATCACAGGGGATTGACTGAGCAGGTATATCTGTTGTGTTTAGTTGTCCTCCGTATCTCTTCACCCCTCGGAGGAGGGCGCCAGAAGAAACATTAAGCACTGATACAACCTTCTAAGGCATGAAGTCGTGATTGGCGGAACCCTTCCCCAGGGGGCACCGGGGAGGGTTCCTCTAACTGCAGTACAAAACAGAACACGTTTAAGATAAGATTTCAGCCAGTGACAGGGCATGGGGCGGGAAGGGGTCAGGGAAATCTGCAGGAGGGCGTAGCGGGAATGAGGGCTCTATGTTAGTCCAATCGTTAAAAACCAATCTATAGTCTCTCATCTCTTCTAAATCTCGTGTCCCTTCTCTTTTGTCGCCGCTCCACTCCAGCTTTGCTATCCAACCTTCTCTTTCACCCCCTATCCAGTCTGTACAAAAAATCATGATCCGTCTCCTAATGTCTCCCATTTGCTTAAGAAGGTCTGCTTGTGACCTTGTGTCTGACCATCTCTGTGTAAGTTCCAGATGGATCTGTTGTCGAATCTGTTCCTCAATCTCTGGGCCCTCCACCCTTACCTTTTCCATGGCCAGAGTGCATCTTTGCCACCAAAATGACCATATCACCGCCCTTCTGCCTAGTCTGTACATGTTCTCTACAAAAGTTGTGGTTGTTGCTGCCAGCTGCCAATGGCCCGCCAGTATAACCTGCCATGTCCAGGGCTAGGGTGTATCTGGTACCATTTTCCGCCAGATGCGGTCTCACCATTTCCATGTGAACTGAGCAATCGGGCATTGCATAAAAATGTACTCAATGGTCTTTGCCTTTCTGTAAAAGGGGAAAAGGTTCTGACATCGCTGGCACCATGGGGGCAGTAGTCCCCTTTGTTCGAGGTTTGTGCGATTTGTCAAACCAATCATTTGTTGGCAGGCAGCGGTGAGCTATCTGCCACTGTAGAGAGGTACATTTCATAGGCTTTGATTTTTGTTCCTTAAACCATTTGATTGGTGAAAGGAGGGTGCGGTCCACGTTCAAGTGTCTAGCCCATCTATCGTTTATCACGTCTTTTAAATGCCTTTTGGGTCTGAGCACCCTGTAGGCCGCTTTGACCGATATCTGGTATAGGCTAGTATGGCCTGTTCTAGACACTCCTCTCTTTTGAGCATGCTGCCAGATCCATTCTGTCGGGTCAAAACACCTCCCATCCATGCAAAGAAGGAGAGAAATTCAAGAGTTCCTTCTTCCAATAAACAAAGCTCTTACTGATCTTCAAAAAGACAATCTAGAAATCCCAATACCTAAAGATGAAATATGGACAGCTTTGATGATGATGGAAGAAGAGAAGACACCAGGCCTAGATGGACTGCCCAAGGAATTCTGGGAAGTTATGCGGGATTTTATCCACCAAGATCTTATGGACTTCTACCAAGAGGTATGGTCCTCTGGAAGGATGGGAGAGATAGTGGGTCAGGGGGTGCTAACACTACTGTACAAAAAATGAGATGCAACGAATATTCGTAATTATAGACCAATCAACCTCCTCACAGTCATTTACAAGCTGCTAACAAAAGCTCTATCAAACAGATTACTGAAAGTAATAGCAGATATCATTCATCCCACTCAAACAGGCTTCATATCTGGTAGGAATATTCAAGACAATATCCTGCTGGTTAATGAAATGATCAAAAATTCAAGACAATCGAAACAAAATGCGGCTCTTGTATTCATAGATTTTGAAAAGGCATACGACCATGTCGATTGGGTCTTTTTAGACATGTGTTTGGAAAATTTTAATTTTGGGTCTTCTTTCAAAAGATGGATACAAATCCTACACTCAGAGGCAACAACAAAAGTTATGATAAATGGTAATTTAGCTCCTCCAATTCCGTTAGAACGATCAGTACGACAAGGTGATCCGATAGCACCCTTCCTCTTCGTCATTATGATGGAAGCACTTGCGGCAAATCTAAGACATAACAAGGATATCAAACGTATTAAGGTTGCATCTATCCCGGAAGAGGTCATCCCTGTGTGCTCACTATTTGCGGATGATCTCTCACTATTAACAGATGTCTCAGAGGACAACATGAGGGCTATTAAGAGAATGATGGATAAGTTTTGTTCTCTCTCAGATATGAAAATTAACTGGGGTTCCAAAACCCAAGGATGGTGGATTCATCACCAAGGGGTGAGACCACCAAAGGAACCTAGAGTTCATTGGATTCCATCTTCCTCACCAATCAGAGTCCTAGGGATTACCTTATCAGCAGAAGGAAAACCTGAAATAAACAATGAGTAGATCTCTAAACCAGCCCTAGCGAAAATGGAAATATGGAAAGATAAACACACATTATTAATTGGAAGGACGCTAGTGATTAACAATGTAATTCTAGTGTCCCTATGGTACAAATCAGTTTTATGGCCCTTAGATAAGTTGAATCTCCAATCACTACAAAGACAGATTACAGCATACTTATGGAGAGGGAATCATGAATGCAAAAATGTAATCAGCAGAGTAGTCTGGCAAACACGGATCCAACCCAAAACAAAAGGGGGACTAGGTATCCTGGATCCTCACACGCAGGCTCAGGCCTTATCCATCCAATGGATCAAGAGACTGCTCTTCAATCCACAAGTTCCTTGACAGGCTCTAGCATGGGAACAAATAGCGAGGCTGGCACCAGAAGAACCAGCAGACACTGACCCAATGATGTGGTTAGAGARCCGGTAYTGGTCGATCCCAARAGGTGTCTCTCAGACAASAAATCAGGAAGTAGAATCAMACAGACAAGCAGYAAKGGCAGATATAAAAAAYGATCCATTCTGGCCTGACCTCCTTAGGACGTGGCGCAGACTACCTCTACCTGACAAATGCCCCCCGAAGAGGTGGGAAGAGGTCTGTCAACAATCACTTTTCAATAATAGACTAATTACAGATTCACAAGGATGTATGTTACATTGCATGGACTCTCCCTGGAGGGGATGGGTAAAAAAAGGGGTTTAAATGATATAGGATATATGGAATAAAGAAACAAAAGATTGGTACACTTTACCCCAAATATATCCCAAACTTCATTATTGCAGACACTCAGAGCAAGCATTGAATACCATCATTGATCTAATTCCTTTAGATTGGGTAAGAATTCTAAGAAAATGACCAAACCTCAAAGAAGGAGATTGGGTGGGCTTCAGGGATGAAAAACAACACATTGGGAATGTGGTTATGCTGGGAGAAGATGCAACAGTTCTAGTCTCCATGGTTTTTATGGACAGTCAAAATATCATCTACACAGGGAAGACCCAAGAAACCAAATGGTACCAGATGGATCAGGTGTTCAAAATAAGAGTTTTGAAAAATAAAAGTAATTGGTTGGCCTTTAGGCCAACTCAGTCAATCGACAACTTGGCCTTGGATCCAACGCAATGGAAATGGACCTCAAAAGGAGGAAAATGTACCTGGACACGTGCAATCCACACCCTAACAGTCAAATCCACATATAGAATGTTGAGACCGTCCCTAAATATAAAAGATAAAGTGGAAGCTAGATGGATGAGACAGCTGAATATCAGCAAAGACTCTGTACGCTCTATCAAATGGTTTAAGACCATTAGAATCAAACTTGCTAAGGTAGTCTCCCTACAATGGCAGATATATCACCACTGTCTCCCTACTAATGATTGGATTATAGAGAGAACTACTCTTGAACAAAGGGGGATAGCACTACCATGGTGCAAATTTTGCACATCAACTTTCCCATCAAGAACAATCCCAGAAACCATAGAACACATTTTCCTTCAATGTCCAAGTGCAGTATGGCTATGGAGGTGGTGGGACAGAATCTGGAGCCAACTCACAACTTCAAACCCTTGGCCATGGGATTGGAAAGCCCTTCTATGTGAAACATGGGACCCACCTCTTCATGACGAATTCTCCCAAAATCTATTTAAGGTAGGAAGGAGAGTCATTTTGTGGGCCCTGTGGCACAGACGTTGCACCAATGAAATGGAAGGTGAGGCTTGAGGGCCCTGAATTCACGGACTCGATAAAAAATCACATCCAAACTGAGATTTCGGCCCTATGGGATAAACTTAAAGAAAAAATCCAACATTTATCGATTCAATCAGAAATTGACAGTCGCATTCAAAAATTCAGCACAGACTGGCTGGGAGACACTGAGGAAGGAAAAGTGGGAGTGATCAAGGGGGAGGGAGAGAAAAAAGTTAACAGAAAGGGGGGGCAGCCATAATTCAAAAAGATCTATCAACTATCTTTTCATGATTGGACTAATGTGGATCCTTCCATCCCTCTGCGTCCGCTTGTTGACTTCCCTGACCCGTTCCCATTATCATCCTTGTGCTTGGTACCTTTGAGTTGGTATGGTTTAGAGTAAGCAAGGGATTATGATCTTAGGAATGGTTAATGGTGCTTGGGGAGATGAAAAATATATGGCGCCCGTCAACAGGAGGGTGAAGAGGTACCAACTATTGACTAGGGTCTAGTACATGGGATGTGGGACCTGGTTTTCAACATCCACCTTGAGCTGAGCAGTCATATCTTTCATCACATTCAATAGTTCAAATGTTAAGGGACGCTGGACCCGTTTTCCAGCAGGTGCTGCTCCCCACCAATAGATGGAGCCTCCCCAACCCTGCTAGTGGTGTCTGCTCCTACTAGCACCTCTAGCATTCACTTGGGCCGTCTTTTTTTTTTTTTTTTTTTTTTTTTTTTTTTTTTTTTTGAATTGGACGTGCTCCAATCTATTCGTGGGGAGCAACACGTGCTGGGAACCGGGCCCAACGTCCCATTCAAAAGCATATTGAGAGAGTTTTTGCAGAAAACTTTGAAATACCGGGGCCGACTAAAGATGATCGCTATGCAGCCTACCCATCCATCTATGAGCACGATAAAATTTAAAAACAGAGGAAGGATCCTGAATATCAATCACTCATGCACTAACCTACCAAAGAGGTCCTACGAATAGGTGAAACCTACTCAATCCACCTACAACCACCACCAGTCATGGCTAGAATCCGCGCGAACGGAAGCTCTTCCGGGCCTCACCGCTCCCATCAAGTTAGGTTACAGAGATGCACCACTTGCTCCAGCACTGGCCAGCATCGCTCCCGTTACGACCCCCGATGACCACTGGGGCTGCCCCCGCAAACAGCCCCCCAGTTCTCTACCAGGCCTCACGCCCCCACTAGGCTAGGTCATAGAGTTGCGCCACCTGGCTCCGGCTCCGGCCAGCGTTGCTCCAGCATCGGTCTCCGAGGGGCACTGACTTTTCAACCACCCCTCGCAGGATCATGGGTGGATTTGCCGGGTCTCACCTATTCCTACCACCTCCTCGAAAGGCAAGCAAATGAAAAACTATGGTGAGTTGGATGATAGATTTGTTCGAGAGAGATCGCCCCTCCCTCCCCTACCCCTCCCCCTTCAACCCTACACTGCCTCCGCCGAGGAGAGTAACCCACCCTCCCTCGGCCCCAATATAGGACCAATCCTCTCCCCCCTCACCCCAGGAGCACGCAGTTCCCACCTAAAGCATGCCCCCCCACCCCTTGCCCTTTCCGCCTCCGCAGGGACTGATGTTGGCCCTCACACAGTCCTTGCCCCGGAATAAAGCAACCCCCTACTCCGCCCCTACCCTCTTTGAGACATTCACCCCCCTCCTTGCGATGCCTCTGAAGGATCGAGCTCCCCCCATCCCCTTCCCACCATTCAGCCCTCCAGGAACGATCCAATCCAGCCGATTAATGACACACTTACCAAATATCATTTGCTTGGAATTTTATCGAATTTTGTCGATGACGATAACAACGCCCTAAAAACGATGGCATTGAGAACTGATGCTGATGATGATGAAGATGATATGATGGCGATGGTGAAGGTAATATCGACTATGATGATGATGATAATGAGCTGATGATTATATTGATAATATTCATGACGTACTGTTGGTAATGATCACACTAACAAGGCTCTTGATGGTGATGTAAGTAACGATGGTGATGATGATGATGATGATGATGAAAATGATTGATGATGGTGTGCTAACGAGCACCTTGGATAGCAACCTAAGACTAATGATGATGAAAATGATGATGATGATGATGATGAAAATGCTGACGCACAGCGTCCCATGAAAACTACAAAATGATGATGATGAAAATGATGATAATATCGTCGAACTTCATAGCCCTTGATGGTGATGACAAAATGTACCCTGATACTGATGATGATGATGACGAGCAGCGTCCTGATGAGGATGACGATCGTCCGGTTAATGATGATGGTGACGATCTCGCCCGGTTGATGATGATGGTGACGAACGCGCGAGTGTCGCAGATGACAAAGATACATACAAATCAAAAACAACGCACTCGATGTCGCCTCCCATCCTCCTCCCACTCCACGTGAGCACGCGCTCCTCCCTTCCGTCCGAGTCATACCAACCACCCGCCACAGCGCTACGCAGACCAAGGAGCAAAAGCCATAGAACGCTAAACTTCTCAAGGAGACCCACCTCCTCTCGTAGGCAGGCTCCCCCTCACCCAACATGTCATCCTATAACACCACTGGATAAGGCGCGGAGCTGGAGATGGCACCGAAGTGCTTTTAAAAGGTAGGCAGCACCGAGTCGCGCTTCATCTCCCCACCCGACCGCCGTCCTCCTCATCTCGCCATCACCAAGGCGCCATCGCGTCGAAACCACACGCGTCATACCCAACTGCCGCTTCGCGCGCGCAAGTTTCCAAGCTGCAGGGCGCCCCCGAACTGCCCGTGTGAGAAAGCCAACCTGGCAAGGCGCAGCGCACCCGGAAGCGCTGCGCCCCCCCTCTCTACGGCGCCTTAAAAAAAAAAAAAAAAAAAAAAAAAAAAAAGTCTTGAATTGATCTTTTTGGTTGGAACACCACCCTTTGTCCCTTTTCTTTTAGAACCCTTACTCTCTGTAGTGTTGTTTTTTCTCTCCATTCGAAAGGTGCCCTGCTCCCTTGGAGGATGCCTAATTTAGCAATGGCATAGTCTTCGACCAATACTAATTGAGGTGAGACCATGTGCATTAGGCCTATACTCAGCGGGGTCCCTGTGCTTGCTACCCAATCTCCCTCCTTCAGAGTGGGGCCTCGTTTAAGGATTCGGTACCATTCTAGCGGAATGATTTCAATGATGTTTTCCAATGACTCCTCTGCATGGTGACAGTACCTTAGGATGCCTCACAACAGGTCCCCTGTTTTCCAATTTTATCTGTTATTGTTCCATAGGTCCCCTACTCTGAGTATTTCATTCTTTACGCAGTTTTTCCAGGGCAGGGATGAGTTTTTCATGACGCAGCCCCTCGCATATGTCACCCATCTGTTCCCAAATAGGGATTGGCGATAGATTTCTTTCCGTCGGTCGGGGTAGGCCTTGTCTGGGAGCGGTAGTTTTCTCCACGTTTGCAGCAGGGATGGCCAAAAACTATCCAACTTTTGTCCTCCCCCTTCTGCGCCTTCCTTTCCTCTTGGGAGTTTGCGTGGGATTGCCTAGAAGCGGTCCTCCAGCCAAGTTAGCGGGTGGACCGTCTAGGGGGTTGCTGGGGCTAGTCGAGCCAAATGTTCCAGCGCTAAGACACCACCGGTTTCGAGGGGCAAAAATAAGCTTTTTAATTCATTTTACTCGCAATGCATGTACCTGCATAGTAGGGTCAATTATCCCCAAGCCACCCACTGATTTTGGTTGTATGATTGAATTTCAAGCTAACCGACTAATTGCGTCAACCAGATCTCCATCCCCTCTCCATAAGAAGGTCGCTGCCTTTCCTTTACGGCTTCTCAGGGCCGGTTTGCTCAAGGGTCACAACAGGGATTTATACCATAGTGTTGCAAAGATTACATTATTTAACACCAAGGCTCGTCCAAAAATGGATGTGTGTTTATTTTTCCAATTGTTTAGTTTGTGTTGGGGTGGGGTGCTTATCCAATCGTCGTTTATTGGAGGCCGTCTTTCTGTAGTCATAGATACTCATAAAATTCTCATCGGAGCATCTAATGGCTTTCATGCAATACGCGGTAATTCCGGCGGGCGCCCCCCCTAGTAATGAATCCACCATCCCTGTGTCTTAGACCCCCAAGTCACTCTCATGTCAGATACCCTCACAAATCTTTCCATCATCTGGTGGATTTCCTCCATGTTACTGTGTGTAGCCTCCACCATTACTGTAAGATCATCCGCAAACAGGGAGCACACAGGGATTGCATCCTCCGGGATGTGTATGACTATAATTTTAGAGATATTTTTATTCTTCCGAAGGTTCGCAGCGAGCGCATCCATAATGATTAGGAGGAAGGGGGCGATTGGGTCCCCTTGTGGGACCGAACGTTGTAAGTGTATGGGCGGTGCAAAACCCTCGTTAACCTGGACACAGGTGGTGGCATTTTGATGCAGTATTTGTATCCAACATCTGAAGTCTGGACCGAAGTTCATTTTTTCTAAGCACTTGTCTAGGAACGACCAATCTATATGATCATAAGCTTTTTCAAAATCGATAAAGAGAAGAACCGCGTTCTGGCGTGAGTGCCTCGTAAGCTGGAGGACCTCATGGATTAGCTCCCYCCCGCATAATCAATTTTTTTTTTTTTTTTTTTTTTTTTTAATCTATTCGTAGGGAGCAGCACGTGCTGGGAACTGAGCCCAGCATCCCAAATGGAAATTTACATAGAATTTTGAAAATTTGAGATACTGGGGTCATTACCCGGCTTTGGCTAAGAAAATTTCGAGCTAATTAGATAATTACTACGACAAACTTCAAAAAAAAGGTCTGTCCATAACAAACACACCACCACAGAGGTCCTACAAATGCTCAAAACCCTGTGGATCCCTAGCAACCCTTCTAAAGCTCTCCAGCACTGTCTTACTCCCTACCGAGTTCTTCCAGGCCTCACACCCCCACCCTGCTGGGTTACAGGGCAACACGACTCGCCCCAGCTCCGACCAGCGTCGTCCCAGCAGCAACCCTTGGTTGTCTCTTAGAATGCCCACCCCAAAGCATCCCCATATTTTATTTATTTATTTATTTTTAAACCCCGTTGGTGTTAGTGGTGCTGATAAGAGCAAACACCACTAGCGCCTGGGGAGAGGCTCCATCTATTGGTGGGGAGCAGCACCTGCTGGAAAACGGGTTCAGCGTCCCATTATACAAGTTGAGTTTTGGAATGTATCAAAACAGTGTTGTGTGAGATTCCCGCCAGCATTGATTGCCCCTGGATCCGCATGATTAACTGAGCAAGCAATTGGGAAGGAGGGGAACCTCTTCGCCCTGAACTCGACGCCAAGTCTCTGCTGCAACACCCTAGTTCCTTCCTCACCCTATTAATGAGTACTTTGGAGACCTGAGTAATAACTGAGCAAGACATCATTAGGATCGTAGGGGGCATATTGGTGTGGGTAATCCTACATAAGGCAGTGTAATAGTGCAATCAAACTTTGTTCAGTGATTCGCTATAATTGACCTTCTACCTTCTTGTTCTAAAAACCTCTCCTCCTCACGGTGCTGTAAAAGTTCTTTAGTAGATGATGAGGGTTTCAGATTAGGGATATGCCTTTCGATTGTGCTGGGCAGTTAATCCCCTCGGTCGAGGGCAATCAATGATGCTCATCAGACTAATCGGTGTGCCTACGTGTCGGTTCCGTTCACCGTTCATGTTTGTAAGTAGGATGGACACGTGGCATGTTTACATGAACCCTGTTTGTTTACAGACCACCTACTTCTAAATGTCAAGGGACGTTGGACCCGGATTCCAGCAGGTGTTGCTCCCCACCAATAGATGGAGCCTTCCCGAGCATGTTAGTGGTATCTGCTCTTATCAGCACCTTTAACATTCACCCGGGTTGTTTCGGTTAAAAAAAAAAAAAAAAAAAAAAAAAAAAAAAAAACCAAAAAAAAAAAAAAAAAAAAAAAAAAAAAAAAAAAAAAGCAGGTGGGCGATACCGGCCAGAGGTCAGCTGGCAGCATCAGGACCGAGCTTCTTCTCTTTCAAAAAAAGAAATAAAAACCTTCTCTTTCACGAAAAAAAAATAAAATTTAAAACCTTCAGTTAATATGCGAAAGGAAATAAAAACCTTATTTTTCTATCAAGGCGTTAAAAAAAAAAAAAAAAAAAAAAAAAAGAGCAAGACCTATGTAGCACCGTGTTCACGTTCAGAGGTGAACACGAACCCGAACGCGAACAAGTGTCAAAAACCCTCCGAACGCGAACATAAAAAATAATAATAAAAAACAAAAAACGTTCTCAGAAAAATCTGAAACAAATATATGTTATGTAAAATAACAATACAAGCAACTTTTGCCTTGGAGTCATGTTCAAATTCGTAGCCAATCATGATTTAAAAATCAAAAACCAATTTATTTATTTATTTATTTTTAACGGAAAATAAATTATGTTCGCGAGCTGTTTGTGCGAACGCGCGAACACGTTCGCGCGAACGTGAAGGGGCGCGAACACCTTCGCTGTGCTACGCTGAGCAACACATCAAACCTTTTTTTGAAAAGCAGAGGATTAAAAAGATATCTAAAAAAGGACATGCCAGCATTGATTGCTCTGAACTGTAGAGGATTTACTGAGCAGGTTGCTGAATTCCCAGTATAGAGACTCAAATCATATATAACTGCTTACTAGGAATTCACCTGACTCTGAGTTACACCATTGGTAGCCTCTTAACCAGTTTAGGAGGTTCGGCCAGGTGGAAAGAGGGATGAGGGGGGCAGGGTCTGCGTCTAGGGGGCGACTGGAAAAGACAACTTGATCCTCCTATTTCCGTTCTCCGTCCTGACTGAGCCCACTAAGATTGTGTTGGACAGGTTCTACAGTGTCTCGGCCATACCAGCTGAACTCAACTAAGGTGTTATTTGGTGGTGGGAACAGATCGGGGAAATCTGAGGCGGGGCGGAGGGGTATGTCACTGGAGATCTCAGTCCATTTATGAAAAACAAACGATAGTCCTTTTGTGATGATTCCAGACGATCATTTTCGTCTAGATGCCAACCATCCCATTATATCCATGCAATCCATCCTCCTCGTTCCCCACCCAACCAGTCCATGCAGAATTATTGTAGTTTATGAATAATATATGATCTTCTTGTGAGAATTTTCATCCCTTGTACCGTCTTTTTTCACTGGGTTTTGATTGCAGTTTCAATCATTTCCTCAATTATTTCCGTTATTTCACCACTACCAATGCAGGCACCTTCAAGTGCTAGAGTGCATATGCGACGCCATATAGCCCATAACACTTCTGCCCTCCCAATCCTAAATAAATTGGTTGTGAAGGTCGACGTTTGGGCCGACCAGTGACCAGTTAGTAAGGCTCTTCGTTCCCATGGCCAGTCTTTGTCCGACTGTAGTTGGTTCCAAATCCAGACCCATCCACACCACGTAACGATAGAAGTTGGGCACTGTAGGAAAAAGGTGCTCTATTATCTTGTTGGTCTTTCGAGAGGGGAAGCCCCCCACACACGCTAGACACCAAGGGAGAGCCAACCTTTTCTGTTCCAGGTGCGTATGGTCTACGAGCCATGCGTTCGTCGGTAAGCATCGGTGGGTAATTTGCCATTGAAGCGAGGCGGTCTTGGCCGGTCTGTTCTTCACTTCTTTAAACCATTTGATAGGTCTCAGGACTTCATTTGGGACTTTTAGGTGTCGAGCCCAGCGATCTACTATCCGGTCCTTCAGATTCAGTTTAGTCCTGAGCATTCGATAGGTCGCTTTAACACCCAATGTATGGAGGTACCGATATTTGGGTCCTCCGTTCTTTGTTGGAATCTTTCATCTCAATTTTGCCACATCTATGGGGAGATCCTGGATTGGTACTTCCGGCCTAAATGCCACCCAGGATTTTTTTTCCTTTAAAACTCTCACCCTGTGAACCATTTTGACATCAATCCAAAACACTTCATCAGGCTCAAGGAGCAACACGTACTGGGAACCAGGCCCAGTAGCCCTTTTTTTTTGAAGTACCGGGACCATTACCCGGTTTCGGCTTGAGAGTATCCTCCAAGATCATAAACAAACTGTTGAGAATCGGGATAGATGATGAGAAAACTATGAATATAGATGATGAGAAAAACTACGAATCTTTTTTTACGATCGCTAAACACCTCCTGAAATCCACCCGCAATTCTCCGAACAGTCAAGTATCTAAGGGAATTCCAGCAGATCATAACAAAACTCACCAAAACTGACTTATTCTCTGCCAAACTCATCTAGGCCTCACGCCCCCTATCCGCTAGGTTACAAAGCAACACGACTCACTCCATCTCCGACCAGTGTCGTCATGTGTTAGCAACCCCAAACTGTCCATTAGGATGCCCCCGCATAGCATCCCCAAATCTCTCTACAAGGCCTCATGCCCTCACCTTCGGCAAGTTACAGGGCATCACCCCGGCTCCGGCCAGCATCGTTCTGGCATGGAACAACCACGGATCCTGAATAGAACAGTCTAATTCCAGTGCAGCTTCGTATAAACCACCATCAGTCCCTCAAAGTCCTGAGAGATTCTTCAAACTACCAGGAAATAACAAGGGTGCATGTTTTGAATATTCCAGGAAGAATCAGAAAAGGTCCCAACCAAATTCAAGCAAAGGATATAGAAATTCCCCCCTTTCCCCTCATCCCCCTGCCCCACCGCTACCTCCACCGAAAAGGACCGCCCCTGATCACGAGCACTCCTCATCGGCCACAACTTGGGACAGACCCATTTCCCCCCCGTACTCCCACAAAGGCATCCAGTTCCCACCCAAAGTATGCCTCTGCCAACCCCTTGCCCTTATCTGCCTCCATTGGGATATGATGGCGACCCATACATCTCCCCCAGCCCCAGAATAGAGCATCCCCCAAAATCTGGCCCGTCTCCCCTCAGGGCAATCACCTCCCTCCTTGTGAAGCCCCTGCAGAGTAGAGCTCGCCCCCAACCCACCCCCTCACCAGAAGTAATTTGTTTACACTAAAGAGGAGAACCATAATTCCAAACGTTGTTGTAGATTATTTCCCCCCTTCCCCTACATCTCCCCCTATCCCTCCGCTGCCTCCACCGAAAAGGACTGCCCTGATCACAAGCTCTCCTTATCGGCCCCAACTTGGGATATACCTGCTTCCTCCCCCTACTTCCACTAAGGCATCCAGTTCCACCCAAAGTATGCCTCAGCCACCCCCTCACCCCTATTTGCCTCCGTTGGGATATGATGTCAGTCCATACATCTCTCCTAGCCCCAGAATAGACCAACCCCCAAAATCTTCCCCCACTCTCTCCAGGGCATTTCACCCCCCACCTTGTGAAGCCCCTGTGGAGTAGAGCTCTCCTCCTTAAAACCCCAACCCCCCACCCAGACAAAAATAATTCATTAATGCGCCCGAAGAGGAACCAGAAATTAATAGTGGAGAAAAGAAAAAACGAGCCTCAAGAGTTTTAGGAACTCAATTTCCTAAGATTTGAGTGGAAGAATAGGAAATTTATGAGAATTATGATGAAGAAAGGTAGATAAGAGTTTTCTTTTTTTGGATTTGTTGATGATGATGAACAACATCCTGAAGATGATGATGATGAAGATGATGATGACAACCAACTCACCTGCTGATGTGAAAGGCAAACAAGACCTTGGAAAGCAGCATCTAATGATAACAAAATGATGATGATGATGGTAATGATGAGAATGAAGACAGAATGATGTTGATGATCATACTGAAGAACAGTACCAACAGCGGCCTATGATTTACAAATTGATGATGATGATGATGATGACGCACCGCGCCCTGTGATGACAAAAGGATGATGATGGTGCTAATGACAAGCACCTTGGATGATAGTCTAGTGATGATGATGGTGAGCAGCTTCGCCAACAACACCTTATGATGGTGAACTATTGATGATGGTAATGATACTGGCATAATGACAATGATGATGATGATAACGAGCAACCCTAGCGGCGCCCTATGAGGACACAATGATGATGATGATCATCATGATGAGCAGGGTGGATAATGACGCCACCCACGCCTTGATGTTGATGACGAGCGACACCCTGATGATGATGATAGTGATGACCCTGATGCTGATGACGAACCATTACCATGATGATGATGTCGAACCACGCCCTGTTGATGATGATGGTGATGATGATGATGACGACGAACAGCACCCTGATGATGATGACGAACCCTGACTGTGCTGTTGATGATGGTGCTGGTGATGATCAACGCCCTGTTGTTGATGCCGCGCAGCGCCCTGATTATGCTGACGCACCCACTTCCTCATGATTGCAGTCGCCACTGCACTCGCACTTCAGTTTACCAAGGGCTGACTCCACTGTACTCCACCGACGTTGACATAGCCAACGCCTCCCAGGCCATATGCCACGTGCAAAACCGCAGCAGCAATGAAGTGAAACGTGGAACTCCCAGAAGAAAAAAGCCAACGGGAGTCAGTCCATCCGCCACATCAGCCTGTGACGTGGTGTGGACAAGCACCTCCGGTCACCTGCGCATGCGCAAAGCGCCTGGTTGAGAGAAGAGATGGCGGCCGTCGCCACCGCGCGCCTTCACCATGACCCACCTGTGCGCTTTCCCAGCCCAGGGCGGGGCGCGGTGCTCTCGGTAGCGCCTCGCCCCCATCTCCTGATCTTGTCTTTTCGAGTAACCCTTATGAAAATAGCCCCTGATTAAGTGTTTTAGTTGTGACCGATCAAAAAGGTTCACCAGCACCTCCCCCGGTCTGACTGCAAGTATTTCCCCTACCCGAGTTGCATCCCCACTTAATACCACCCAGTCCCCTTCCTGTACTGTTGGCCCCCGTCGTAGAGTCCGCACCCATGCAAGGGGGAGGGCAAAGAGGATCTGATCCAACCTCTCCCCTATCCTTTGGCAATGGGGAAACTTCTCTCTCAGTTGCTCTTCTGAGAGTCGATCATTCCTTGCTTGGTCCTATAAGTGTCTCACCCTTGTGATCCCTTTCTTCACCCATCCATTCCACGGACGATCTGAGTTGAGCAACACCCGCCCCTGCCGGTCCGTTATCCAACGGTTTTCGAAGAGTGGTTGGCGAGCGACTTTCTCCCACCTTCTGGGGAATGGTCTATCCGGGAGCGGGAGCCGCCGCCAATCTTTAATTAGATTGGCCCGAAATCCGTTTTTTCGTAGATCCCGGCAGGCTGCGGCGCGATCTGAGTGTGATTGTGGCCGGGTGGGGGGTCTGGGGATTGTCCAGAAGACGTCATCTAGCCAGTCAATATGGTGTGTGGTGGGTGTAGCCTCTGGAGCCAACCTCGATAGTTGTTCCCAGGCTAGAGGCTCCCATGTAATGTCGGGGGTGCAAATAAGCCGCTTCAGCCATTGGAGCGAGAGAGCGACCGTTTGGGTGGCAGGGTCAAGTATGCCCAGACCGCCTTGTACCTTTGGTTGCACCACCACATTCCAGGTCATCCGACTAATAGTGTGTTGGGTTTCGTGGTTGCGTCTCCATAGGAAAGTTGTCACTTGTTGCTTCAAGGTCTTTGACGCTTCTCTTTAAAGAGGTCAGATTGATGAGTTATACGAGATTGATGCCAAGACCGCGTTATTTATCACGAGGGCCCTACCCAAAGTGACGTATGTTTATCTTTCCAGGTTCCCATCTTTTGTAGGGTCGGGCATATTATCCAATTATCATTACTAGCAGGCTTTTCTTCGGATGAAAGTGGAATTCCTAGGACTCTGATGTGGGTTTCCAAGGGGAGCAACGTTACATGGGGCTGCTCTGGGGGTCTTCCACCATCATGATGCATCCACCATCCCAATGTCTTGTTGCCCCAGTTAATTGCCATGTCTGAGAGGGCGCAAAACTGGGTCATTAGTTTTTCAATTTCCTCCATATTTTGTGTTGAGGCTTCTACCATCAGAGTGAGGTCGTCTGCGAACAATGAGCATATTTGTATTGCCTCTCGTGGGATAGAGGTCGCCTGAATCCTACTAATATTTTGGTTGGCTCTAAAATTGGTCGCTAGGGCTTCCATCACTACCACAAAAAGATATGGTGCAATCGGGTCCCCTTGTCGTACCGATCGCTGCAGGGGGAAGTCCGGAGCCAGGTTCCCATTAATATGAACCCGAGTGATAGCATTCTGATGATGATGAAGTATTATCACCCATCTTCTAAAGGTGCTTCCAAAGTTAATTTTTTCTAGACATTTATCCAAGAAATACTAATCCACATGGTCGTATGCGTTCTCAAAGTCAATAAAGAGGAAGGCGACATTACACTTGGACTGTCTAGATATCCTTGACAACTCATTTACAAAGAGGATATTAGCCTGGATGCGTCGCTTTTTAAGGAAGCCCGTTTGTGAGGGATGAATGATTTGTTGTGATGTCCGCGCCATCCGGTTTGCTAATGTTTTGGATAACATTTTATAGACCACAGTTAGTAATGTAATCGGCCGGTAGTTACGGATGTTCATTTTGTCTCTTTTTTTGTATAGTGGCGTAAGAACCGCCTGATGCACCGCTTCCCCCATCACTCCCTCTTCCAGTACTCTATGGTAAAATATCATCAAGTCATCTGCCATTAGGGTCCAGGAAGTTTCCCAAAACTCTTTTGGAAAATCATCCACATTCGAGGTCTTCTCTTCCTCCATCTGCATAAGAGTCATCCATATCTCTTCCCTGGTGAGTAGACGGTCTAGTGTCACTTACATCTGTTGGGGGAGCGATTTAGTAAGGGGGGTGAAAAAATGGTCTATTTCTATATTTCTTGTGGCGATATTTTCACCTTGGGTACGAGAGGTGAAGAAATCTTTGTAGAAATCCCTGGCCACCTTCATACACTGTGGCGTGGAGGTGGCTAGCAACCTCTCTGGTGCAGTGGGATCCATGAAGGCCTCAATGGTCTGTCTCTTTGCCTTGGCCCTTGCCAGGCCAAAGAAGTCAGAGTCCATGACCCCCTCAGTGTTGTGTCTGGAGAGTTTACCTCTAATCCTTATGTCATGCCATCTATAGGTTGCTTTTTTGGAGTGTCTGAAGGTGAGGGGTGAGGACTTGTTGTTGTAGATTTTGAATCTGATATTGAATCTCTATTTCCTCTTGATAACGCTTTGCTGCCAATTCTTTGAAGTATTTTTTACACTTGCGGCATAGAAAAAAAAAACCATTGTTAAACCATGTGACTTCAGAGTCAAAGTGTGTTTTTTTTTTGTGCCAGTAGGCCCATGTGTCTTGGACCAGGTGTGCAAAACCCTGCTTTTGTAGGGGGGAGGTATTGAGTTTGAAAAAGTCCGCGTCGTGGCTCGGTATCTGGCAGAAAGTGAGGGTGACTCAGCATAGGGCATGATTTAGTCTCATAAAGGGGCTACAGGGAAGCAGATATGCAAACTGCATTGCACCTGCTAGGTCCTCTGACATAAGTATCAGGCCGATTCTGGACCTAGAACAGGTTTCTGCCCCTGTTGTGCGGAAGCAGGAGTACCTTCTTTCCGTGGGAAAGACTCTTCTAAAAAAATCGAATAAGTGCAAGGTAGAGTTTAGTTCCTCAATGATCCTTTCATCAGATTCTATGTACGAGGGGCAAGGGGTGGGGATCCTCCATCTATCCAGCGTCCGGTCAGGGGCAGCATTAAAGTCACCAGCTAGGATCACCGATACTTCGGCGGGGATCTGTTGACGCAAGACCTTGAAAAATTATCGTCTGTCCCATTCAGAAATTGGTTCATATACGCAAATAATATAGATCAACTCAAGCTCGAGCATCGCAAGTACCGAGACCCACCTACCCTCTTCCTGGTCTGTTACCCAATGGACCAGTGTCACCCTCGAGGTCGGTGGTATTCATATGGCCACCCCCACACTCCCTGGTCTTGGGGCATGAGCTCAGGCCTGGTGTGGCCATACCATGTGATGCACCCGGCGGTGTTCTGGGGTATCATGTAAGTGGGTCTCTTGTATGCACACCACATCTGTCCAGTCTTTGCCTGGGACCCCCTTGATCAATTCCCAGATCGCCTGTCTTTTGTCAGGTGTGGCCATTGCTAAGCCATTAACGTTTAACGTGCGAAGGTCAAGGTCTGCCTCCCGCAGACATCCCCAAATCTCTCTACCAGGCCTCACACTCCTGCATCAGCAGGTTACAGGGCAACACCCCAGCACCGACCAGCATCGTTCTGGCATTGAACGACCGCAGATCACTGAGTATATCAGCAATGGAACCATCTAATTTGAGTTGCTAGGAGTCCCCTAAATCCTAAATCATTCTTAAGACCCCCATTGGCAACCATGAACAACCAACAAAACTGTGGATCATAGGAACATTCAGACCGAAAAAACCACCTGCCTTAGTGCTTTCAGCAGCCCAACCCTATCTGCCTCCCCCCTATGTCCCGATACTCAATCTCTACCAGGCCTCACACCCCCAACTGCTAGGTTACAGAGTGGCATGACCCACCGCCCCGACATACAACAACCGTGGACTTAAACCACCAGTACATGGGCACCTGGGCCGCGGGTCTGACACCTTAAATTCTGGCGGTGCGAAACGGAAACGGGGCCGCCGATCGAATTTATCAACGGCAGACCCAGCGTTTGACGTTTCGGCCTCGTTTTCTTGTGGCGACAAGTTTTGGACTGCAAGGCCGGGGCCGTGCACTTGTGCTTTAACCCTTGGGTGGTGCGCATGCACCGTCTGTAATAGCTTACCTGTGTCAGCCCAAGGGGGTGTGCAAGTGACCGTGCGTTATGTAAACTCCTCCGGTGTTTCTGCGCAGAGGTGCGGAGTTTTGAACCCGCAACCACTCAGACCATAATGCACATTGACAACCGGTGCCCTACTCACCACTGAGCCATAGGGCCTAGGCCACTTGCAACACTGTGACACGTCCTTGCCTTTTCCCAGCCCTGACACTGAACACATCCAGAGTTTTTTGTCTTTTCATTTTGTTCAATCACTTCCCTTTTCTTCCTTCGAAAAGTGCAACCCCCCCTCCCCCCCGCAAAAAAAAACGAAAAGACAACCCCTAGACGCAGGCAGCGCTAGCGGCATCCCACTATAACCTTCTGTCAAATGTTTTGCCCTGTTGTTAACCAAAACGAAATGAAGGGGTGGGCCCTTTGATAACAAAGTGATTTAAAAAAAAAGAAAGGGGTAACTAGGGTGCAGTCACGACTTCAGTTTAAAATCCAGTTCAGGCATACAACACATCAACACCGGGCCCGAAAGGTAGGTTGTATACATTCACGATTTCCCTCGGTTTGACACAACATTTGCGAAATCGTGACTGAAGCGCATTTTCACATTAAAACCATGAGCGCCCTATTTCTCCTAAAAAAGAAACTAAGAAGGGGAGCGAAGTATGTGTCTTTTTTTTTTTCTTTCTTTTTTTTAATCCAGCAACCTAGCTCAGTTGGTTAGGCGTGCACGTAGCATTCAGGAGGTTGTGGGTTCAAGCCCCACAACCAGCTGCGGCGCACCTAGTGCCACCCAGCGGTGATAGTCCGCTTGATACCTCTGATCAGTATGAGCAGGGTCCTTGGTCAACCCGGGTGTGAGTGTGAGTGTGAGCGTGAGTGGGTTGTGTGTGGTGTGTGGTGTGTCGTTTGCGATGTGTGGGAGAGTGCTGCCTCAGACACTGCTGTTATTCGGTTGGGGGTGGGGGACGATGAAAAGGGAGGCGCAGCTACTGGCAAAATGCTCAGTCTTTGCGTTAGCCGGACCCCCACCGGTGGCCACACCCCATCCTTGACCTTAATGGTTGGGGCGGGGGGCAACATGCATCCCCTCTGATGGCTGGAGGGAGACACCAAAGCTATGTTCGCAGGGGTCCCCTGTATAAGCCTTAGGAGTAGTGGTCGGCAGGTAGTGAAGGTGAATTGAAAGAATTTGAAAGATGATGAAAGATTTGAGAGAAGAATATAGTGCAGTTTAAAAAAAAAAAAAAAAAAAAAAGTAGGTTTTTTTGGTTTTTTGTTTTTGTTTTAAACTAAGCTATGTTCTTCTCTCAATTTTACATCTCACTTACCATCCTACCACTACTCCTAAGCCTATACAGGGGACCCCTGCAAGCATAGCTACCCCTGACAATTAAGGGGATGCCTGTTGCCCCCTTCCTCCTCCTAATCGGTGGTTGTCAGGGAGGAGAGTGGGGCCGCCGGTGGGGGGGGTTGGCTAATGCAAAGACCGAGCATTTTGCCAGTGGCTGAACCTCCCATCTACTTCCCCCGCCCCCATCCAGTAACAGAAGTGTGAATGGCCAGCACTCTTCCACACACCACACACAACCCACGCACACTCACACGCACACCAGTGATGGCCCTACCAATACCGAACGGGCGGAGCAAACCAAGAGTGCCGCAGGTGGTCAGTGGGGATTGCACCCGCGACCTCCTGAATGCCACTTGCATGCCTAACCAACTGAGTTAGGCCACTTCCTTTTTTTTTCCTTTTTGGAAAACCCTTCCTCCAGTGCTAGTGGTGCTGTTAAGAGCAGACACCACTAACACCCAGGGAGGGGCTCCATCTTTGAAAAAAAAAAAAAGAGTTAGGCCACTTGCTCGGAGCGAAGTATCTAGATCACGGGAAGTGGGGAGGGAGTAGTAAGGGACTACCGGCTTCTATTCAATGAGTGGACAAAGATTGACACAGCTATCCCAATGAAACCCGCCCATGAATTCCCAGATTTCTTCCCCCCTCCTTCAAACAGCTTAGTAGAATTAGAATGGTATGGGAGAGATGGATGAAAGAAGGGCGACGCATTGCAGATAGGTCCAACAGTTAACAGTCAGACATGCTAGGCCCTCTGGTTTCAAGAATCAGACATGCTAGGCCCTCTGGTTGCAAGATGACTGGGTGGGGGACAAGGGGAAGGGATCGCTTTGGGGATATGGCAGGGTGGCTTGGCAGGATTAGGAGTGAGCAGAATCAACACTAAATAGAGGATACTAGTATGGCCTGCTCAGTCAATCCCCTGGGTGGCAGGGCAATCAATGCTGGCAGACTTCTTATTTTCTGTATATGGGACACTGGACCCGTTTTCCAGCAGGTGATGCTCCTCACCAATAGATGGAGCCTGGCCCTAGGTGTTAGTGGTGTCTGCTGGCACTAGCAGCTCCATGGGATACGGAACCCTGGGATAGATTAGCAATAGCCGCAGCCAGGAATTGTAAAACTGTGCTACATGATATGTCAATGGGACGCTGGGCCCGGTTTCCAGCAGGTGCCGCTCCCCACCAATAGATGGAGCAGCCTGACAGGTATGCCCTCAATTCTGACGGTTCTCTTACCACCGCCAGGATAGAGGGATATCGCATGGGCTATTTTGTCAAAAAAAAAAAAACSCTGTTGGGGGYTTTTTTKTTAAAAAAAAAAAAAAAAAAAAAAAAAACTCCACGGTGGTCACTGGTCAGCAGTTGCGAAGCAGCGAGGTTCAAACTCTTGTATGCATGCATGCAGTGGGCAAGGGAGTTTCAAAAAAAAAAAAAAAAAGTGGGCATGTGGAACAACCTTACTCCACCTCACCTCCATTCTTCCTCCTAAATCTAATCTGTTCGTCTATTTCATCGCCTCGCTTCCCTGTCTTTGTCCGGAATCCGCTACCTAGCTGGGATCTTCTCCTCCTCACCTCCATTCTTCCTCCGAGTGTAAACGTGGACGACCACCGGGCCAGCACTTCATGCTGTGTTCTGTTTTCGCGCATTTTCCCGCTTACCTCCCACCTGCGCTGTTCTGACCTGACCAAGTCTTCACGGGCAGGCTACTGAACTTACCTTTTCCTTTCTCAAACGTGGCGGTGTGAACGACCGCCTTGAGGTAAGAGGTGAGCTACTACCTGATGGAACTCTATTTAATAAGCATTAGGAAGACGTAGGGCATAGAGCAGACCCCTAATGATGGCCATTTTTGGCGAGGTGGCCGAAACATGTCGGGTAGAATCGCCGACCTCGCTGCTTGAGCTTCACATATTTTTTAATAAGGGAGGTTTCTTATTGCTCTATTTCGCGTGTCTCTCTTGTCTTCTTTTCCCCTCTGCTATCTCTTTTTCTCGTGCATATGGTTGGTTGTGTCGTTCCTTTCGCACGCCTTTGTTCGGGATTTCCTTGTTCATAGCGATGCTCCGCCGACTTTCACGTCTTTGGATAGCGTATAAACCACCACGTAAGTCGTGGAATGGTGGAGGCGCCTGCCACTCGTGACACGGAGGACACTGCGAAGATACTGTGAAGACACGTCTGCTGCGCGCGTTGGTTCCTATCTCAGTTTTACTTGGGTTGGTGACGCGTCGTGTTTGAAGTCTCTGTTCGTGGAAGTAGTATGTAGGTTGATCTTTTTTTCTTTTCTTTTTTTTTCTTACACAAGAGAGTTGATTGGAAGGTCGTCCACGTGGTCCGGGTCAGCGATGGTTGGTTCGGTCCGGGTCAGCGATGGTTGGTTCGGTCCGGGTCAGCGATGGTTGGTTCGGTCCGGGTCAGCGATGGTTGGTTCAGCAACAACACGGCCGGGTCCCATGGGAGATCAATTCCTGTGAGGCTCTTCCACGCTGCTGCCCACCATCGCCAGACCTGTTTTGCCATAGGGCAATCTAGAAGGCAATGTTCCAGGTCTGCAATGTGCTTCTGGGAGGATACTCCACAATAAGAGCACAACGGCGATAATAGACCTCTCCCTTCGAGACGGGATCTGGAAACTAGCCAATCTGGTGTTGGCAGGCAGCGGTAAATGATCTGCCATTGTAATGCTCTCTGAGAGGTAGGCATGAGGTGCGCAAAGTGGGACTAGTTAAAGGATTTGAGGTCTCCATCTTTCAGGATGGAGTCTCGCTGCCACCGATCCTTTATTATTTGGGTGGTGTTAACCGTCTTATGAGTCTTTCTGTAGCAGTCTTTAACTGTATACTTCCAGATCAGTAGCGGTTTGTTGCCTCCCCATTGCCATTCAATCGGGTCAAACGGCAGCACGCAGATGGGGGTTGTGGACTCATATGCCCACCACCCGTCAGTCTCATCCCCTACCACCCTTACTCGCATCAAATCTGACTCCGCTTTCTGTTTGTCCAAGTCCTCATTTCTCGTTAGTTTGAATAGCCTGGCACCCGGGAGTGTCGGTTCGTAGGCGTGCAGTTGCACGCAGTTTGGAGAGCAGTTCGGGACTCATATAGCAGCATTGGGATGGGGAGGGAGGCCTGTTCTATAACCCGATCACCTTTTTGAATGGTTGGGTCCTTTCTGAGTGCCGCAGTCCATGCTATTGGGACAGCCTCCTGCAGTTCCTGTAACTTGTCCTCTAGGTGTCGCACATACTTCAGTGCTGATTTCATTTGCGCTGCAGATTTCCATTTACCCCTTGGTGCGTCCCACAGATCTCCCACCTTGTAGATAGCCTGTTTGGCCCAAGCCAGCCAATGCGAGTCTTGTTTTAAAGAGAAGGGTTGGCCTTCTCTTTAAAACAAGTCTTATCACCTCGTTAAATAGGTTTCCTGTATATGAAGCTCAAAAAAAAAAAAAAAAAAAAAAAAAAAAAAGATCAGAGATGTGATTGTGATGACAATCGGCTAACCAGTGACTTAGTAATTGAATTTGTGAAATTAAAATCTTTTGTAAAAGAGCGGATGGTTCAAACCACAAGTACCTTTCTCAGCTATCGATGCCGAGCCTAAAATTGCCCTGCACGCCCAAATAAAAACAAACCGGCACGGGCCTCGTTTTGGCCGGCGCCACCAGCCATTTCTGTCCGGTAGTACCGAACCGCACTTGGCTCCCGATTATATGGGCGCGTATTTGATTTTCAAGCAGGGAAAGGTACTGGTGGTTGTTTAATCTCTCAGTATTTCTCAGCAATTCTGAGGGACGCCGGACCCGATTTCCAGCAGGTGCCCCTCCCCACCAATAGACTAGAGCTAGCAGGGGGGCTGCTAGTGGCGGGGGGCTCATATCACCACCACTAGCAGTACCAACTGGTTTCTTTTTTTTGGAGGGGGGGTGGAGGGTTGGGAGAAGGAGGAGCTCTTTCCACTACACGCCAGTCAACAGTTTCTGTGCTGAGTGGGTGATGCGGCGAAAATATTGGTTTCAGGATGTTATTGGCTGCATCATTCCACTAGAGGTGCCTGCTCGTACCAGCTCCTCTAGTAGGCCTGAGGCCTGTTGAAAAATAACAATAATAATAATAATAATTCCACTCACTCGCTGAACACGCTTGCTCACCTTTTTTTTTTTTTTTTTTTTTCAAAAGACTCTGCAGAATCTAAGAGGGTGGGTGATACGAGCATCCCCTCCCACTAGGTCTGCTTGGTCACTCCATCTATTGGTGGGGTGCTCGCTCACCTGGCGTCCTTGTAGCTGAATTTGTCCTGTCCGGAGCTGGCATTTGAAACTCCCTGCCAAAAGGCCTCGTCACATGCCATGCAAAAGGAAAAACGAAACAACTGCATCTTCCCACAGAAAATGAGTGTATTTGCCACCTTTCTTGGGCAGATGCACTCGTTTTGTTTTCGTGTTTCCTGTGCCCTGTGGCGAGGACCAAAGTCATTGATTGTGTGGCGAGTTCATAAGGACCTACCTCCCTCCGTAAGAGCATTATGATAGGCTGGGAGAGGCGTGGCGACAGTTTTTTTTTTTTTTTTTTTTTTTTTTTTTTTTTTTTTTGGGGTGCGTTGTTGTTTTTTTTTTTGCTGGGAGAGGCGTGGCGACAGTTTTTTTTTTTTTTTTTTTTTTCTTTTTTCTTTTTTTGGCGACAGGTTTTGATAACACAGATTTTTTATTTTATTTTATTTTGTCAAAAACTAGGCTATAGTCTTCTCTCAAGAACCAAATATTTCATCATCTTTCAAATCCAGCCGGCAGAGGGGATGCATGTTGCCCCCCACTGCAACCATGGTGGTCAAGGATGGGTGGGGCCGCAGGTGGGCGTGTGGCTAACGCAAAGACTGAGCATTTTGCCAGTAGCTGCACCTCCCTTTTCATCGTCCCCCACCCCCCCACCGAATAACAGCAGTGTCTAAGGCCAACACTCTCCCACACACCACACAGACTCAAAGATCTGCCGTTGTCTTTTTTTTTGAGATGTATTGAGAGTAGTGGAGGGAGTCCAGTTGATGTAGCTCAGCGGTTAGAGCACCGGTTGGAAATGTGCATTGTGGTATGAGGTTGCGGGTTCAAATCCGTAGCCTTGCGCATGGACACCGGCAGGGGTTCAAATCCGTAGCCTTGCGCATGGACACCGGCAGGGCGTTAGAATGACACACGGCTGGACGGACACCCCCCCCCTTGGAATGATGCAGGTTAGCTATTACAGACACTGCCTGTGCACCACAAGGGTTGTTCATGGTGTTGTACGTTGGTTCTGGGTTTCACATGGGTTGCTTGGGGGTGTTGGTCTTGGGTGTTCTGTTGATCTCCCCAGTCTGGCATATCATACGTTCATGCCATTTCCACTAGTCGTTCACATGGTAGAGTCATTTGATTACACGTTACAAGGTCACGGGTTTGAGCTTGGTTCGGACCTTGGGGGGGTCCTTGTCCAGCTTACCCCGTTCTCTCTTCTATATACACATATGATGCTGCCTATACATCTCTATACATTGATTCACAGAGCACACATAGCCTTCGGGCATATACACAGCTTGCGAATTATACATGGCCTATGGGCTACATACACGAGTTTCCACACATGGTGCTGTCTGTACATATCTTTTTTTTTTTTTTTTTTTTTTTAAGAAACTGCCCGGGCGAGTGCTAGGGGTACTGATACGAGCAGGCACCACTAGCATTGTCGGGGGGGCTCCATCTATTGGTGAGGAGCAGCACCTGCTGGAAAGCGGGTCCAGCGTCCCTGTGGAGTACAATGTGAACAATGTACGAACAATGTATGTGAACATGAGATGTCAGTGTCCATGACGGGCCGGGCAGTGAGCAGCCCTGCCTTCTGTTCTTACAAGTTATCAATTATACTGTTCCCGTTGTAACTTTTGACTGTCTATTACTGTCTATCTATTTGTTGTCTCACGTTGTTGCGTCTGATCTGTTAAACCCTTAAACCCTAGTGGCCTTTCCTACATGACGTCCTATGGTGAATGATGGTACGCATCAGTGTTGTGATTACTAAGCAGATATGCATATGCTTTGGCAGGCAGATGTTCACTGCGGACTAAGTTTCTTGCCTACATGTGACGTCCTATTGTGAATGATAGTATGCATCAGTGTTGTGATTGCGGCTAGCCTAACAGACATACATTTGTGATAGCTAGACTAAGCAGAGATGCATTTGTAATGACAGAAAGCCACAGAAAGCTGCCGGGCCCATCTATTGAGAGTGGGCTTTGGCATGTAGAAGTACACAGTGGACTAAGTTTCTTGCCTACATGCACATCTTCATACATAGATACACGGAGCATACATAGCCTTCGGGTACACACATAGATTGCGAACTACACAACTATCAGACTGGGGGGGTCTAGTCACTGGGTGGGGTCTAGTATCTGCAGTAGGGACAGGTATGGGCCACGAGTTCCTACTGATATTCGAATAGAACTGTCTAGTGACTATATAGATGGCTTAGACCCTGGGGTAAGGGTAGGGGTATAAGTTGCTCAGGCCATTCTGAGTTCCGCCTGGCCTTGGGTAAGCTAGGGGAAGGACGGTAAGACTGCTATATTGGGTGCTACCGTGTCTGAAACCTAGGGCCCAGAGTCTCTTGGGGCCTGTAGTACATTGTCTGGGCCTGGTGTCCGAAGTTCCCGTTCGACAAGGCTCATCCGATTCCGCTTCCACCAGGGCTGGGCAACCTATCAGCCCTGGTGCCTATCACTGCTGTTCGGTCCAAGTTACCTGGCAGTGCCCATTGGTAGGGTAATGGTCCTGAGTGCTGGTCACACTGAGGTAGGATAGTGGGATAGGGGGTGCGCTACGAGTATTGACGTGAGGATGGGATGGAGGTGGTCTCATATTCCAGGACACCCACGGCCTACTGCTCCAGGTGATCACTGTGTACTCAGTGACTGTCCTCTACAACACCATGGACTTGAAAGGAAAAAAAAAAAAACGAAAAAAAGAAAAAAGAAAAAGAGAGAGTAGTGGAGGGAGGCCCGATGTCGATGGCTTGATGGTATCCAACCCCAGAAAAAGGAAAGCAAACAGAAATTGGTGCTGCTGTTGTCAGCGTCCTCAGTTCGTCCTCCGATTGCATCAGTATGGTCGCAATCAGCCAGGCGTGTGAATGGGCCTCTCTTTTTTTTTTTTTAAGAACAAGGCTCCAATCTATTTGTGGGGAGCAGCACGTGCTGGGAACCGGGCCCAGCGTCCCATATGGAAATTTACATAAGATTTGAAAGATTTTTAAG
This sequence comes from Chara braunii, assembly GCA_003427395.1. Lineage (NCBI taxonomy): Eukaryota > Viridiplantae > Streptophyta > Charophyceae > Charales > Characeae > Chara > Chara braunii. The sequence continues at coordinate 972,831 of BFEA01000043.1, forward strand.
ATACCGGGGCCATTACCCGGCTATGGCTAAGGAAAATTGGAGCTACTGAGAAATTTGCTACGACAAACTACAGAAATAGGCAAAATTCAGAAAACGGCGCAGGACTGTGTTTGTGGCGATGGTTGGAGATAACGCGCTCTGCGGCCAAGGGGCTAGCCAGTAGGGCGGACTTAGGGTACAGCAGCAGTGGAGATGGTAGTTCTACCGCAGTAAGTCTTGCCGGAGTAAGGTTGAGATGGTTTTTTTGGTTGGATGTCTGCATCCAGTGCTTGAAAATATTCCCAAGATCAATCCTTAGAGAACCTAACTTTCTGTGTAGATTGCATAGCTATCATCTTGAGTCGAAGCCGGGTAATGGCCCCGGTAACTCAAAGTTTCTTACATAATCTTCTCAATATGTTTTTGAATGGGACGCTGGGCCCGGTTCCCAGCACGTGTTGCTCCCCACGAATAGATTGAGCATTTCCAATTCAAAAAAATAAATAAAAAATGCAGAAACCCCCCATCAATCCTCTTTACCTCACTCCGGCAAGACTTACTGCAGCAGAGCCACCATCTCTGCTGCTGTTGTACTCTATTTCAATCCTACAAGCTAGCCCCCTCACTAACAGGACGCTTGATATCCAACCATCTACTTATCCCGCTCACCTCTTTTTTTGAGAAAAAATTAAGAAGACCTCCCTCTGCCAGCATTGATTGCCCCGGAACCCAGGGGATTAACTGAGCAGGGACACCTTTTGATGATAGGTCAATTTGGAAAATATGGAAAACCTGCAAACATGCTGGGAACCGGGCCCAGTGTCCCATATGAAAATTTAACAGATGGTTGGAAGTATAGCTGAGAAACAAAAAACATATGCACAATTCCGGAAATGACTCAGACACCCCCAATCAATCCCCTTTACCCCACTCCGGCAAGACTTACTGCAGCAGAGCCACCATCTCCGCTGCTGCTGTACCCTATTCCCATCCTACCAGCTAGCTTCACTACTCTGGACTCTCAAATTTTCGAGAGTAATGCATTGCTAAAAAAAATGCCTGTAATTATCTGGATTACCAACAAATACCAGGGGTGAGGTCCCATTAGCAGTTGGATAGGAGTGTGGCCGATCCCGTGTGACACTGAGTGGCAGCGGGCTGACAGGTTCATTACGAATTTCTGGGCTGAAAAAACAGGAGAAAGGCAAAAGGCAAAAAAAGAAACAGAGACCTCCCACCGGAAATCACGGCAGAGTGCTTCCCAGCCATCAGATCGCAAATGATCTGATGGTGGTGGCTGCAACAACAGTGAACAAAGTAACCGCCCCATTTTCTGGCATAAACTCGACTTCTATCAGCAGTGATCCTGACACCCTCCATATACTCCGTGATTGAAGGAGGGCTCCACCCAATGAGATAATTGCACAACAGCAAGTAAAATACTGAAAATCTTCCATCCAGTGGGCCTATGGCCGACCCCACCCTCTTTTGGGGTTGGCCACAACCCCAACCGATTGAAAAAGATTCTGGCGGGAAGCTTTCTTTTCATGGGCATGCCCAGTGTTAAGGAGAGGAGGAGGGGAACAAAGATCTCCTTACTTTTTCGGGTCATAGATGTAAAATACTGACCGTGGGATCACGACTACTGCACGGCAGGATTTGGGTCACTCAACTGCCCCACAAACTCGTTTCTATCCTATCCCACTGCTAGTGGGACCTCGCCCCAGCGAGAGATCCAAAACCCCACCAATAGCTCAGATTGCTAGGACTTGGATAATCTACCTTACTCTAGACTCGTACCCACGACGACACACTTCCGGAAGGGAGCTGTCAGAAAGCACTCTCGAAGGGCACTATCAACGAGTCTGGAGTTCACAGCCTGCAACGTGATGGTTTTCTAGTGTGCTCCCTCCTCCCCCCACTGCGGCCACTTTTCTTTTCACAAGTGCGCCTCAAGTCCCGGCCGTCAGAACAGACTGGCGCTGTCTTGCAGTGCTCTTGAAGCGCTCACGGAAGTTTTAGAGTTCGTGAGTCTAGAGAAAGTGGAGCGAGGCATCTTTTTTCGAAAGTTTTGAACCTCTGACAGCTCTAGAAGCACTCACGGAATTTTTTGCGAGTCTAGAGTAGTGGAGCGGCCCCAATCTTGACCTCATAGGGCCTCGCTCCATGACTTGCCAAATGTGCAACACGAGAACGAAATTTCCGCTAGAACATGGGCAGATACACCACCCTATTTTTTGTCTTTCGTGCATGTCGTGAGTGGTGGAGCGAGGCCCATGCGCACACTCCCAAGTACTGATGGTGTGAAAAAAGGCAGAAACGGACAAACAATACGTCGATGATGATTTTCTGCAGTTATTCATCATCCTCTCAAAACAATGTTTCTTTTGTCTCCAATGTCGGCTTCTCAACCCGGGGCCTCCCGACAACCCAAATGGATGAACAATTCGTCTTTTTTTTTTTTTTTTTTTTTTAACAAGGCTCCGTTCTATTGGTGGGGAGCAACACCTGCTGGAAACCGGGTCCAACGTCCCATTATAGAGCAGCAGATTAGGATCATAGTAATGAACAATACGTCGATAATGATCTTATGCAGTTAGTCAAGGTCCGGAAAGAACGTTTCTTTTATCTCCAATGGCGGCTCCGCTTCCCGGGGCCTCCAGAAACCCCTGCAAAGTGGAAAGAGAGGAAACACAAATGACAAAAGGAAGGAAGTCAGAGATCGGTCTTCTTTTTTTTTTTTGACTCTTTTTTTTTTTTTTTTTTTTTTTTTTTTTGCTGGAAAACGGGTCCAGCGTCCCATATACAGATTGTAATCAGAGAACATCGGAGAAACAATATAGGGTAATCCTGCCAGCATTGATTACCCTGGATTCCAGGGGATTGACTGAGCAGGACATTGAAAAAAGACTGGAAAAATAACTGGAAAACCCCTGCCAGCATTGACTGCTCTGGATTCCAGAGACTTAACTGAGCTGGTTGTGGAAGGCTCTCTGACAGAATCCACCAAAAACTGTTGACCTTATCCTGCAGACGCCATATGCAAGAGGATACCTAAGATACATAGGTGAGTAACAGGATGATGTGACTGGAAGGCACCTGCCAGCAATGATTTCTCTGGAGTCCAGCTGATCCCCTTCTCCTTCTTCAACCCTTTGTCTGGTCAGGGGTCCGGGAGGAGCCACTGGGGGGCACCATTGGGGCCTCCTTCCATCGCCCTGCCCTTCCTCGAACAGTCCCCTTGCTACCATACTGTCCTCTGCCAGGTATACCCAGCTGCCACCCATCCCTACTGTGTCAGAATGCTAGTCACACGCAGGAAAAACAAAATAAACAGCAGATCGGGTTTTGAAAGACTGTGTCATAGACGTATTTCCAGGGACCATGGGGGGGGGGGATGGGTCCGGAAACTCCTCTGCGGGCCTCATGGGGATACTTGAATCTATCAGCAGCCACTCCTTGAATCTCAGACGGTAGTCCCTTGGGACTTCCTCTCTTTGGCTGCCCTCCCTTCCTTCCTGTCCTTCCCAATCCCCTGACCAGCACACTTCTGCTACCCATCCCTCCCGGTCTCCGCCCAACCATTCCCTAGAGAACTGTAATAACCGTTCCCTAACGTCTTTGGAGCTATGGAAATTGTCGAGCGATTGCATAGTTGACTTCCACCTATGTGAGAGCTCCAGTTGGAAGTGCATTTTGAATTGTTCAACCCTCTCTTCCCCTTCTACCCATACCTGGTCCAAAGATAGGGCACAGCGTTGCCACCACAACACCCACAGGATTGTTCTTCGGGACAGATAAAACATGTTTGATACGAAGGTGCTGTCCTGGAAGGGTGGGTAGTGCCCATTAGGATGGCCCGGCAGTCCCATGGCCATGGATACCCCCGAACCATTTGTCGCCATACCCTATCCCGCCACCTCCAGGTGAAAATTGCTGTTGGGCATTGCAGAAAAATGTGTTCACTTGTCTCTGCTCTCTTTCTAGTCGGGAAGCCCAACAGGCAGCGGGAGCACCAAGGGAGCGCACGGCCTTGTTGTTCCAAACGTGAGTGATCAATTAGCCAGTCATCCGTAGGCAGGCATCGATGCAAGGTCTGCCACTGCAATGAGGTAATTTTCGCAGGTCTGCACTTGGTGTCGCAGAACCATCGTATCGGTGTGAGAAGGTGCCTCTCCACATTGAGGTGCTTCTGCCATCTGTCCATCACCGTGTCCTTTAGGCATCGCTTGGCTCTGAGCATTCTGTACGTCGCTTTCACTGAGAGCCCCGACAATGTTTTAGGTTTAGGTTGTCGTGGGTTTTGCCATGAGACTGGGTTCCAAACCCACTCCAAGGGGTCTATTGGGAGATCTTCTATGACTATCTCAGGGAGAAAGGTCCACCGGCTGTCTCCTTCCCAAATACCTGGTTCTGTGTAGTTCCTCTTTCGAAGTCCATTGGAAGGGGTCCTGACACCCTTCCAGTCCTTCGCTTCCTTTTGTGATGTACCACTCAATCAACACCTCATTAGGCCGAACTAGATGAACCAGGCCTACCTTATCTATCCTCCCTTTCGTGGACACCCAGTCTCCCTCCTTCAGCACCGGCCCTCTGCGAAGGATGGACCACCACCCTACCGGGAGGGCCTCCATTATTTCTTCAAATGTTGACTCGACATTGTGGCAGTATCTCAATTTTCATTCAACTTCTCTCGATCCTTCCAGTCCTTCCTCTCCCTGTCCCAAAGGTCTCCCACTCAAATCACCCCATTCTTCACCCATCCTTTCCATGGGGCATCAGAACTGCAAAAGCTATGACCCCGTTCGTTAGCAATCCAGCGGTTTCCGAAGAAGGGTTGTCTTGCCACCTCCTCCCACCTGTCTGGGGGTGGGCGATTCGGGGAGGGGAGCCTCCTCCAGATTTTTAACTGGAGGGACCAGAAATCATATCTCCGTCCCTCCGTGACACTCTCCAGTAGCGATCTTCTAACCATTGGAGGGGGTGAATGGATTGAGGGGCTGCGGGGGCCAGACGGGCATTGTAAACTAAGGGCTTGGGATGGAGTGGGGGGGTCTAGAATACCAAGGCCTCCTTTTGCCTTGGGTTGGATAACTGATTCCCAAGCCACCCGACTAATTACATGGGGAATTCACTATCCCCTCTCCATAGGTACGCCGCCACCTTCCTTTTCAAGATTTTTAGGGCCCCTGGGCTCAGTGGCCAAAGCACCGATTTGTACCAAAGGGTGGCTAAGACCACATTGTTGATCATCAGAGCTCGACCGAAAAGTGACGTGTGTTGATGATTCCATTGAGAGAGTTTAGCGAACGCCGGGGCTGGCAACCATCCATCATTCTCGAGAGATTGACGTAGCATTGTCATCTTGACCCCCAAAATCCAGATTGGGGATTCAGGAGCCACTCAGGTGATGTGGTGTCCTTCCGGAGGACGACCCCCTTGATGGTGGAGCCACCACCCTATCGGTTTTTTTACCCCAGTTAACGGCCATATCCGAGAGGTTGCGGAAAAGTTCCATTAGCTTGTATATCACCTCCATGTTTTGCTGCGTGGCATCGGCCATGATTGTGAGATCATCTACGAATAGCGAACAAACCGGAACAGCTTCCTTAGGGATGCCGACTATCTGAATTCTCTTTAAATCTTTACTCTGTCGGAGGTTAGCTGCTAACGCTTCAATTATAATAATGAATAAAAAGGGGGTTATGGGGTCCCCCTGTCTAACAGAACGTTGCAGTTTTATCTCTGGGGCCATAGACCCGTTTACCTGAATGCTCGTGGTTGCGTTGTGGTGCAGAATGCGCACCCACCTCCAAAAGTTGTTACCAAAATTCAGTTTTTCCAGGCACTTATCTAGGAATGTCCAGTCTACATGGTCAGAGATCGGTCTGCAGAATAACAAGGCACAAAGTTGAGGAGGTAGTAGACATATACACAGTATCATTTAGTTGTGCATGTTTGTTTGTGTGTTGCAATGATGTTGACTATACACAACTCCACACAAAAAGGTAGGATTCTGCCACACAATTTCATTGGACTTTCACTGACTCATCGGGAGGGTGTGTCTTGTGCATTCGCTAAGCACAACTCCACCAAAGAAGGGTGCCTGTTTCTGCCTGTTTTATCAGCCCTTTCACTGCCTTATAAGTTGTAAGTAGGTCGAATATCAAAAGTCTTCCCAAGACGCATTTGACGGACAAATGAGGACTCACCAGGTCACATAACGTTAGTTAGCGGTACACTTGAACAAACTGGTGTGTTTGTGTGTGTGTGTGTGTGTGTGTGTGTGTGTGTGTGTGTGTGTGTGTGTGTGTGTGTGTGTGTGTGTGTGTGCGTGTGTTGTTTAAAAGACCCCAGATTCTCTCTCTCATTCCCTTCACAAATCATCACAAGCCATCCATAACGAAAAAGTATAGATAGGCAATATAATAGGAAATGCAAGGTTGGCCACGTTTGTGTGGTTCAGCGCCAAGTGCACACACACCTGTCTGCCGCCAAAGCGGCACACTTGCACATATACATAATATATATTTCAAACCATAAGGGAATGGAGGGCAGAAGGCAACTTACAGAAGACTACTCCAGCAAGAAGGCACCGACCCAACCCCCTCAAAGGTCCGAAAAAACTTGGAAAGCCTTCCGCATCAGCCCACAAAACCAAAAACTCGTTTCCAAAAACAAACAAATATAATAGAATTGGCATTCCTGACATTCATCTCAAACTACACACTCACGTCACTGCCAAAGTCTTAGAGCAGGAAGAAGATAAACTTACCTAAGACAGAATACTCCTCCCGCAATAACGCACCGACCCCCCCGCTAAGGGTCCGAAAAAACTGGGAAAGCCTTCCACGCCGGTCCACAAAACATACATTCCCCCCAAAGTGAACTCGTGGCCACCCGTAAACACCCAAACAGCCCATGCTCTAAAGCAGGGCAAAGAATTGGCCGTGTATAATCAACAAAACCAACAAGACATATCCAACCACAAAAAGAAAGAATAGCTCGTGCGTGTGTGTGTGTGTGTGTGTGTGTGTGTGTGTGTGTGTGTGCGCGCGTCAGCCACCCCCCCCATCGGCGGCCCCACCCTACTCCCTGACCACGACCGATTAGGCCGGGAGGGTGAGAGGTAGCTATGCTACAGGCGTCCCCCTGTATAGGCTTCGGAGTAGTGGTAGATAGGTAGTGAAAGGTGAAATTGCGAGAAGAATTAAAAAAAAAAAAAAAAAAGGATAAGGGGCATCCAGCTCATGTGCTGGAAAAGCCTAGAATGGTACACAATACTACACATATGTAGACTGTTGATGAACAGATCATGAGTTTGAATCCTGCCCGCTTGATTAAGATAGAATCATAGAATGCAATGGTGTTAGAGGGCATTCAAGCCCCCAACCGCCCCTTCCCCCCCCCCTCCTCCAAAAACAACCAAGGGAGAGAAAGGAGAGCATAAAAAAAGGAGAGCATAAGAAATAGCCAAGGTAAATCAGTAATTTATTCTACCTGCTGAAGTGCACCAATGCACCCTTATCCGCTGGATCGTTGTAATTGTCGAAGTGGCCTGGTTCACTCATTCTTGCGGCCTGCATGTACCTGTCAGAAGTGAGAGAATTCAACACCAAGCTTGGGGTGGTCAGATTGTGACATCAACAGCAAAGACTGAGACTGCAAAATGGACCCAAGTTTTTTTTTTTTTTTTGACTTTTTGACTTTTTGCAGCAAAGGCAAAGCAGCCCAACCCAATTCAATCTTCGTGTTTAAAAGAAAGAAAAAAACATAATCTTCTGTAGAATGACTCGAATCTGACAGGTTTTTTTTTTTTTTTTTAAGAGAAAGCCGATCATTCCGTTATTTGCCAGAAAACAGATCCGGCGTCCCTTACAAGGCTGGTGGATTCATCATCAAGGGGCAAGGCCCCCAAAACAACCAAATATTAATTGGTTACCTAGGCTACCAGGCGGGCCACCCGGGTCACCCTACTTTCCCGGGCGGCCCGGCCGTGCAAGGACTAGGGAAGGTCCTAGCCAAAAAAAAAAAAAAAAAAAAAAAAAAATCCGGAAAAAAAACTATGTTATGCAGAAAAATAAACTGAACAACTTTTGCCTCGGGGTCAAATCGAAATTCTTTACCAAATTTGAAATAAAAATTTAAAATACAAATAATCTTTATTTATTTATTTATTTATTTATTTTTGGCCCGGCCGGGCAAGTGGACCCGGGCCACTCTGGTAGCCTAGTTGGCTACCATCCTCAACCCCAATCAGAGTTCTAGGAATTTCTCTAACTGCATTATTGTAGAAACACAGCAGAAGCGCAAGTTACAATCATCGAAGCCATCCCTCTTGATTGGATTAAGATCCTCATAAAGGGTCCCCACCTTAAAGAAAGTGATTGGGTTGGGATTCATGGGGAGCAAACGCAGATTTATTTATTTATTTATTTATTTATTTATATTTTTATTTTTAAAGCAAGGCCCTTATACAAGGCCTCTATCCTGGTGGTGGTAAGAGAACCACCGGGATTGAGGCTTTGCCTGGCGGGCCGCTCCGTCTATTGGTGGGGAGCCTCACCTGCTTGGAACCGGGCCCAGCGTCATAGGTAATGTAGCCATGGTAAATGAAGAAGGTCATACACTTATTTGAAATTATTTCCTTATGGTCCCTAGATCAGAACTCCTGGGCAGTGGAAAGTCAAACGCGAGAGGCCAAATGGATCAAATCGGACCAGCTGTATAGAACCATAGTGCTCAAATGTAAAGACCAATGGCTGGCCTACAAACCTCAATGCTCAACAAATAAACTGCCACTTGATCCGATCTCTTGAACATGGACGGTGCAAATTGGGAGAAGAGGAAAATATATCCGATCTATCCACACACTAACAGTAAAATCAGCATACCGTTTGCTAAGACCAAGTTGGAACCTAAAAGATAGAGTGGAAGCCAGATGGATGAAACAACTGAATGTAGGGAAAGAGAAAACCAGACGCATCAAATGGTTCAAAACCATAAAGATCAAAGTTAACCATCAAAAGTCGCCTCATTACAACGGCAGATTGATCATCGATGCCTCCCCACAAATGATTGGATCATAGACAGGAGTCACAGGACCAATCTGGAGCAAAGAGGTATTGCCCTGCTCTGGTGTAAGCTATGCTTTTTTTTTTTTTTTTTTTTTTTTTTTTTAAACACACCCCCACCAGTGTTAGTGCTGCAGGTAAGAGCAGACACCACTAACACCTGGGGAGAGGCTCCATCTATTAGTGGGGAGCGTCACCTGCTGGAAAACGGGTCCGGCGTCCCTTGAATGAAAAATATCTTGAGAAGGTGAGAACAGTGACTTGTGAGATCTGCCAGCATTGATTACCCTGCAAAACAGGGGATTGACTGAGCATATGCTCATCCGCTTTCCCTTCGAAGACCAATTCGGAAACGATAGAACACATTTTTCTTCAATGTCCGGGAGCAATCTGGATATGGAGATGGTGGGACAAAATATCGCCCTCCCTCAACCCATCACATAACTGGCCTTGGGATTGGAGAGCCCTTCTATGTGAGGCCTGGTCCCCAGACAAATTAAATGACTTCACTCAAACTTATTCAAAACTGGAAGAATAGCAATTATATGGGCCCTCTGGCGTCGCCGATGCACCTTTGGAGGGGGCAGGCTAGATGGTCCGGAATTTACAGAATCAATCCCACAACAAATACAAACAGTGATCACAACTCAATGGAATAAAGTAGAACAGAGAATCCAATTCCTGTCATCCAAAAAAAAAATCATCAGCACATCCAACAATTCAGCGGCGCTTGGCTAGGGGATTCTCAAGGGGGTAAGATTGGAAAGATCAAATGGAATGGGGGCAAGGGAGACAACAAGGGTGAACAGCACGAGGAACTACGGTGTGACTATCGACTGGTCTTTCATGAATGGACAAAAGTGGATCCGACTGTCCCCCTCCGCCCACAATCAGAATTCCCTGACCCTTTTCGGATCTCTCTTGCCCTCTTGTTTGGTCCCATCTTCCTGGTATGGTAACGAATAGACAGATTTTCTCCTCACGTCTCGCATTCTCCTTGTCGACATACTCCGTCATCGCTGTGATAGTCGTGGTGAGGTCTTCAAGCTGGCGTCTAACTGCTGCGTCTTCAGGTGTGGATCTCCTGTCCGGATGGTGGGAGACGTGTCCTGGTGACATCGACCGGCCTCGTTGAGGATATTGGCGTGAGCTACCATCTCCAACGAGGCGGGGACATTGATTCTTACAATGTCCCGGCTCGCCACACTCGTAGCAAGCGGGGAACGAAGAGCCTCGGTGGTTCGCTCGGAGGGTAGCGTCTTTCCCTCTTTGGATATCTCTCTCTTTGTCCATCGCGCCCTCCTTCCTACGAGATTTCTCGGCCTCCATCATAGTACCTATCACGATCTCCTTCACGTTCTTGCTTGCGAAAGCCTCCTCCAGAAATCTCCGATAGGCATCTATCTTTAGAAGGGCTAATAGCCTAATACCCCTTGCACAAGTTGCACGGTCTTGATTACTTCTGAGGTCAACTCCTCCTCTTGTCACGTACTTGGTAACCTCTGCATGCTCACACACACTCGGCGAACCTTTCCAAGTGGGTTCACATCGGCGTTCAGCAGGTGGACTGATTGTCGTGTAAAATAATCAGATACAGATGCCCCGAATCGACAAGAGTCGATGCAATCGAATGTCGTTGAAAGAATGCACAGTACAAAGAGTACAGAGATTGCACAAGCCGGTGGGTTATGGCTACCCCGACCCGTTTGACCGCCACCACGCGGTCATCATCAGGGGGATTCCACCCTTCTTCTCCCTGCATCAAACAGCCCGTCGTTCCACATTCCCACCTCCACTATCAACCCAAGTCGCATCCCTGGAAATGTCGCTTGGTCTATAGTATCGGACCCAAAGAGGCCATAGGCTTATTAATCATTTGTCTTATAGTCCTAGTCTACTTCGCCAGGTACCAGTTCACAACTACAAAACTTTATGAGAATACCTCTGGACCTCTGGACCTCTGGACCTCTGGACCTCTGGTCCTATTTATGGGACCACGGGGTCCCGTCAGATCTCTGACAGGCTCTACCAATCGTCGGTACAGATCTACAAACTAATGGAATAAAATAAAAAATCCAGGTCTGAAAACAACATGTGGTGTTCAGGGAAAAAAACTTAGGCACAAGATTGTGGGCCGAACTTCTGCGGGCCCTACTTAGGCCCACACGTAGACTGTGCACGTTCCCGGTTCAAATCCCGGTTATGCTATCCAAGTAACAACATCGTATTACTTAAGCACCTCGAGGTGTCCATGCACGTCTACGGTTCAAATCCCGGTTATGCTATCCAAGCAACATGATACCCTGCCAGCTCATCATCCGAGGTCAGACTACCTTTGCTATCCAAGCAACATGATAGCCTGACCTCTGGTCTATTTATGGGACCACGGGGTCTCGTCAGATCTCTGACGATATTTATGTGCACCTCAGCAAATGACAGCAAACAGACAAAACTCCAGAGTAGAACACAACAGTGACCACAGCCTCAACATTGACCTGTATTGATGTATCAAAGGGACGCTGGACCCAGTTTCCAGCAGGTGTTGCTCCCCACCAATAGATGGAGCAGACCAGCGGCCAAGACCTCAATTCCGGTGGTTCTCTTACACTGCCGGGATAGTGGCCTTACAAAAAGGGCTTTTGCAAAAAAAAAAAAAAAAAACAATATCTGAGGACAGAACCCTGTCCCAACTTGGGTCAGCCTGGGCTCTGGGGGGCTATTAGAACCCACACTCACAAAACCTGGACTGACCTCAGAGAATCACTGCAGAAGGAGAACGAACAAATTATAGTATAGTTATGGAAGGCAGGACATCACTCATTTCTCTGGCAGAGACCAGAGGATTGACTGCCTGCTTTTGAGCAAAAGAAAAAAAAAAAGAAAGAACAAAAAAAAAAAACAGAACAGCAAGCCAGAATAAATGCGGTCTGTACCACTAGAAAAGCTTGGGTCTTAGCCACTCTGTTTCATGGCTCAAGACGTCCCGCGTTTTTGGCGTTGAGTGTCAAGCGACATTTTTTTAACATTTCTTTTTTCTTTTTTCAGCACATGCTGGGAATCGGGCCCAGCGTCCCATATGAAGACATGTAAAAAGAAGTTATGGACAAATTGAGATACCGCGGCCATTACCCAGCTTCGGCTTGAGAGTATCCTCTATGATCTTGAACAAGCTACTGAACTTTGAGACTGATGATGGGAAAACTACGAATGCTTTTTTTTTACGATCGCTAAACAGCTCCTGAAATCCACAGCAATTTTTTGAGCACTCAAGTATCTAAGGGTTTTTTCTTTACCTATGGCTGGTGTTTATTGAATTTCATTCGAGCCAACTTGCGCTTTGGGATTGAACTGTTCTTCTATGTCATTTTCTCCCACCTCCTACTTCGTATTTACCGTGTGAATGGTGTTGTCGCAATGATGTGATTTCATAACTGAACAGGCGACAGCGACATGGCTCCGGAGTTTACTCCGGATGGGTTGAGTGGCAAGAGCGATGGTGCAGTCTCCGGATGACGATTCGCAAGAGGAGAAGTAGGATTCTCAAGCCCGCTTGTTGCGGTTCTCTTGGGTCAACTATGTTTCAACACGCTGATGTTCCTGTACTTGGACTCATTTGTCTGTGTGTACGTGTTTTTTCACATCTAATCACTTCTCTCCCATAACTGGACCCCCAGAAGCAGATCTGTGAGATTGACCATGCTGGTGACATACAAATGATCCTGACAGAAGTGGATTCTTCCAGCTCAAAAGAATCTATCCCTTCCCCTGGCCATTGCCATCCCCCTCTCCCCGTCTGCTGCCCCCAATCCGACATGCCTCCCCACCTCCTATACCCTGACCCCTGTCAGAGCCCTAGCCTCTCTAATGGTCTTCACCTCCCTTTCTCTTTGGCAAACAAGGCAGAAAAACAAGTAGCATGTTCTTGGGAGTGAGACGAGGCAAGGGTAAGATGAGCCTCTTGTGTTTGGAATCCTGAAAATAGCCAGTCAGCAGACCAGGGCATTTGCAAATCAAGGGGCATCCTGACCGGGCTACTCTCTCTCTCTCTCTCTCTCTCTCTCTCTCTCTCTCTCTCTCTCTCTCTCTCTCTCT
>BFEA01000043.1:1039112-1051132 GCA_003427395.1 Chara braunii
AAAAAAAGAGTGAGTACTCCACCCTTTTTTTTTTTTTTTAAGTGTCGTGTTGTATTTTTTGTTTTGTTCTGTTTTGTTTCTATGTATACCTGGCTGGGTTACACAGCGCTGTGTTAGCGCTGCATTAGCATCGCACTGTGGTTTCACCGGCTCTGAATTTTTTAACATTGCGGACGCCGGGAGTATTGTGGGGAGGGTAACTCCCCTTTGACCGAATAGCGTTGTCTTGTCCCTCTCATGGTCCCTCCCTCTTGCCAGGTTGGCAGGCATGGGTGGGATTTGGACGACGCCCCCCATATCAGTACTATGAACAGGTCACCTTGGTCACAGATACGGAGCCTCCATGAATACATCCCTGCTGCGTCAGCTTTAGTCGGGTGCTGCTGTTGGTGGAGGGATATTCACTCCATCAAGGTTTGCCGCGAACTGTGGGTGCAACTACGAGGTGTAGGTCCTCCATTCATGATGTGCAGAGCGGTAAGGTGTCGGCTACTCTTCCTGTGCTGGTGCTCTCCTCTGCAAAATATCCATCGCTAAGTTGGGTTTACTTTTTGAGGTGAATTTTATTAAGATCTTCTAAGTGTCAAGTGGAACACTTCTTGATGTTTTTTAGGTTTTCGTTAATTAGTCCTTAATTGGGAATTCATCTTGTGTTGAAGTATTAGTCATGATTACGGTTTCTGCTTTGTAGATAATTTTGTGTAGGGATGATTACGGTAATTATATCGGGTATACTTCAGGAATTTGTGTGGTTGTTTTTGCATATTGATAATATAGAATTAATCGAGACACAACCATGTGGTTGACTGAGTCTAGACTGGTCAATGGACCTGCCATTTATAATTGGATGATATCCTGGAGATCATCCATAATGACAGGCTTGATGTTGCCCCCCCATCAAGCATGTCATTTTGGACAATCTTCATCTGCAGCAGCCCGCAGTAGGCTTGCCTCCCTTCGTCGCCTTTTGACTGAAATTCCCTTTGGCTGTTGGATCGGAGAGAATGGGACATTCGGCTTATTGGAAATCTGCTTTGCTCAAAATTGGGTTTAATTTCTTGCGGTGATTTCTATTAAGATCTTTCAAGTGTTAAGTGGAAAACTTCTTGACGTTTTTTTAGGTTTTGGACACTTCTTGACGTTTTTTAGGTTTTGGTTAATTAGTCCTTAATTGGGAATTCATTTGGTGTTGAGTACTAGTCATGATTACGGTTTCTGCTTTGCAGATGATTTAGGGTTAGGGATGATTAGGGTACTTGTATCAGTGATTAGGTCAAGAATTTGTGTGGTTGATTTTTGTATATTGATAATATAGAATTAATCCATACATTGGAATAGGATTAAACGGAAGGATTGTGGGAGTGGAACGGGGATGGCTGAGGTGGCGAGGAAGGTGGAGGGTGGGGAGAGTGCTGACTCTGGGGTAAGTCGGGCTGGGGGGTGTGAGATCCTACGTCCCCTTTTTTTTTGTTTTTTGCGGATACATACTGGGAGAGAGCCGACGCAGATGATCTTTTCTTCTAATATCAGTCTTGTGGACCCTCCGTGGATGGGTGTGAAAAAACATCCATCTGATTGGACATGCCACTGATCATCATTGGCCGCCCAATTCTTCCAGACCAGTGACCCTGTTTCCCGCAGGTCAGCAATTTTCCTCTGCCACGGATCCAGCCAACTCTTTTGAAACAGATTGATTGCCCGAAACCTGGCGTCCTTTTTTTTTTTTTTTTTTTTTTTTTTTCCAGGACAAGACTCCAATCTATTCGTGGGGAGCAGCACGTGCTGGGAACCGGGCCCAGCGTCCCTGATCGAAATTTAAATAGAAATTTGAAAGTTTGAGATACCGGTGGTGGACGTCCCGAGTTCTTCCTTCAGTCTCTTGTAGACCTTTGCTATGTTCGATCTGATGGTTTCTAATATTTCTGCTTTAGGGTCTCGCCACACCACTGTTGAAACAAAAAATGAACGAATGCATCTTCCCGCGGCGAAGGGCAAGGTGTATCTTTTACTATGAATAGCAATGGATGCATCTTACCACTTTCTGTGGCAGATGCATCTGCTCTCTCTTTTCCTTTCGACAGTGATGTGGCGAGGCCCTTCGCTTGTGGGGGAGCAAAGTTTCGCTCTCGTCGTTCAGCTGAGCAACACATCCTCCAAATGGCCATGAGGATGGCTACCGTCTTCCCCCGAACATAACGCATATGCGTTGTAAACGAATACAACACATAGGGTGCATTCTATTCGAATACAACATGTACGCGCTCTATTCGTATAGGCCCAATTTTTTAATATAACGCATATGTGTTCTATTCGATTTTTTTTCAAATTCGGAAACTCGAATACAACACATATGCTTTATGTTTGGGGGAAGAAGGTAGGCAGGTATGTTTAAACAGGTTACAATTGAAGGTCGACCAAGTTGAGGGATAGTCTACTGACCTTCCCAACAGGATTAAACGAATGTCCCATTGGAAAAAGCGAACGCCAAATACAAGGGGAGAGAGGACAACTACCAGGAAGGCCAGGTTTACGTAGCTCTTCTTTTTTTTTTTTTTTTTTTTTTTAATGGGAACAAGGCTCCAATCTATTCGTGGGGAGCAACACGTGCTGGGAACCGGACCCAGCCTCCCATATGGAAATATACATACAATTTTGAAAATTGGGATGCCGGGGCCATTACCCGGCTTTGGCTCAGAAAAAAATAGAGCTACTTAGAAAATAACCACGACAAACTTCCGTTCCAGAACTACTCAGAAACCCCCCTTCCATCCACTTTACCTTACTCCGGCAAGACTTACTGCAGCCGAGCCACCATCTCCGCTGCTGCTATACCCTATTCCCATCCTACCAGCTAGCCCCCTCGCTAGTAGGACGCGTGATACCCCACCATCTTCTTCCTCACTAACCTCGTTCTTTTTTGGCTCAAAAAGTTGGAACTACTTAGGAGATGACTACAACGGGCTTCAAGAATAGGCAAGATTCAAAATCCAACTCAGAAAAAAAGCAGTTGCCCGCAGATAGGCTTTTTTCACACTACGGTGTCACCCGAATAGAACACTCAGTCATTATAGCATTATCTAGACTGAATATTAGCTATAATGACAGGGTGTTCTATCGGGTAATGATGGCCATAATATCGCAACAGCGGAACAGCATTGTCTTCAGAAATAAATGGTCTTCTGATTTCGTCTTCCCCCCGAATAGAACACCAGGTCATTGCAGCTGTATTTGGCCAACTTTCACTGTAGATACAGCAATGACGGCTGGCCATTCTATTCGGGTGAAGACAAAAGTGGGTAAAAGAGGCATCAGGAAAGAGGTAAGGCATATAATTGTCCATGTATGTACAATCATAGGCACTTCAGGGCCCAAGCCTCACTAGCTGCGTTGAGTTTCCTGAACACACCCGAATCTGGACGTGTTTGTGGAGATGTGCAGAAAATCGTGTCGAGTCTCCTCAACGGCACCTCTTCACCAATACGTCCAGATTGGGGCGTTCAGGAAATTCAACGCTGCTAGTGGGACTTTTTTTTTTTCCTTCGGTAGAAGAAAACCCCTTGCTTGCTCATGAACAAAAAAAATTATAAGGCCGGGTCCTCACAATTTCCCGAAAAAGTCACCAAAAGCCAAAACCAAAGAAAAGGAATTTAACCCCATTCCGATCAAAACCAGCCTAGCCTATTCTCACTCAGCCAGGGCTATTTTGAGAACAGGAAGACCCACCAATTCCTAAAAGACTTAGCCTAGCTATAAAGAAACAATCAAGCAGAGTACCAACCCAAACTAAGGAAATTGAAAAGCAAAGACCCTAAAACCTAAGATACTTCCGACAAACCCCTCCTTGAGTGTACCCGTTGTCCAAGAGTACACAGTAATAGTTGTCCTCTACCCCAACGTTCTTGTTGATACCCAGTGACAACTATTGTATTTGGCTAAAACGCCTTAAGCACCATCCTAACCGCTACTGAACCTGGAGCGACCCAAAACATAAAGTTGTTTCAGCAGACTCCCATTCTCATAGGTCGCTCCCTCCACCTTCCCAAATCCCCCAATACTGCCATCCTACTGCGGACTGGATAGCAACCGAGTGTTCAGGTTGAACGAGCATGTAGGAGCCATGGACCCAGTATCAGTTGTCCCTGCGTTTTGATGGCTGCCAATTGATGTCTCTATCCCCAGGTTTTCAGAAACCATTGATATTTCCTCTTACCTGGTTTTTTATTTTTAACTCTTCTGGCCCAATCGACCAGGACAGCCAATCTGAGTTGAAAACGCACTTCCATTTGCATCTGCTGCTGAGGAGTCTCCGCCTCCTTGAACACCTTTGCATTCCTACCTTGCCACAACACCCAAAGCAGAATAGCCCTCGCCACCTGTGCTATGCAACCCCACCTCTTGTGGCTATTCAAATTAGTTGGTATGTGACCCCGTCAGAATCCAATCATCATTCCACTCCATTACATTGTTAGTTATCTTCCTCCAATGTTGTCTCCACCATGACCAGAGCGATTGTGCCTTTGGGCATTCTAGTAGCGGAGTGTTTCTTCCGCCCCTCCACACCGAGAACAAAGGACATCAACCTCCATCTTTCTCTTTAACAGCCAAGAAGCAGTGGAAACAATCCCCCGAGATATCATCCATAAGAAACCTGCCTGTTTTCTTGATGTCAGCAGTTGAATCAGTTCCCACAAAGATTTCAGGTGGCTGGCTTGTAAGGTACCGTGGTGTTAAGTAAGTCTTGGAGCTTTCCCCATATCTGTTCTTCTGACTCCTACGTGTGGTGTGTAGGAAGCTACCGACAAGGTTTCCTGCTTAGGGCCCACATGCATCCACTGTCGGTCTTGCGGGTCCAAGCGAAGTTGTTCCAGCGGGCGCCCCCACACAACAGCGACGCAGGCCAACCTGCATGCCATCTTGACGGGATTTGCACTCTGACCTATGCTTTGAGATCCTGCTGTAGTTTCCAAGTGGTCCCTTCGTAGCAGATGTGATCCCCACTTCCCGATTGTACCTTCCAGTCTTCCATTATTATCCCGTCCTCTTCCTTTGAGATAACGCGCCCATATTCCGCCCCATTATCGTCCGTGGTTATTAATTGATGCCACATGTGTTCTCCTACACCCTCCTGGGTTAGGATATCTACCATTCCTCTGGAACTACCAGAACCAGATCCGCTGCCCTCGACTCTACCTGATGGAGCCCACCCAATTTTTCCCTGAGTTCGACCTCTGTAAGCCATCTTCCTTCTTACTCCTCCCATAAATCACCCACTGTCACCAATCGTCATTCTAGTCATTTCCTTCCAAAGCTCCCTTTCCCATTTGTAGCCGTGAAGGGGCCCCCTGCCAAGTCCAACACCATTGGGTTTTCAAACAGATTTTGTCTGAGCACTGCAGTCTTGGAATCTACCTTGACTTCTGTTGGTCTGAGTTTTCGCCATGCTTTGAGTATCCCTGACCAGACTGGTGATGAAGAGTTTCTATGTAAATATGATTCCATCTGCATGCAGATCCATACATCTTTCTTCCATACCAACCCCAGTCGTACTGCAGAACATACTTTGCCAACCACACCCATGCTTTTTCTTCTCCTAAAGTAGCAACCTTTACCATCCACTTCCCTAGTAGCGTCTGGTTGTGAGAAACCGGGTCCACGATATTCAAGCCACCTTGTGCAAAAGGTGTAGTAATCTTCTTCCATGCCAATTTGACATACATTTTCCTTTTTTCTTTTCCGTACTCCACAACAGTCTGACACTTGTTTCCAAGATTTTGGATGCTGGTCGGATTGCAAAGTCAAACCAGAGGAGAGGGAACATGAACGTATTTAGGATCATTGCTCTTCCCAATAGGGAGAGACTACATGACGAGCGGCAACGTTCAATCCTTGCTTGAATTCTACCCAGCAGAATAGCATCCTGGGAGTGTTCAAAATCGGAGAAGGACACCTGGACACCCAAATAATGGTCTGCATTGCTTCCTTGAACCCTCTTCATAACCCAATCAACGTGTAGATCATAGGACTCTGGGAGGAAGTAAATACACTTATCCCAATTGACCCGAGCTTCCGATAACAGGCAATACTGATCCAGTGTTTCTTTGAGTGCAGACAAGGACTCCTCCGTATTTTGACAAATTGTTAACAGATCATCCGCTATCGCACCCACTACTATCTGAACATGGGGGCGGATCGTGAGACCCATAATCTGCGGGTGTTGCCTTATAGCATTAAGGACTACCTCCATCTGAACCACAAATAACAAAGGGGCTAGGGGGCCTCCTTGTCTAAGAGAGTGAGTTAGATTGAACTCCTCAGACAAAACTCCGTTGACTAGAACCGTTGTTGTAGAGAGAAATACATCGCTGTCACCCAGCGGGTGAAATTTGGCCCGAAGTTCATTAATTCCATCGTCGCTCGAACAACATTCCACTTTCCCCTGTCATAGGCCTTCTCAAGGTCCAACATCATGATGGCTATTGTCCTATCCTCCTTCCCTACAATTTCCAATGCTTCGATTGCCATCATAATGTTATCCATTATCGAGCGTCCTTTGACAAAGGCTCCTTGGTCCGTTGCTACTAATTGTGGAAGATATGGGGCCAAACGGATAGCCAATGTTTTTGCTAGGATTTGATAACTTACATTTAGGAGGGATATTGGGTGGTAATTCCTTATATTCTTTGTATCACCTTTTTTATACAGTAAGGAAATGACCCCTCGGGACATATCGGTAGTAAGACGCCCTCCCGTTAGGACTTTGTTGTATATTTGGAGAAGTAACGGTGCTACCTGCTGCCAAACAACTTCAAAGTACTCCACACGGAGCCCGTCGTCCCCCGAGCATTTCCCTTTAGCCAGGATACTCCTTGCTTCTGTTATCTCCTCCAAGGACAGGGGTCTGTCCAATACGAGTTTGTCCAAGAGAGATAAAGTTGTCATTGTAGTTTTCCAGATATCACTCCCCTCTCTTAAGTCTCTCGGGGATTCCCCGACTGGCCTACGAGAGGTTAATATATCCTTGAAACAAGTCTGAGCATATTGACAGATGGTTTTTGTTTCCTTGGCGACATCAGCTTGAGCCAAGAAGGGGTGTTCCAACTCTCTCAGTGCAGTGTGATACCTGGGCGGAAGGAGACGTTGAAAGGTTTCCTTCACCATCCTGTTCACCTGCAGTATTCCCTTCGCCCTTGCCCTCCAGGCCCAACTTTCTTGCTTTCGTGCCTGTATCTCTTCCCACTTCCCCACCCATCTATCCCGTTCATGTTCCCAATAAGTATCTGAGATCGGGTGTTCCCCGAAGTGACTCTACGCTTCCTTAATTTTGGATTTGCATTCATCTTTATCCTTGTCTCTTCCATAGGCCAGAATTCGAGAGAAACATCAATCGCTCTAGTGGTAATCCTGAGGCCGGCATCAAACCATTCGTTTTCGAAGGAGAAAAACCCTCTTGCTCTGTCCCAGTCCTTCCAGTGTTGTATGCACCAGTCCTTCACAAATGAAATCGGAAGGTTGTCCGTATTCAAACGGAAAATACCTCTACCCCTTTGAATTAACCTTGCCGTTTGAACCTGAGCTACTATTGGTATGTGATCAGACAGGATTTGCGGATGCAGATCTATGTCAGTTAATGTTTCCCACGCCTCCGCCCTGACTAAGAAATAGTCCAGGCGTCTGTGGGGGGAAAACATATCCGGAAAGCGCTGACTGGACAACCAGGTGTAACTAGGTTCGAGGGGGTTTATCACTCGGTATGAATCTACCAACTCCTGTTGCTCAATAATGGAAATTAGCTCTACGGTGTCCGACTGAATGCTCTTTGGTTCTGACGAATCTAGCCCTGGGTTCAACAAGGTGTTCCAATCGCCACCCACAATCAAATTTTCTACCTCCAGGAGCAAGTGCGGTAGCTCTAAGAAGAAGGAGAGCCGTTCGCCGTAAACAACAGACACATATACTGACATCATGGACCATACCTTGTCTTCATATCTGAAGGAGACCCAGGCCCACCTCCCCCATAGTTCTTCTAAGTGATCTAAGATCGTTCGTGAAATAGCACTGCTACTCCTCTTGAGTCCTGGGCAGGGGCCAAAAAATGAAACCCTGTCCACCAGCGTTCAATTCCCCTAAGCTTCTGTTCATCTAATTTCGTTTCTTGAAGAAGTGCTATATGAATTCCTTCGTTATGTATCCAAGTTTTCAACCTTGATTTCTTATGACGACCATTAGAATCACCGAGGCCTTGAACGTTCCACGTGGCGACTTTTAATTCACTCATGTTGATTGACCCTATGACCGAGTTGATGATTGGATGTGGTCCGTTCTCCCCATCCCATCATTTTTCCGTCTCCTTGGTGTTGTAGTTAAAAATGACGTAGGTACCTTTGGCCATGCCATTTTCAATACGCTCCTCAGACCAGGCGACATAAGTTGCCTGTCGCTTGGGAGAGAAACACAGAAATCGGCTACCAAATGGGCATCTATCCCTGGTTGGAGGACCACCTTCGCTAATTCGGGGGTGTCTTTGGAGGCAAACCAATCTATCGGAATCCACGTTCCCCCGGCTTGTTCCCAGTCCCCTGCCGCTTCTGTGGACTTTTGAAGTCCACGATTGCGATGAAAAAGGCCGTTGACAAAGAGTCCGATAGTTTACGCGACTTTTTCCCCAAACTTATCCCTGTGATTAAGCGATGACGTAGCTTTGTTCCAAAGAAGGAAGCCGGCATAGGCATCATTACAGAGCGTGTGGGTGGAGTGACAGGCACATGCAACAATGGAAGGGAAAAGAGCCCATCCTGCGAAGGGGAAGCCATCAATTTCAAGCCCTGAGAAGAATCCATGATACCTAGAATGGAAAGAAAGCTGGTGGAAGTGACAGCTTGGCCCAATTTTGGCAGGTTCATTCGGTCGGATTACTTGGTCTGATTACTAGCACTCTTTTCCTGTCCTGAAATCTTTCCTAGGGAAAGGGATGATGCCATACTACAAATTTCAATATCATCCCCTTCTTCTTCCCTCGTGATCTCCCCCCCTCCTTCAACTCCAACCTTCT
Organism: Chara braunii; assembly: GCA_003427395.1. Classification (NCBI taxonomy): domain Eukaryota; kingdom Viridiplantae; phylum Streptophyta; class Charophyceae; order Charales; family Characeae; genus Chara; species Chara braunii. The sequence continues at coordinate 1,048,162 of BFEA01000043.1, forward strand.
AGATTTGCATGAGGCTGCACTCGCCGCCCTTCCTAATCTAGATAAGATCGCGGATGATTCTTTTTGGTTTGTAGCATGTTCCTTTTGGATGTTCCTTTGGTTATTTCCGATTTCCCAGGTGGCCGAAGAATCAATCAACACCCCACTAGAACTTTCCTTATTCACTTTAAGGGAGGAGACTGTACCTGACCCTTTTCCTGGAGGCAGTTCCCGTGAGGACGATGAGTTTTGCCTGTCCAAATCTGACGCTAACGTCAAGAATGAGCCACTGCCTAGTCCCCTCGACAACAATTCGTAATTACTTGTCGTTGTAAAACTACCCCCAGGAGAGAAAAATTGTTCAAACCCCGGATTTGCATGCACGATAACATAATTAGAAAGACCTGACGGAGGTGCAGTCTCATAACCTAAAACTGACTTCAGTAACGGTGGTGGAAGGCCCAAAGTCGATATCGGTACAGAGCCATAACCAACAGTACCATTAGTCATGCCGATTGGCACAGACGGGATTGAAGTATGGTAATTGCCTGCAAATACTGCTGGGCTAAAACCATTTAGCCCTTGAGTTTGAGAGGTAGTCATGTTTGTCCATGAGGACGTTACTCCTGCACTTCTTGCTGTCCACGGCAGAGGGACACCACTCCCCCATATGGGACTGTTTATAAAACTACCGGGGCTGGTATGTTGCACTACCATAGTTGGTCCTGTGCCTTGATACTGCGCCTGGCTGCTCCTCCATCCTTGTCCACTTGATTCTCTTTGTTGGGTAGCCTGCGAAGCCGTCAAGTGATATAATTGCTGTTGCTGATGTAGAGGCTGCCCCTGCTGCCCGGTAGGTTGCGCCAATTGTTGCTGTTGCAAAATTGGATGTCCTCCCTTTTGGGGTTGTCCTTCTCCTCCTTGATGCTGTCCTCCCCCTTGATATTGACCTCCTCCTTGCTGCTGACCTCCTCCTTGAGGCTGTCCAACCCCTTGATATTGTCCTCCCTGAAAACATCCTCCCCTTTGATGTTGACCTCCCCTTTGCTGCTGTGTGCCTTGTTGGTGCTATCCTCCACCCGAGCCCGAATGAGAAGGCCTTCCTCCTGCCGGAGATTGTTGCCCACCTGATTGGAGGAGCGAATGACCACTCGAAGACGAGGGTGGAGGTGGTGGTGGTGGTGACGATTGAAAAGGGGGGGGTGGCCCCGGAGAGCCCTGACCCCTTCCCCCTCCTTACTCCCTCGGCCTCGACCGCCCCGTCCGTCCCTACCACCTCACCCCCGTCCCCTCCTCCTGTCAGCAGGCATTTCCTCATTGTATCGCGGGCATTCAGGATCGTCCTCGGTGTGAAACCACCAGAGGCACTTGCTACAGAATGGAAATCCTGCGTGCCAATTCTTATCTCCAGATCCTCCCCATCCTTGCTCTGTACGTAAATCCAATCTCTATATGAGTCACACACACTAGGAGCGCAGTCTATTTTGACATTACCCAGCGAGGGTTCGCCTAATTCTTGTCTGGAGGATGCATCTTCAGGACTGGTCCAAAATTTTGCTCCACCGCTCTCTGCAAAGAAAACATCGCTACCAGTGGCACCCAAAGAGCTATCAATCTGAAATGAGATGCCTGCTCCTGATTCCTCATTTGATCCAACTCCGCTCGCGTCATCCATGGTTTGAACAGAACTTTAAAGCTACCTCCTCTGCAAGGAATATCTGCTGCTCCAAGCGTTACCATCCACTGGGCCATTTTTGATGATCTTGCTACATAGGACATAACATTCGGTCCTTCGCCGTGGGTCCTCCCTCTTTTCCCGGACGGGAAATATCGCTGGATCTCGAAACCACCCGTCTTCGTAGATGCGAAGCAGCTGTTCCCTATGTGCCAGGCTGAGGGTCTGGTCTTTGACCTGGAAGATGACTATGACCGTCCTCTCCTTCAGCCAACTGATAATCAAGTCGTCAATATCCTCATCCAAAATAAACAGGCCATAGTCGTCGTGCAACTCCACCCTCCCTATCTCCCTCCCGATGTTCTCTGGGAAGATTCCGTCATCGTAACACTTTTCCATAAGCACGCGAACTCTTGCCTCTTCTTCATCCTGCATACGTTGACCTTGAGGTAAGGCGGATGTCCCTGCCATGGCAAAATAAGAAGACACCTAACAAAACTCCTACACTTCATTCTTCCTGATACACACCCTAGACGCGCGTGCTCCTTAAGCGCCACGTCTCATCACTTTGTTACACACTCGTATATCTCCTTGATCGCCTCAAGCCACCTTCCTCTCCTTCCCTCCCCCCTCCCTTAGTTGGGGGTTGGCTGCCGGCATAGCCGATACAGCGAGGGTTGGTAGAGTTCTCGTCTTCCCCACAACATGCTGGCGAAGCGAGTTGATGGTACCGATTCTGCTGAACCGGTAACGCTGGGCCGGAGTGCGCTTGCACCCGTGCCTAGCGCCCGCCCCCCATTCTTTTTCTGTGACCCTGCAGAAAGATTTCAAATTCGCTAGTGGGACTTGGCCCCAGGTAGGGTAAGAGTTCGACTTTGGCATTGTGGTTTCTTGGGCGAGGTCACACACAATTGCATGGATTAAGAAGCGATAACGCCCATCGATCTTCATGAATGACCAACAGCTGATAAATCTCTTCATCCATGCAAGTTGCAAATCGGCCCTAGGCCTGGTTTCTGGCAGGTACAGCTTTTTGGTTTCCGGCAATAGTGTGATGAACCCAAAAAGGGAAGAAGCTCATGGTTTCACACCATGCAAGAGGAAGGAGCAGTTAACAAACCCCTAAATTTTTAGTGGGGGGGAGGTTCAGGGTCGTTATAACCAACCTGTCACCCCTATTTAGCCAGACTTGTCCCCTATCAGGGGGTCCCTGTTAACCGCTTGTGGGTAAGTTCAAGCAACCCTCTCTCTCTCTCTCTCTCTCTCTCTCTCTCTCTCTCTCTCTCTCTCTCTCTCTCTCTCTCTCTCTCTCTCTCT
>BFEA01000043.1:1055988-1073600 GCA_003427395.1 Chara braunii
TTCTCTGTATTTTATTTTTATTTCAAATTTGGTAATGAATTTGGTCATAATGGTCAGGCAAATTTTGTTTAATGTATTTTCATCCATAATATATCTTTTTGTTCTAGATTTTTTATGACCTTTTTTTTTTTTTTTTTTTTTTTTTTTTGGGCTGCGTTCGGCCCGAACGGCTGAACACCTTCCGAAGGGGTCCCGTACGTTCGGGCGTTCGGCCTGTCCTGAACGCCGGCAACCCTGTATATATATAAAACAGAACCTTACGGTTCTGGATCCTTTCTATTCTGGGGAGCATCAGCAGCTAAGTGAATCTGCACATGTAGCTCCCCCACAGCTCAGGTTACAGGATGGCGCTACCCATCCCAGCATGAGCCCGACGTCCTCCACCGTGCAAGCACGGACTCGAACCGGCGACCTCGGCCTCAAGAAGAGCCGAGTATTGTAACCACTACAGCCAGGACACGGTGTTCAAAAGCGGAACCATACTGGCCGCCGTGATATCCACCCCGCCCTGCAAGGGGCCGTAGTGTCCAACTCAACACACACCACAGACAACACCACACGGACACGGCAATGCTCGCACAGTCCGGTTCCTATTCCACCGGCAAGTCAGAAGTCAGAAGAGAATACAGTAGTTACTCACATACACTCCTCCCTATTACGGTCAAGAGGCCCGCGTGGACAGCATTGATTGCAGGAAGCTGAAGCCCTTGTCCAGCTGAAGTAACAAAATTTGCCAAGTAGCGAAGAAGGGCCCAGAAAACTCCTTTGTTTTTCTCTCAAGAAGAAAAAAAAGTGAAGCTCCGTCTATGCTGGGGAGCACCAGTCCGGTTCCTATTCCACCGGCAAGTCATGAAAATGAATACCACTATTCAACACGCTTCCCCACCTTATGGCCCGGGGAGCCCTGACGGCATTCATTTCTTCCCTAAGGGAAGGATTGACTGTCGGTCAAGCCCGTACCTTTATTCAAATCCCTCGTACCTTTATTCCAAACCCCTCCCTCTATCAATTTACCCCCAAATTAACATACTGCGAGGCATAAGGCCCCGACGAGCCCCTTTGGGCCCTGTAAGCAGCACTGTCGGCCGCCCTAAGTGAAGGCGGGCCCGACCAAGGCCAACAGGCCTAATTTTCGGCTACCACGCAAATGGGGAAATTCAGGCAGTTGCGCAGCTCCAGTTGGTTGAGGGCGCCCAGGCCCTGGCTGCCTTTTTCGTACGTAACAGAGGCAGGCCCTGGGCCAGATACACAACATGGGCTGAACACAGGCTGCGGGCAGTTGGACACAGGCAACCGTCACAGGCCCTGGGCCTGATTTGTTTGGACCGGGGCTCAGCCTCTCGGGGCCTACCGGAAGCTTCTGGACAGGGGCCCAGGGCAATCAGGCCACACGCAGCAGGCAGGCCACTTCCATTTAGGAAAGGGCCTGCCCTCGCATTAGGCATTGGGGCACTGGCTGCATGCTGCGCTAATCGCTGGCCAGCGCCCACGCGCTCACGGCCGAGCAGGAAGAGCAGGCAGCCATAGCCGAGCTGCCCTGCGCAATGCTGGATGGGGCGCATGGTGGTCCTTGGGTGCACGTGGCATCTGTGAGTGGGGGATCGAGGTTGTGAGTGATACGAGAGACATACCTGGTGCTTGAGGAGAACGGCATTGGCCGAGATCTGCTCGTACTTCGGGAAGCTGTTGACGTCACCAGCGGCATTGTAGATAGGCTAGATAGGATCTGCCACTTGTAGTCTGGGCGCAGAGCGCCAGATAGGATGTTGACATTGGTTCTTCGTTGATGATGATGAGACTATTCCAACATTGTCACTTATGAGCTTTTGCTGTGCTCTTATTTGGTGGAACTCGTGTTGCAATTCTGCTTTTGGTTCGAGGTCACGACTATCTGGTTTTTCTGGAGTTCACTATCGCTCATTTTCCTTGCAATGCTTAACACTCGATTCCTGTTATGTTTGCTTTAACCCTAATCCCTAGCATGCCTCAACAATTTACCCCCCAATATAAACAGTCTTAAAAGTTAAAACTCAATTCCTGGAATCCCAGTGGAATCCGGTGAGTATAAACAACTCTGGGTTTACCTGGGGCCAGTCAGTTCCGACTTCAAAGACGATAAGGGAGAGGGGGGGAAGGGAACAAAGACAGAGAAGAAAGAAAGAAAAAAAACAAGGACAAAAAAAAAACGAAAAGAGGAAAAGCGGTGCCATTCATAGTATTTCGTACCGGTTCCGGCTGCATATTTGGGAATGTCTCTGTCTTGGGCTTGTGCGAGAAGCGTCCTGTTCCATAGTCCCACATTGACTCAACCCATGGAGGGGTTTTCCTGGTCCCAAAAAAATGAAGAGATAACACAACAGTTAAAAATACCCAGCCCATGTGGCTAAATGGTACACCCCTGTAACTGCTGATATGCACACCTGAGTTTAAATCTCGATGGATTCACATGAATGCAAGGAATATGAGTGTGAACGATATACAGAAAACCCAGTTGCGAAATCACACAGATGTCCAGGTAGTCGTGTCCAAGCAGAGAGTACAAAATGCACCGAGAAACCATCCATATAGAGCAATACACTGAAGTAATGAGCCAATGTTCAAGCCCGTAGGCCACACCAACACAGTACCCAAAGCCGCTCCTCTCTGTCTGCCCCCCAGCACCCAGCCTACTCCACCCGACTATCCTACCTACAGCTGGTTCACGCAACAGGCTCACTTCGACTCTCGAAGACCAATGTATATGACTGTCAACACCATAGCCGACCCCTCTCCATGTACCAGGTACATATCTCGTCACCCTCAATCAGACTTTGATTACCCCACACTGCGCCTCCTTCCCTGAAGACCACCAGATCGCCCGCTGTACCCCCTGGCGCCCAGCAGCCCGGCTATGGCTGCCTACGCCCCGCTGCCCTGCAGCGCCCCTCCTCACCACTACGTGCCCCGTCAGCGCCTTTGGCAGCAGCGCAGCATCAAGCGAGAGCGCAGCAGCACTTCTGCATTGCCTGCACTGGGCAGCATGCCTGGCCTGGGCTGCCTCACTTCTTTTATGGAAGTGGCAGCCTCCTGGATGCTGCATGTGGCCTGGCTGGAAGCTTCCAGTAGCTTCCGGTTGGGCCTCAGACCCTGCGCCCAGGCCCGAGACTACAGTTGAGGGTCTGGGCCCTTTTTAGTTGGGCACGGCCTGAGTCTCCGGACTTGGGCTGTTTGCTGCATCTGTGCAAGGCTCCCAGGCAGGTGCGTGGGCAGTACTGCTTTTCCAAAGGCCGGCGGCCTGCTTCCCAATGTATCGGCCCTGCTTTGTGTGTATGTGCCCAGGCGCAACTGTCAAGGCCTGGGCCAACTGTATGACGCAGATTAGTAGGGCTCACGCGTCTACCCAACCAACTGGCGTGCTGCGAGAGCCTGAATACCCACATATGGAAATGTCGAATTTTGGCCTCTGACAAATATTCAGGCCCGCCTTTACTTAGGGCGGGCACTCGGCTTGCTGGGGGCCTTAGCCCAGAACATGTGATGTCTGATAGGGCCCCTTGAGGGCTTGTTCCTCACATTCCATCCCCCTTAGCTTCGAAAGTCCGCTGAGATGCTTCATGCTGGTGCCTTCCCCTTCAGTTTCTTCTCATAATCTGCCACGATATGAGGAGCTGTCTTGACCAGTTCCTCCCTTGAAATCCATCGATCTTCCTTAGGATCAAGATGATGCCTGAAATGTACTCTGTATTCCCTTACAGGTTTAGGAGGTCTTCCCCTGCCAGGTGGCTTGGGAACAGGTGTGTCTCTGTGATCCAGGATGTCGTCGACGTCCATGTGGCCATCCATGGTTGGGGGCAGCATAGATCTCCGTGATGGGAACTGTGTTGTCTCAGCAAAAGGTGCAAGCTTGGAGGTGTGAAAAACAGGGTAAGTGCGTAGGTGACCAGGGATACGAATGACGTACGAGGGACCATCCAAATCATTCCCCACAATATCCAAGACTTCCCAGGGACCGAAATATTGAGGCATTAGTTTCCTAGAGATGCCAAACTCCTGTCCGAGCTCACTAGCCTTGACCAAGACACTTTCCCCTACCTGAAATGTGGACTGTCAGCGACGTTTGTTTTCAGAAGCAATCATAGCTTCCTGAGATTTCTTGATGTGTTCGACAGTCTGCTGGAACAATTTCTCATACTGGGCACCAAATTCAATGGTTCCTGGAGTTGCAGCAGTTTGGTTTTCAGGCAGGAGGAAGTCTAGAGCAGATCTAGGCTTCCATCCCAGATGCAACTGATTAGGACTGACGCCGGTGGTGTTGTGTACAGCATTGTTGTACAGGCTGGCGATGAGAGGGAATTTCTCATCCCAGTCATCCTGGCTGGGCTTCATGTAATGCCTCAGTAGATGCTGCACCACACGGTTCATCTGTCCAGCCTGCCCATTTGGGGATGATTCCCAGAAGTCATCTGAAGCTGGCTGCCCATCTGTTCAGCGGCCTTCTTCCACATCTCACTTGTGAAATGCACATCTCTATCACTAACGATTGTTTTTGGCAGTCCAAAGTCATGCACCCAGTTATCCATGAATAACTTGATGACAGATTCAGTCCTGCCAGTCTCCGACATGGCAATTAGTCTAGCATACTTAGTGAACCTATCAAGTACGACAAAGATGTGCCTCTTGCCATTCTTGCTGATCACGAGAAGTCCATGGAGATACTCTGCCCTGGGCCAACAGGAATGGGTAGAGGCTTGAGTAACCCAAGTGGAGCTTGAGTCCACGGCTTGCCCCGCTGACAGACCTGGCAGGTTCGTACGTACTTCTTTGCATCGTCTAGCATGTTAGGCCACCAGAATCGCTGTACTAAATTAACACTAATCTTCTTGTAGCCGAAATGTCCCGTTGCGTCATGGCACTCACCTAAAAATACACTACGCAAAACTTCCCTAGATGGAACAACTAACCTTTTAAACCCTGCCTTTTCAAGAAAGAGTAACCCATCCACCATCACAAACTCGTCAGTGGCGGCCTTGTCTTTGGCCTGCAGTTTGTTGATGATGTCCATCATGATAGTATCTTCCTTGTAGGCTTCCCCCAACGATCGAATCACGTCTTCAGATAAGCCAAACTTGGAAATCAGTGCACCTAGGTAATCTGCCCTTCTAGACAACGTGTTCGCAACCTTGTTTTACTCTCCCTTCACATAGTCCGGTTTGAAGTCATACTGATCTATGACTTCAATCCAGAGTTTGAGTGCATCAGAGAGAATTGGTTGGGTCTTGATCCACTTGAGGGTCTGATGGTCGGTTCTCAAATAAAAGAACCTTCCTAATAGATAGTGCCTCCAGTGGACAAGTGCCTTGTAAAGAGCATAGAGTTCCCTCTTGTAGGTGGACTTTGCCAACTTCTTTGATAGCATTTTTTGCTCATGTACTTGACCGGTCTCAACTTTTTCCTTTCCTGCTGAGCTAGCACTGCGCCAATGCCATATTGGCTTGCGTCAGTGATAACAACGAATGACCTCTACGGGTCGGGCCCCATGAGAACTTCATGGTGTGTGAGAGCATGCTTCAAACGCTTGAAAGCTGCCTCACACTCGTCGGTCCAATCCCATGGTGTGTCAAGTCGAGTTAGATCAGTCAAGGGAGATGTGATCGTGCTATAATTCTTTACGAACTTGCGGTAATAACCACACATTCCTAAGAATGATGTGACCTTAGTGACAGACTGGGGTCGTGGCTAGTCACATATGCTAGCCACCTTTGCGTCTTTGGGCCTAATCCCATCTGCGGATACTTCATGACCCAAGTACAAGATTCGAGTGCGTCCGAACTCACATTTCTCTGCGTTTATCTTATACCTGTGTTGCCGAAGGAGTGAGAGTACTTTGTCTACATGTCGAGTATGCTCCTCGACAGTCTCACTAAAGATAAGTATATCGTCGAGGTACACGACAACAAACTTATCTAAATAGTCATGGAAGATCCTATTCATGGCGTGCTGGAATGTACTCGGCGCATTGCAACGGCCAAAGGGCATCACCACAAACTCGTACAAACCGTACCTGGTCTGGAATGCAGTTTTGTGATGGTCCTCTGGTCTTGTGGCAGATGGTAGTCGGATTTTAAGTCTATCTTAGTATAGTACTTACACCCCTGCACCCTATCACATAGGTCGTCAAGGCGTGGTAAAGGCTCTGCGTTCTTAACGGCGATGGCATTGAGGTCTCTATTATCAATGCACATCCTTAGTGTTCCCCCTTTCTTTGGAACAAATAAGACTGGTGAACCAAAGGGGGAGGTGCTATGCCGAATCCACCCCTTCTCTGTGAGCTCTTTCATTTGTAGCCCAAGCTCGTCCAACTCGGTCGGAGCCATCCTATAGATTTTTCCCTTAGGTGTCTTGCTACCTGGGATGATCTCTATGGCATGGACAACCTCCCTGTCTACGACTCCTGTAGGCTCCTCGAACAGATCGGGGTACTTAGCGACGATAGCCTCTATCTCTGGGGGTGTTTTAACGGCCTCCCCTTCCGCAGAGACATAGACTAAGTGCATTCCTTCCTTTTGAATCTGTTTATAATAATTATAGAAGGCAGATGCGCATAAGCACCCATAGGAGTCTATTCACCTACTGGCTTTATACTTCGTCAGTCTAACGGTCCTCCCATTAGGCAACTCGTGCTTCAACACCTTCTTGTCCCAGTTAAACTGGGGCTTGGCAACCTCGAGGTAGTACATGCCCAACAACATGTCAAAGGGCAAATCATCGCTCACCAGGAATAATATCTTATGGTTTATCTCTCCTCCTGGGTAGGAGAACGTACAAACCACGTTTTTAATGTAGTCCTCTACCATCATGCGCTCTTTGTCGGCCAAAGTAGATGCTACCGGTCTACTAAGGTGCTGCACCCGGTCCTTTAGGCGCAGTCTCTCAATGCAGTCGCGACTTATGAAGTTTCGTGTGGAGCCACTGTCTATGAAGGCGCCGCACTTGCAACCACCCACACCAACTTCCACAACGAAATGCTCCCCTCTAGGACCTCTACTTAGTGCCACCCAGGACTCACGAGGGGCCCTTGCCGACCACTTACCTTGAAGGTCCTCTAAGGCTTCAGACACATCCAATGTACAGAGTATAGTTGGGTCCGGATGCGTCTCCGGGGTGACCAAGGAGTCAATAGCTTCGGCCAACTCTTGAAACGGGGAGGGTACATCGCCCGCTTCAACGAGAGTAGAAGCAACTACAACTTCTACCGACCCTAAGTGTTTCCCGAGCTGGAGCTCGTAGAGGCCCCAGATTGAGAAGAAGGATACCCACCATTAGGAGGGATCTTTTGCAAGACCTTCGGGTTCTTGCACTTAAACTGCGTATGGCCGTACTCGCCGTAGTTTCTGCAAGCTCCCCTTGACCAACGGTCCTGCCACACTTCTTGATCCAAGCCAGCCCTTACCCAAGCAGCTATTTTGTTTGGGTTGGCGGCTTGCCCCTGACTCCTCTATTTACCGCCCTTCCCGCGACCAATTGCCTTAGCCTTGACTATAGCGGCGAGGTTGCTACCCTCAACACTCTCCTCGCCGTCTAACTTTGTTCCCTCCACAAGCTCAGAAACATCATCGATCTCAGTTTGATTCCCTTCAGAATCAACCATCATCAATCGACTGCCTTTTTTCTTCCACCCAGCGTAGCTTCTAAATCTAGGGCCTTCTTACTGAATATCTCAAACGTGTGATACTCACGCCGAGCCTCGCTGGCCAGTGAGTTCTTGATGTCTGTGGGAAGGCATCTTAAGAACATAGTTAATAAGACCTGTGGATTGTATTCCACTCCTGGGACAACAATCAGGTGCTCTACGGTAGTGGTAAGCTCTCACACTGACTTGTACTTCCTAGCATCAAGCTTTAATAGCCCATCAGTGGCAATTTGTGCCTGATGAGGGTTGTGCCATCGAGCCTCCATAAAGCTCTCTAGGGTGTGGGCCTGATCCCAATCACCCATGTTCCTGCCGAACCCCTTTGAAGCTACCAATCCATTAAGCCAGTGAGCTGCTGAACCCTCTAAGTAGGATGCAACAGTTATCACTTCCTCTTCTACCAATGTCCTTTTTGCCCTCACCCACACTGGAACCGTTCTCAACCACGTGTCGAGAGCCTCATCCTTATTGTCTCCTGAAAAGGTTGGAGGTGGTTTCAGGGGGGTTTTGGGGTACCAAGGTAATTGTTGTCCCGTTGGCGGGACAGGTGGCGATTGTGGTGTAGCTCCAGCCGCTGGACCAGAAGATGAAGAAGCAACAGTCTGTGACATGGTTGTTGCTGATGTACTACTTGGTGATGGTCCGGACTGAGCGGCATAGGGGCCTGTCATCGCTGAGAATGGCAGCGATGGCAAAGCTGCTGGCCAGATTCCTGGCCTGTGCAAGGCTTGAAGAATCTGGTCCAGGGTGTCCTGCATGGCGTCCATTTTGCTCTCCATGTACGCCTGCATGGACATGACGCTCGCCTTAAGAATCTTCTCAGTATTACTAAGGGTCGAGTCATCTAACCCCTCTAGTGCAACTTTGTCTGCCTTCCTACCCTCTAGTCTGACACTCTGATCTCTAATCTCTTTCTCTCTTTTAGTGGCCTGTTTAAGTTCCTCCTCTAGCCTCAAGCGAATCCTTTCTACTTGCTGGAGCTCCATCTGCTCCCGGGTGGGTGGAGGCGGTGAGCTGTACTACGAACCCGCCATCTGATTAGTGCCAGCTCTTGACGTACTGGAGATAAGATGCGAGCTGGTCTGTTGACTAGTTGAGGTCGCAGCAGATGGTGCTGCAGAGGTAACCATTGCTACTGCGCTCGCTGCTGCTACTGCCAACACCCGTTCTACAACTCGTGTTGCTTCTCTCGCAGTCTCTAGGTTACGGGCCCTAACTTCCACCCTTAATCTCCTTTCGTCTCCTGGTAGTAGGACCTGGAACAGTACGGGTATCCTTCTGGTATCCCTTCGCGTCTGCCTCCTATCTTCAGATCTATCCTCCCCACTCTCCGATCCACTCATGGGCTAGGCAGACGCTGTCTGGACTAATGTCCTCTCTAGGACCTATCGCAACATGCGTCTAGCCGGTTCTAAAAATAAATAAAATAATTTATTGTCTGGCGAGTTACCTAGGCTACCTATCAAGCGGCATCAACTACACAATCAGTACACATGTAGTCTACTTCTATAATGATTAGTTCTGCACTAAAGCTTTGAGAAGAACTGACTATGGTAGATTACAGTCCTACGCTAGGCTGTCTGTTTGGTGTTAGCAGTCTGTCAACCAACTAATCAAGATAAAAATAAACTACAGTGAGCAGATGTATGCACAATGGATATGATAGTGATGTTTAGTAGAGTTCACAATTGGAATCCCCTTCCCCTGTATCCAACGTACCTGTGAGCATCATCAAGCGGCAGTGTCTAAGGTGTGCAACCACTACCCACCCCTGTGCCCAAGAAGTATGCTTATGACCAGTCCTGCCCTTTGTTTACCCTCGCGTGCAACGAGCCTTACGTCTGACTGATCTGGCTTATCAAGACGCAATTTAAGGACAGCCCCCGAGAGTCCTCAGGAATTCTTTAACGTCGCAATCAGGACGACGATCACAATCAGTGGACAGTTCAGACCCCAACCTGAAATGTTTATAGACAGTCTGGGAGCGTCTACGTAGGACTGGTCAGTCAGCACACCCCTTCTATCAGCGCAGCAAAGAGTCTCAATGGACAAAGCAGCATGGCCTGTGTGTACTACTACCTATGGGTTGGCATGGTGACCGTGACCAGTGCTTCGACCAAGGACCTTCAGAGGCACCGCCCTCTCCTGCCAGATGCGCCACCGGGAAGAATGTTGTCTCTCAAGGTAGAGCACACACGACTCCTCACCAAAGAGAGGACACTCAAGTTGGACTCACTTCCTTACGGTAAGAAGAGATTGAGAGGGTAGATAAGGAATGGGAACAACGTACCTGGAGATACCTGCCCCCAACCACAGATTTCTCACCAATTGGGTCGACGTGCATTTCGATGACCGGTCATTAGCCTCGGTACCACCCACAGCGCAATGCGCTGCCACCTCAGCCAAAATGCCACGTCAGCATACTCTCATCATCATGCATACACCCGCTGTTGCGACAGCTCCCACGCTGTCGCCACAACCTTCCAGCGGCCGACCTCTTCACCTAGGCCTCGCTAAACCAAACCAGCGCCAAAGTATCCTTACTGCACATGAAGCATCGTCAGCGCACCAAGTAACAATGTTGTCGGTGCCAGGTAAGCGGCAATCACGAACCAGCTCTGATACCAAATTGCAAGGAATATGAGTGTGAACGATATACAGAAAACCAAGTTGCGAGCTAGCATCGGAAATGAGAATTAACTGGTAGGAGACGTTGGGGTGGTGGCTATCACATGATGACCAACAACCACAGTATCAACCACAAAATTATGAAGGGATGACGTGGTTACCACGGGATCAGACAATGACATATTTGAGTATCAGAATGTCGGGTGAGGGTCCCCATCATTCTATGGCGCCAGAACACATGACAAAAATGTTATTAAAGTTGGTGATGTGGTCAGAAATACATACCTCACTGTTCGGGAGGGCGCTGGTCATAAATGCTTCCATCTTCTCTATGCTATGGTACGTGGGAATGATATGGTCACCACCAGCTGATATACTACAAAAGTTGAGGAAGGTGGCGGCAACATATCTATGGACAGCAAACCCTTCGAGATCCAACTTTATATCAAAGGTAGCATGGAACCAAGTTATCCAACCAAAGGATAAGGGAGGGTTAGGAGTCTTGGATCCAGGGCAGCAGATAAGGGCACTTCAAACTAAGTGGATCATAAAGTTATTAACACAGCCTCACCTTCGATGGGTCCCATTCGTACTCGATCACATACGTTAGATGGCAAGATATAAAACGCCATCCAATATGAAGGGTACATTCTGGTTATTTTGCACGGGTTGGACTAAGAAGGATAGAATTGGGGATCAAGTAGTAGACCAAGGAGCAACTAGGGGAACATACTGGGCTCAATTGTTCAAAATATGGGCAGAGGTCTTCCCGACGGGAGTAGGAAAACCGAGGACGAAGGATGAGGTGCTTAGACAACCGCTATTTTGTAATCCGTGGTTAAAGGACTCTGAAGGAAGGTCAAAAACATTTACAGCAAAAGACGCCAAATGGGGGAAGTGGTTAGAACATGGTGTATGGCAGGTAAAACATCTCTGGTCGGACAACAAGAGGGGATGGAAAACAGGTAGGGAGTTGAGAGAGGAAATGAAAGGATGTCACAGACTAACAGAAAACCTGAATGACATTCTCATCTCCATCCCGGATGAGTGGACAAGGGTATTGAAGGAACCGCACAAATGGGGAGGGGGAGATTGGGCAACATTAACCTCTACCAATGAACCAGAGTTGGACCAGATTTTGGCAAGAAGATGGGAGAACAGAATGAATATACCTAGGGACCAGGTAGAAAAGTTACCATGGTCAACTTTGCACAGCATCATACTACCTAAGGTCAAGAGTATGCAGTGGCTCATCTTTCACGTAGCAGTCCCAATCAATGTCGGGTTGTTCAATAAGAGAAACAGGATCAATAGGAATGAGGAGGATCAGGACTGTGGTATGTGTACGGGAGGTGTATCGGAAACTCTGATCCATTGTTTGCTTCATTGCCCAGAAGCAAAACATCTCTGGTCCATATCTAGTGCATTATGGGCACATACTACGGAGGTCCCCTTTCCAAGTAACAAAAAAATAATATTGATTGGAAGTGAGTTCCCTAAAGGATGGAGGTCAGGCCACAAATATATCTTTCAACTTCTGAGACAGTACACGCTATGGACAATCTGGAAACGAAGATGTCAACAGGTGGTGGGTAGGACTCTGGTGACAAGAGGGGAAGCCAAGGCAATTCTCTATAACTTGTTGGAGACGGAGATTAGGGCGTTGTGGAGAAGAATAAAGAAGCAACTGGCGCTTAACCCAGAAAGGGCAAAGGATACCTTATCTAAATTTCACAAGAGGGTATTAGTCCAAGGCAAAGTCGCGACTGTTGAAGGAGAAAGACTTATCTTCCATTGGTTCAAAGAGGAGCACCTGGACGGCACTACAGATGTTCAGCGGTCGACACAGGAACTTAGGCTACCATAAGAATTGAAGTGAGCCCAGCCAAGAAGGAGATGAAACGGAAATGAAAAAGGGGCAAATAGGGTTTAGAATAGCAAAATTTTGATGTGCTTCCTATAGGGGATTTACAGTTTAGACAAAACAGGTGGCGTTGCTATCTGCTAGGACCTTTCTCGTTAGTCATGTTTTATATGACAGGTTATAGCACTTGACCTGAGAGGGAAAAAAACAAAAAACAAAAAACAGTCTACCGACTAGCCCAGGGCAAAGTAGCGACTATGGAAGGAGAGAGACTTATCTTCCATTGGTTCAAAGAGGAGTGCCAGGAGGTCACTATAGATGATCAACCTTTGACACAGGAACTGAGGCAGCCATAAGAATTAAAGTGAGGCAAGGCAAGGAAGGTTAAGTGAAGGGGGTAGTACGGTATAACGAATATAGGAAATGGGTTCGGAAGACAACATTAGGGGAGAAAGGAAAGTTTAGGACAGAGGGATGAGAAAACCAACAGTTGAAGGTTTAGGGTTTAGGGTTTGGTCAGAATTAGGGTAAATATGGTTCAGAATAGCAGACTTACCAGGTGCCTCACATGGGGGATTTACGGTTAACACAAAATCATCAGCTTAGTCAGCTTCTAGGACCTTTCTCGCTAGTCATGCTTTACACGACAGGTTTTCACAGTAGACCTGAGAGGAAAGGATGAAGCAGGGCAAGCTGACAGTTAATCCTCCACGATGCTGGAGCAATCAATGCTGGTCAGGGGTCCTTCGGCCAGCCGGAAGGAAGCGTGGGTGAGTACATATGATGTACCTTTTTATTCTGACTTGCCGGTGGAATAGGAACCGGACTGATGCTCCCCAGAATGGAAATGGAGCCAGGACCATAAGAGCCTGTTTTTTCAAAAAAAAAATAAAATAAAGAAAAACAAGTTGCGAAATCACACAGATGTCCAGGTAGTCGTGTCCAAGCAGAGAGTACAAAATGCACCAAGAAACGATCCATATAGAGCAATACAATGAAGTAATGAGCCAATGTTCAAGCCCGTAGGCCACACCAACACAGTATCCAAAGTCGCTCCTCTCTGTCTGGCGCCCAGCGCCCAGCCTACTCTACCTGACTATCCTACCTACAGCTGGTTCACGCAACAGACTCACTTCGACTCTCGAAGACCAATGTACATGACTGTCAACACCATAGCGGACCCCTCTCCATGTACCAGGTACGTATCTCATCACCCTCAATCAGACCTTGATTACCCCACACTGCGCCTCCTTCCCTGAAGACCACCAGATCGCCCGCTGTACCCCCTGGCGCCCAGCAGTCCGGCTATGGCTGCCTACGCCCCGCTGCCCTGCAGCGCCACTCCTCACCACTACGCGCCCCGTCAGCGCCTTTGGCAGCAGTGCAGCATCAAGCGAGAGCGCAGCAGCACTTCCGCATTGCCTGCACTGGCCAGCATGTCTGGCCTGGGCTGCCTCACTTCTTTTATGGAAGTGGCAGCCTCCTGGATGCTGCATGTGGCCTGGCTGGAAGCTTCCAGTAGCTTCTGGTTGGGCCTCAGACCCTGCGCCCAGGCCCGAGACTGCAGTTGAGGGTCTGGGCCCTTTTTAGTTGGGCACGGCCTGAGTCTCCAGACTTGGGCTGTTTGCTGCATCTGTGCAAGGCTCCCAGGCACGTGCGTAGGCAGTACTGCTTTTCCAAAGGCCGGCGGCCTGCTTCCCAATGTATCGGCCCTGCAGTACTGCTTTTCCAAAGGCCGGCGGCCTGCTTCCCAATTTATCGGCCCTGCTTTGTGTGTATGTGCCCAGGCGCAACTGTCAAGGCCTGGGCCAACTGTATGACGCAGCTCAGTGAGGCTCACGCGTCTACCCAACCAACTGGCGTGCTGCGAGAGCCTGAATACCCACATATGGAAATGTCAAATTTTGGCCTCTGACGAATATTCAGGCCTGCCTTTACTTAGGGCGGGCACTCGGCTTGCTGGGGGCCTTTGCCCAGAACATGTGATGTCTGATAGGGCCCCTTAAGGGTTTGTTCCTCACATGAATAAATACCAAACGAAAAAGAGAAATTTAAAAATGAGCAACACAAGATAAATTTACTGTTTCTTTAATCTCTCTCTCTCTCTCTCTCTCTCTCTCTCTCTCTCTCTCTCTCTAGATGTGTATAAGAGACAGGTGTACCACATTGTAAACATGCAGCATACATAGGAAAAACATGCAATGGTACCAAGGCAATTCTCTATAGCCCGTTGGAGACAGAGATTAGGGCATTATGGAGAAGGACAAAGAAGCAAGTGGCTCTTAACCCAGAAAGGGCAAAGGATACCTTAACCAAATTCCAGAAAACGGTACTAGCCCAGGGCAAAGTAGCGACTATGGAAGGAGAGAGACTTATCTNTCTCTCTCTCTCTCTCTCTCTCTTTCTCTCTCTCTCTCTCCCCCCGCTCCCCCTCCCCCCTATTTTCCAAGTATTTTTAGTTGCCCAACTGAGCACCCTTAAGTAGTGCCAAACAGTCGGTAGTTCCTCGTTTGGAGTGCCTACTGCACTCTTAGGGGGGCTGCTCAGTTCAGGATGTCTGTGTTGCCTGTTGATGATGACGGATGCTCGTCAGAGTGATTCCCTGGCTCAATGGGTGGTGGGAACCAACAGTCTGCAGTGTTCAATTGTGATGTGAGTAGGTGATGTGCCGCTTTGCTCCGTGTTGGATGTGTGGACTGCCTTGTCTGCGCTCTGCCGCTGCCTTGCTGCCTCTCCCGTTTGCTTCGCGTGTGGTTCTCTGCACATTGCTGTGTTCGCTGTGTGGTGTGGCCGTGTTGCTGGTGTTGCCTTGCTGCTCATCCGCTGGTCGTGCCTTTCAGGTTTTTTGCTTGCGTGCCTTGTAGTTTGATTGCCTTGTAGGTGTTGCCTTGTGCTCCACTGCATGGTTGCCATGCTGCTCGACCGCTAGCCTTGTTGTTCCCTGCTGTGTGGTTGCCCTGTTGGTGTTGCCTTGTGGATCACTGCATGGTTGCGGCACTGCTTGTCCTGAGTGCCGTGTCGTTCCTTGCAGTCGTTTTTGGCGTTGTGCAGCCGTGTTGCCTGTACTGCGTTGCCTGGTGCTCCGCAGGGTTGTTGCCCGCTGCTGTGTTCCATTTGGGGAACAGTCTGCCTTCAACATGGGTCAAAAGGTTCATGACCCAAACCGTCCAACACGAAGACTCTGCAGATTGTCAAGGGTTCAGCCTCCTGGTGAGTCGGTGCAACTCCGACGAAACAGTCTGTCATCATCAGTTTCTATTTATTTATTTTTTCACTCTCTGCTTTTTCAACTTGGCACTCTATGCCTCTTCCCTTGTTGCCTTGTGCTGCTTTGCCCACCCGCCTCCCCCATGTCATCCACCCTATGTCTCATGCAACCGCTCGTTGTCTAATGTCTCGTTGCTTGTTGTCATTCGCTTCACCGTGTCTTGCCTTTGTGGCCTTCGCATGACATTCCATGGGTATCTGTGACGGACTCAGGAGAACACCTCGTGCTGGTAATGCTAACCCTTCTGCCCCCCTCTCTTCCCTTCTTCGCTATCCATCTCGTGTGTTCTTTCTTCGAGGGACCCGCTATTTTCCTGTGGTCTTGTCTGCAGGGATTGCTGGTTTGTGGCATTAGTCAATCCTACGGATGGGTAGTGCAGTGCAGGCAGCATGTGATAAACCTATGTGGAGGTTCCCGTGTTTTCTTGTTGCTATGGTTGCTGATGCATTTCTTACACACACACACACACACACACACACACACACACACACACACACACACACACACACACACACACACACAGATTTGACCTTGTCTGACCATGGACTCGACGTACTCTCTGTGGGGAGGAAGGTGGTGCTGGTGTAACTTGATCAGCTACATCAAGTATTGAGTTGTATGGAAGTATCTGGTCCTTCTATGATGTGTGGTGTGCTCACTGTTTTCATTTTGTGTATGGATCATGATAATGCTATATACGACATATTTAACTCCGAAAGCGGTGGACGTGGATGCTACCTCTGGTTTCATAGAAGGGGCACACATCACACACAGATTTGACCTTGTCTGACCATGGACTGGATGTACTCTCTGTGGGGAGGAAGGTGGTGCTGGTCTAACTGGATCAGCTACATCGAGTATTGAGTTGTATCGAAGTATCTGGTCCTTCTATGATGTGTAGTGTGCTCACTCTTTTCATTTTATGTATGGATCGTGATAATGCTATATACGACATATTTAACTCTGAAAGCGATGGACGTGGATGCTACCTCTGGTTTCATAGAAGGGGCTGTCTGATGAATTCTTTGAGATCCGCATGCTCACGATCACAGGAAAGGAAATCAATGTCAGCTCAGGTGTGTGGGAAATGTTCTTAAGCGATTGTGATGTGAGATAATTCCTTGAAGGCTTGTGNCACAGGAAAGGAAATCAATGTCAGCTCAGGTGTGTGGGAAATGTTCTTAAGCGATTGTGATGTGAGATAATTCCTTGAAGGCTTGTGAGCCGGAGTACAGCTGTTCCACTGAGGAGTGTAGTGTGACACCGTACGTACACACACACACACACACACACACACACACACACACACACACACGCATACAGATGATAAGAGAAGGAGCGACGGGGAGCAGCCGGGATGACTCTCGAAGCCCTGCTTGCCCACAAGCGGACCTCTTTTCCGGTTCCTTAATTTTTTTCTTCCTCTAACCCCTTTTTTCCCCCCCCGTCCCCCCTCTTTTTTTGGCCTTTATTTCTTTCGGTTTCTTCCTTTGTCCTTGTCCCCCATTTCCTGACCAGATTCCTTGAGAAAGGAAGAACCCCCGGCCAACTCAGATACCAGCCGGATGATGAGCCACGAGAACAGCCCGCTCTCGGAACATATCGAGTAAATCACCTGGTAGGGATAGTCAGCAGGCACAGAATACGAGTTGATTGAATTTTTTTCTTTCTTTTTTCCTCCTTTTTCCTTTTTTCCTTTCCCTTTTTTTTCTCGTTCTTTTTTTCTTTTTTCTTTTTTTCTTTTCTTTTTTTCTCGCTTTCTTTTTTTCTTTTGTCAAGGTCCGCCTGTTTACCGAAGGATCGGCGTAGATGAATGGATGGATAGGGACACTGGCTTGTTTTGCAAGGAAACGGCTCTCAGGTGGGACCCGCGACTATATTAGAATAAAACCCATGGGCACTATTCATCGAGGCAACGAACGGTTAATGATTCTGACGACGGAGCGGGACGCCCGGTTTTTGCATTTGCAAGGGAAGTTGGGCAAGGTGGCGGGCGGCATGGACTTTTTTGCCGATTGGGACCTGGAGGAGGAGCAACCAGAAGTGGAGGAAGGGGTAACTTTCTAGCGGTCGGCACCTTCCCGGTCTTTTCCCCGGAACCCGACGCCTGAGTACTCCGCGACCAAGCAATATGCATGCCGACGCTACCTGCCCAGCTGAGCGTATCTTGCCCTGCTTATCCC
>BFEA01000043.1:1151712-1164222 GCA_003427395.1 Chara braunii
TAGTCATGGCATGTGTATAAAGGTGTTGGTGGGGTAATTGGGGTTATGGACCCAGCAAAAAAACTCAAAATTGCAGGGTGCCGACTGACAGCCGACCAGTAGGTGCCGACCGGTGGACCGGTCGGTGGGCCGGTTGCCAACCGTCGGCGTGACTACTCTGGTACTGTACCAATTTTAAATCTTAATAGATGTCCTGAAGGACAGGAATGCACACCATACTTCTCTCGATGCTCAGCAGGTTTTGTGGTTGAGGGCCTTCGACATTTATGGGTTTATTGTCCTCTGTGAAAAAAGTTATGGGAATGGTGGCATCTTCAAAACCTCCTCCCTGAGGAATTATTGCTCAATTCTTTCTCTCTCAATAAACTTTGAGTGTGAGGAGCATACTCATTTGTCTTTACGTGCGCATGAACATTCACTTCGGTATTCAAATCATGACTGTTCCATACTCATATGCTCTCTCTCTCTCTCTCTCTCTCTCTCTCTCTCTCTCTCTCTCTCTCTCTCTCTCTCTCTCTCTCTCTCTCTCTCTCTCTCTTTCTCTCTCAATGTCGCGCGACAGAAATATTTGTCAATTTTAACGAAATGACATTTATATAAGTGATAGTTGGTTAACTTGGTTTGCATTATAATTGTATTTTTGAAAGAGTAGGTTTCCTGCTCCTTGCTTTGATTGTGAGTCTTCAAGTTTTTTTAACTTTTTTCTTTGGCTTTGTACAGGAGCAAGACTCAGCCTGTGATTCCACGAAAGAAAAAAGAAGGAAAAAACTTCAAAAAAGGTTTGTTGGTTTTAACTTTTAACTTTGACTTGAGCTGACCTTTGACTTTGAGCCCCACAAAGGCTCCCACGGTGCGGTTACCAGTGGCCATTCCATGTAGTTGTACCTCATCCCTCTTCTCCTTGGGGATAGTGTCTCCAGTTTGTCCAGCAAGTGGTTGTAGTTGATTATGCCCCTAATATCAAGCAGTAAGAAAACAAAAAAAAGAAAAAAAAAAATAGAAAAGTCAAGCAAAGAGTTTTTTTTTTTTTTTTTTTTTTTTTTAAATTTAAAATTCGGACCTTTAAACCACAACAACAGAGAAGATTAGCATGGCCCCTGTGCAAGGATGACACGCAAAGAGTTTCACCGAAGAGCAAGGAGGCTTCCGTTAAAATAGGGCACAAAAACTTCAACAAAAAGAACCGTACAGAGAAGATTACAGTTCGCTAAACCAAAAAAAAAAGATCGTTAAAGAAGCTCATTGTTGTTGGAATAGAGTCGAAAACGGCCGTGTAGCGCGTTGTGAACGACTCATGCCTCGCGGATGCTAATAACCGTGTATTGCGACCGACTCAGCACTCATGACAGTAGAGCAAGAGAGTTTGGAGGAAGAAAGAAGGAGATGAGAAGAATACACAGTGGTAGCGCAAAAAATAATGTTGCTTCGTAATAATCACAATGCTAGAAGCAAAAAATGGTGAAAGCTTCCGACATGTTTCGGCCGTGTCGGCCATCATCAGGGGAGATGATTGCGCTACCTACTCACTGCTCGACCATCCTAATATAGCAAAAAAGTCATCACGGCTTCGCACGAATGCCCCGGTAAACCAACAATAGAAGATCTGGGGAGAGGCGGTTAATGGAAGGCCCAAAATTTGGCGAATTTTGGTGAATTTTTCACCGAAACTGTCATATTTCCCTGAATTTTTACTCTTTTCTCAGTTTTTTTTTTTGCCTGTTATATATGTGCTTTAGGGCATATCTGTATTCAGTTTCGCCATATAAAAAAAAACTTAGCAAAAACAGCAGACTCGAAAAAAGCTTTGGCAAACTCCGGAAGCTACTCCGAATAGGGATTTATATGTTTGTATTATGACCCTGCATAGTTTGTTCGCAAAAGTTTCGACAACATTGCTTGTAGCGACGCGGCGAAAAACCCCGAATATTTGGCCTTCCATTAACCGCTAGTGGACGCACAGAGGTCCAGGGGGGAGAAATGAAAGAATGAAAAAGAAAAGAAAAAGTTCAGAAGCAGGCGGTAGGAGCAGATATGGTACGCAGCAATGAGAAGGAAGGGAGAAAAAACGTCATGGGTGGCAAGCATTGGGAGAGTGGGAAGAAAACAGTAGAGGACAAGAACCAGCACGCAGAGAGTGAAAAAAACGTTGGCCAGCCAAGGTGGGCAGGCCGAGGGTGCCGGTTCGAGGCCGTGCGTGCACGGCGGGGCCTGATGCCCTAAAATACACGTTGTTCAGTAACTACTGTGAAGGCGCCTGCAGAACCCGCGGGCAGTTGGCCCGCCTGGAGTGACCAGGTTAAAGTAGCGGTGGTGGGGCTGCATGTTGTCCGAGCGGAGTGTGTTGATTGTCGTGTCCGTGGTGTGGTGTTGTGTGTGTGTGGTGTGAGTTCAAGGACGCCACAGCCCTGGAGGTGGGCTGGATATCACGACAGATATGGATCCAGTTTTTGCAACACCTCCAAGGGTTGTAGTGGTTACGAGACTTCGTTCATGAGGCTGAGGGTGCTGGTTCGAGGCCGTGCGTGCACGGCGGGGCCTGATGCCCTAAAATACACGTTGTTCAGTAACTACATGGAACGGACGAAGTCGTTGTCGTCATCTGAGAGAGGTTTTTTTTTTTTTTTTTTTTTTAATTAAAACCCACGGTATCCGATAGGAGTGATGGTGGGGAGCAGCACCTGCTGGAAGACGGGTCCAACGTCCCTGAGATTACAGTACCATGGTGATAGAACAGTTCGTGCTGGGAACCGGGCCCAACGTCCCTTGTACCTCTTCACCCTCAATTGAGTGGCGCCAACTTTCATCGATAAGCCCTGGTACCAAGAATGGATTAGTAATACTGTTGCTGATGCTGCCTCAACTACACTCATAGCTTGTAATTCCACTGTCTCTTTACGCATTGTCCTTAATTTATACATCTTAGACACACAGATGCTACCTATTGAGAAAAAAGGCCTCAAGTCAATTTCCTTTTCCAGACATCTCTCCCTCATTCACAACCATACCAACTTATGGGAACCAGTGATAATGAGGAGGGGGGAAAGGGGTCCGGGAACTCTGATAAAGGGCGAAGGGGAATTGCTGGATCCACATTCATCCAATCCAGGAAGGTCAGGCGGTAATCCTTATGTACTTCTTCCTTTTGCCCCTCCTTAGCCTTTTCCTTTACCCCACTTTCTCTAATCCTTCCAATCTTACCTCCTTGAGGTCCCCCTAGCCATGCGCCACTGAATAGTTGGATGTGTTGTTGGATTTCTTTTTCCTTCGAAAGGAATTTAATTTTTTCTTTTACTTTATTCCATTGAACTGTGATAATTGTCTGAATTTGCAGTTTAATTACTTCAGTGAGTTCTGGGCCGTCCAACCTGGCTCCTTCCATTTCAAACGTACAGCGACGATTCCAGAGGGCCCAGAGAATGGCTCTTCTGCCTATTTTAAATAAATTATGAGAGAAATCATCCAGTTGGTTTGGTGTCCATGTCTCACAAAGCAGAGCCCTCCAATCCCATGGCCATTTCATGGAGGTCTCAAGGGAGTTCCTGATCCTATCCCACCAACGCCATAACCAGACTGCGCTCGGGCATTGAAGAAAGATGTGTTCTATGGTTTTCGGGATGTTCCTGGATGGAAACACAGAGGAGCATAATTTGCACCAAGGTAAAGCAAGGCCTTTTTCCTCCAGTGAGGTCCTATCTATAAGCCAATCATTGGTGGGAAGGCACCTATGATCAATTTGCCATTGCAATGAGGCAATTTTTGACGGACGAATCTTGATAGTCTTGAACCACTTGATGTTTCTCAGATCTTCTTTACTTACATTCAGATGTCTCATCCACCTGGCTTCCACCCGATCACGCAAATTCAATCTGGGTCTCAGCATTCTATAGGTTGATTTGACCGTCAGAGAGTGGATTTTCCGGGTACAATTTTTCCGGCTCCTCATTGGGACTGACCATGTCCGGATCCAGGGGTAGTTTATTGATTGCGCATGTAGGTTTGAAGGCAAACCACAAGTCTTTTTGTTTCAGAACTCTAATCCTGAATACTTGATTAGCATTTATCCATCTGGTTTCCTTAGTAGGACTTTCTTTTAACCTGTTGTTCTGATTAATCGATAATAATGAGAGTAACACCGATTCCCCTCCATCTGTCGTTACCACATTTCCTATTTGCTGAGGGTTCCCCATGATCCCCACCCAATCACTTTCTTTTAGTTGGGGGCCTTTCTTGAGGATTCGTATCCAATCTATCGGGATGGCTTCGATGATATTCTCAAGTGCACTTGTTGTGTTCCTACAGTACCGTAGGCTGGGCAGAAGATCGGGAAGAGAGTGTCAGTCTGCTGATTCTGAATTCCAAATGTCTCCAATCCTTAGGATCCCTTGCTTTACCCACCCCTCCCAGGGTGAATCCATGCAGTGAAGCATTGTACCTTGTGAGTCAGTGATCCATCTCTTGTTGAACAAGGGTTGCTGATAAACTTCTTCCCATCTAGTAGGAGCGATTTAAGCTGGAAGGGGTAATTTGCGCCAATTCTTAAGAAGGTCTGTCCAAAAAGGATCATTTTTAATGTCCGTTCTTGTGGCTTGACGATGGGACTCCACTGCCTAGCCCTGCCGTTGCGCTCTGGATCTTGGGATGGACCAGTACCGATTCTCTAGCCATATCAGTGGGTCAATCCCACTTGGTACTTCTGGGGCAAGTCTCGAGATTTGTTCTTCAACCAGGGCTAACCACGGGGTCTCCGGGTTGAAGAGTAACCGTTTAATCCATTGAATAGATAAGGCCATCACTTGGGTGGCGGGGTCTAGAATTCCTAGGCCACCTTTCGTTTTGGGTTGAATCACCGCCTGCCAGGCCACTCTACTTATCATGTTTTTGTGGTCGTGGTTACCTCTCCAAAGGTAGGTTGTGATCTGTCTTTGTAGGGGGTTAAGTGTTGCCTTGTCCAGTGCCCATACTGCTGATTTATACCATAGCGAGGCTAGAATGACATTGTTTATCACTAGTGACCTCCCTATAATAGAGGTCCGTTTGTCCTTCCATAATTCCAATTTAGCTAGAGTTGATTTACTTATCCATTCATTGTTTCCTGTTGGCTTACCCTCAGCAGAAAGTGAAATCACCAGAACTCTAATTAGGCCTCTACAGTCTAATCACAACGACGCAATTATCAGGGGCGCGCTCTACCATCTGAGCTAATAGCCCACCATTTTTAGAGATTATGCCCCTCACCTTATTCGTTCTGAATTATGATTTTGAAAAATTATGACTTTGATTCTTAATTCTAAATTTCAGTAGTTCTGGAGGTCTCACCCCTTGATGATGTATCCACCAACCCTGAGCCTTTGTGCCCCAATTGATTCTCATGTCTGAGAGGGTACAAAATTTATCCATTAGTTTCTTGATAGCTGTTAAATTTTCTTGTGAAGCTTCAGTCATCAAAGAGAGGTCGTCTGCAAAAAATGAGCATATGAGTATAGCCTCTTCTGGTATGTAATTGACCTCTATCCGTTTGATATCCTTATTGCATCTTAAGTTAGCTGCTAGGGCTTCCATCATGATGATGAAAAGGAAGGGGGCAATTGGATCTCCCTGTCTTACCGATCGTTCCAAATCAATAGGGGGGGCCAAGTTACCATTAACCATCACCCTAGTAGTGGCATTCGAATGCAGGATCTCAATCCTTCTTCTGAAATTATGCCCAAAATTAAACTTCTCTAGGCATTTATCTAAAAAGCCCCAGTCAACATGATCGTAGGCTTTTTCAAAGTCTATGAAGATGAAAGCCGCATTGTATTTGGATTGCCTGGAGAGTTTAACTAGTTCGTTTACTAGCAAGATATTATCTTGAATGTTCCTTCCTTCTATAAAACCAGTTTGAGTGGGGTGAATAATGTCATTGATGACTTTCATCATGCGATTTGCTAGAGTTTTTGCTGCCAACTTATACACCACTGTGAGGAGCGTTATTGGTATATAATTGCGAATATTTGTTTTTCCCCCCTTCTTATACAATAGAGTGAGTACTCCTTGTCCAACTATTTCCCCAATTGAACCCGAATCCCATACTGCGTTATAGAAATCCATCGAGTCTTGGGCTAGGAAATCCCACATGACTTCCCATAATTCTTTAGGGAGGCCATCGATCCCTGGGGTCTTTTCCTCTTCCATAGTCATCAGGGCCGACCAGATTTCTTCTTTTGTGAGGGGGTTCTCAAGCATGTTTTTTTGTTGCTCTGTTAAGGATTTGTTTATTGGCTCTAAGAAGTCTTCTATCTCCTTGGTTCTTTGGTTTTTCAATTGTTTACATCCTGATGTAAATAGGGTTTTGTAAAAGTCCCTGGCTATTTTCGTGGACTCTGCTGTTGATGTGACAAGTGAGTGTTGATCTCCTTGGGGGTCCAAAAAAGCCTCAATGATGGTCCGACCAGTTCTTGCCCTTGCTGTGACAAAAAATCTCGCATCCATAACACCCTCCATGTTGTGGCCTTTTATTTTTCCCCTGATCCTGATTCCTTGCCAGCGGTGTTCCATAAAGCTTAGTAATTTAGACTTAAGATCAACGATTTTTTGGACAGTCTCACTTGTAATATTTTCCTGTGTCGAGTCTTCTTCTTGTTTCTGAAGTTGTTGTAGTTGCCTTTGGAGGTCAATTTCATCAAGATGTTTTTGCATAGCTAACATTTTGGAATATTCATTGCATGTACGGCCCAAGAACATTAAGCCGTTGTTGAACCAACGTATATCGTCATTTATTTGTTCCTTTTGTTTTCAGCAGAAGGACCAAACATCATGTAGATACACTTTGAATCTATCTATATTCAGCAGGGAAGTATTTAGTTTATAAAAGCCTCTGCCTTGATCTGTTTTTTTCCTGAAAGAAAGAAAGACCGCAATCATGGCGTGATCAAGGTCAGGGAAGACATTAGGAGGGAAGATCTCTGCGACTTGCAGAGCACCTACCAGTTCTTTCGATAAGAGTACGAGATCTATGTGGGATTTCGAAGCTTTCATTGTTTGACTTTTACTGAAACATGTAAAAGTCCGTTTTGTAGGGGGAAAACGTCTGTATGCGTCAAAAAGTTTGAAAGATTGGCACATTCCTTCTATTATTTCCTCATCCCTTTCTATGTATGTTGGACAGGGGGAAGGGATCTGCCATCTGTCTAAATGTCTGTTTGGAGCAGCATTGAAGTCCCCAGCCATCACTACTGGGATACCCACAGGGAGTCGGTTCATTAGAGATTCAAAAAAACGGCCTCTTTCACCTACCTCATTTGGAGCATATACACACAAGATTGTGACCACTTCGATCTCCACATAGCCAAAAGGAATACCCATCTTCCTTCCTCTTTATCTACTTCCCAGTAGAGGGGGTTGATTTTTGAATCGGCGGGAAGCCAAATTGCTACTCTTGCACTGCCTGGTCTAGGGGCATGTGCCTTGAAGGCCTCATGAGGCCAGATCTGTTTGTGTGTGTGATGATGTTCTGCAGTATCCATCAAGTGCGTTTCTTGTATACAAATGGCGTCCGACCATTCCCTACCCCCCACCCCTCTCAATTGTTCATAGATTGCCTGCCGTTTTTGTTGTTTGACCGAAGCTAATCCATTCACATTGAGTGACTGAAGGTCTAAATCCGTTGTTCTTTTCAGGGATTTCCAGTCTTTATTCCTGTTATATAGTACTTCTAAAACATTAATATCATTCATTTTTTTTTAAATTGTTTATTTTCCTCTTTGTTGCGGATGGAGTGACTCACAGGGGCAGCCAGTGCCCAGAATCCAGCTTACCTCCTTGCTCTAAAAGCAGTTTGCCGTTTTTTAAAAGGCGAGAAAGTATGATTGTGACATCAATGCCAGTCTAGTAGTCCCTTGCTTTGACCTTCAGTTGCTGTAATTCCGCCAAAGAGTCTTGTGTGAACGAGCGCAAGTTAACTGTTCGTGTGTGATCATACCTGAGAAAAATATCCCTGGCTGAGGTCCTATGAGCATCTGCAGACAGGATAAGCACAGCCACGCCTCCTGGTGGTAGTTGCGCTTGAATAATTTTCACTATTTCTGCTTTGAAACAGGCTTCTCCTGGCAGTTTACCAATCTGGGATGAGAGTAATGCCACTGACGTTCCTTGCACTATGACCTCCCCATGGGCTACACCAGGTGGTTCTGACAGGCCAACCTCCCAAACTCCTTCTCTCATTCTGACTGGTAAGATTAGTGTCCCAGGTTTAGAAAGCGCTAGCTCTGCATACCCTCCTGCTACCAAGAGTCGTAACTTCTGCCTCCTTCTGATCAGTGCTCTCTCCTGTGGAGGTACTGGTTCCAGCGAATACTGATTCTGCATTGTTAGTGTCATTCGCTTTTCCAATGTTTGAGGGTCACTCTCCTCTTCTGGTTCTGAGGCTCTGCTTGCTGTGAGCTGGTTTACTATTTCCTCCTTCCGAGACGTTTCACCTGAAACCGTACTTTCCTCATTTACCTGGTCAGTTGGGCATAGAGGAAGGAGGTCTATACCTGAGGATGCTTGGACCTCTTCTATGTCTGCTACCTGTTGTGGCTTGTTAGAGTCTTGCACAACTTGGGTTAGTAGCAGAAATTTGCGTTCACCTGTCAGTCGTGAGACTACTTGTTTAAGTTGGTAAGTTACTTCGTTTTTATTTTCACGTCGCGGGGGACCATCTTCGTCCGCGGAATCCCAATCTAGGTTCCCTTCACCTTTTCTTTCTTCCTCCTCTTTCTCCTTCCCCTTGCACATTTCCTTTTTCTTTTCGGTTTCCTCCTCCAAGCTACTCAGATTGTGATCCAATGTCCCTGACTGTTTGATCTGTTGTTTTGTAAGAGGTTTCTGGTGATCCGTGGTCAGGCCAGCATCCTGAATACTGGCCCCGTTTTGCAGGGAAACCACATTCATTTGAGAGTCCTTGTCCAATATGAGCTGGTCTTTTGGTCCTACCTCCTCCTCGAAGCCTATGTCACATGGTCTTTTAATGGACTCTGGCGGGTTATTAGCATAATCTGGATTAAGCAGCTCAGAGGATGAGATGGATGTTTCGTCCTCTGTTACAAAGGTTTGTTCTGTATTTTCTAGTGGAGCTGCCGTGCTCTTTCAAGGGGCCTGAACCTGTCCGTCTTCCAGGCCCTTCTGAATCAGGTCTCCCCTGGTGTCTTTGTCCACTGGGACTGGGTGTTGCTGCGTATTACCCAGCGGGACTATGTCATCCTTTGCTCAACCTGAGTCTTGCCTGTCATTCGAATCTGCCTGGTCTAAATCCCCTGGGGGCTGGAATCTCAGTGTGACTATGGGTAACAAGTGATGGCACATCTGTTGCCAACTTACTTTTCATGGCAAACCTTGTTCCAATGCCATTCGCAGGCTTGTGCTATTCTCAAGTAGAGAGACCAGTTGTACATACGTTTCATCCCAAAATTCCTCCGAACGACTATGGAATTTCAGTCTGAGGCTTCCCAATAGCCATTCTGCTACATTTTGTAGATCTGCTGCTTTCTCCTTCGTGCATGATTGCTCTGAATCAGAGGTAGTGGACCTTTCTGGAGGAGGGGGGGTGCCTGGGACTGGTTCTATTTCCATCGGTTGTGGATCAAAAACCCCTTTAAGTGGGTCCAGGTCCATTGGTTCCGGGCCTGGTTCCATGTTTGATTGGTCCACTGTGACTGGTGACTCACCAATTTTTTTTTTAATATTAGGTTCCTTTTGTTGGTCCTGAACTGATGGCTGCTGACTATTAGATTCCATTTTTTTGCCTTCCTTCTCCCCCCCTTCCTTACTCAAAGGGGCTGAGAGAGGTTAACGCGGAGGCGCAGCAGAAGATCCTTGCAATGCCAGTGCGATATGTCGATTTGGCCTTTCACCGTGGCATCCCTTGGCTGGTTCCTCTTGTGTATTCAGTGTACGGGCACCAGTCCACATGCGACGATCCCGCCACCAGTTTCCTGTACCATCTCTTGTGAGCCCTTCGGAGAGAATCCGGATCCAGCCTTTCCAGCAATCTTGATTTTTTCTAGAAATTTCATCAGCTGCTTTAAAAAACACCCTTGCTGGAAACCCCTTCATCATCGTTTCCCTTCTCAAAGAAAGCAGGAACAGACCCACCCCTCTAGAGTCCGAGGAGTGGGTCAAGACCCTGTTCATGTGGCACTTGATCAGCCCTACTTTCTGGCTCTTAGGTCCGTATGACCAGAAGTCCTGTGTGGATTTAAAAACCTCGCCATTTTCCGTCCAAATGGATTCCTGATTTTTTGAAGTAGCCTCACATCAAACGGCAGGTGGATTACTTTTGCATTCCACCCGACACCCCAAAAAATCCCAACATCCATCTCGTGAGTCCGTTCGTACCAACGTCAGATTCTCGTTGTAGAGGGAGATAAAGCGATGATAGATATTGTTAGCTCTTTTGAAAGAAGCCTGCGACTTATCTGGTAGTACTAGAAACAGAGCAACGTCGTCCACCAATTTGAGGCCTTGGATTAAGGGGCGCTCTTTCCCTAAGGACTTCAAAAAAGTGAATTCGTAATAGGCATAGAGAAGATAGGCCAGGGGCGGACTGGAGGTTTTTCCCATAGGGATTCCTACCTTTTGTCTGATGATTAGTGTAGAAGCCTTGGAAAAGGTGTGATCAAGATCAAATTTGACAAAACGGATGATATTTGAAAAACTTATTCGACACCCCTCGTTCTCCATACCCCTTTCCCAAAACGGTACCTTTCCCTATTCTGTTCACCCTTATTGCTTTGAGACCCTTTTCTGTGAAGAAATCCCAGATCCATTCCACTGCATTCACAATCGCATCGTGTGGTAACTTTCCGGTTAATTTCCTCGCATCGTGAACATCTCTTTGATGTCGAAGCTAGCAGACATCAGAATCCCGTCCGAACCTTTGCTAACTTTCCGGTTAAGATCCCCAACGCGTTTCCTCAGGAGGTCAGTACTTTTGAGGTTGAAGTGACACGAAACAGGAACCCTCCAAAGGAGACCATTGATTGCCTTGGAGACAACCCTGCATGCCCTGACACCAGGTTCTGAAAAAGAAGGGGCGATGGGTCTCCATCTACCCACATCCTTGTGTTTGGGTATCCCATATACCCTTCCCAAGGTTCCACGTCGATTCCACGGAGCCAACCTCCATCCCTGGATCTTTTCATACTCTTGTAGACAGGTGATCAAAACTTCCTGCTCTTCCCTCTTTTCCACCTTGAAACCTTCGTTGTCCCAGTACAGCTTAGCAAGAGCTTCGAAGTAGATAGTCAAACAACATACATAAGTATCCCCTCTATTGTGGTCGATGGGTGCGACAACCAGCCCATCTAGCCTTTCTTTCCATCGGACAGCCACCTCCTCATGCTCGATATTCACATGCCCTTCTCTGAGAAAACACGAAGAAACCATACCCGAGCTACCAATCCATCCATCCTTGCTTGGGATATGTGCCAGTCCTTCAAATAAAGCTCTTTTTAGCCTTCCGACAGTTTTTGAAGTGGATGGGCGTAGAATGTTGTTGGCATTTCTCAAAGTTGGGGGAAGATCAGATAACTCGGAGAATCTAAAGGCAACGTGTCCATCCTTGTTCCTAGGAAAAACACTGTAATTAGTCAAACATGCACAATCAGTACATTCCGAACTTCTCAGCCATTTTTTTTGGGAGAGGCAAAGAAAAGGCTGAAAAATAATGAAAAGATTGAAAAAATCGGAGGAAAAAAAAAAAAGATGACCCCTCTTTCCACTTGGGAGAGACATGGACATTGTATGGCTACCACTATGCTACCCCCCCCCCACCTCCTCTCCTCCCCCCACCCTGTGGAATAAAGCGTGCCGTCAATTATTATAACTGCCTGATATTGGGAAAAGATCTCTCCCCCCAATAGAAGGCGGCTCTACTGTCTTCCCCCGAACAGAATGTACGGTCCATATCAATATATCTAGTCTTCCCCCGAACAGAATGTAAGGTCAATATCAATGTATCTAGACCGGAAATTGCACCAAATACAGGTCTAACCGTATGTTCAATTCAGGGGAAGACGGTAAGCACAATGAAGGCATATATGGTATTTAGAACCCAAAACTCAACTATCTCAACTTATGAGGGTATTTGGCAAACTATCCCAAACAAAAAAAAGGGAGCATTATTTCAAAAAAAGAACCCTGAGATCATCATCGCAAATCTCATAAAATGAAAAAAAGCTTAAAAAAAGGCAAACAAAATCGTCATTAACAAATCTAACCAACTCACATCAACAAAGGAAAAAAAGAAAAGAAAAAAAAAATCATTATTCAATCTATATGTATATATATTGTCGGGCAGTCGTTGATGCTTAACCACAATCGGGGTTAAGGTGGATTATCACCATGGCTATGCCGGACCCGGACCCGGACATTTCSGGACATGTAACCGGACCCGTGTCCGGTAGTTTCCGGACATTTCCGGACCTCCTGACATGGGGGGATCCGGACGGTCCGGATGTCTGGACAGGTCCGGAAAATGTCCGGACCATT
>BFEA01000043.1:1192023-1207192 GCA_003427395.1 Chara braunii
TCATTCCTCTGCTTTCGTGAGCTCATGTTGCCGTTTGACTTGATGTTACATGTTCTTTTGTTTACTCCTCGTTATAGCCTCTCCTCCATGATCCTGGCTATTCGGCTATTCGGCTATCCGTAGCCATCATGGTTCTGACTATTTGGCTACCCATAGCCATCAAGATCCCGGCTATTAGGCTATATCCATGGCCATCCCTCTTGGAACTGGAGAACCAGCCATCAACTATGTGTCCCGATATCCCTCCTCCTAATATCTCCTATAGCATTCTATTCTTCTGGACCTCCGCTGATCCCGGCTATTAACTGGAAAACCAGCCATCGACTATGTGTCCCGCCATCCCTCCTCCTCCTAATAGCTCCTATAGCATTCTGTTCCTCTGGACCTCCGCTGAATAGCCATTTTGCCCAAATAGCTCGTTTGCCAAATAGTCGGTTTGCCAAATAGCAGGTTTGCCAAATAGCCGACGACTATGATGCTGGATGCTGCATGCCTCACTGTTACTCCTGTGATGAAAAGCACCACTCTGCACCATAGATGCTTCACTCATTGCTGAGCGGGGCCGCAGCCATAGCCCTGCTGCGTCACCCGAGATAGCCCCGCATAGCCTGGCATTTTCCATACAATCACCCTCTCTCAGCCCCCTGCTGTTCTCTAAATACCACACTATCTTATTCGTCATTCCCCCCTCTTTAACCCCATAGCCCCACTGTCTTTTCTATTCCCTCCACAATCTGGCTTATTCGCCCCTACCGACATATCATCCTAATGCCATTATTGAAAGAAATAAATTAAAAATTAAAAAATCCTCACGCCATTGTTCTTTTTCGTTTTCCTCTTTGTCCTCTGCCCCCATTCAACGTGACCAGGGAGAGCCCACTTTCCCTGTTGTGGAATTATTGCCTGTCGTTGTGTGCCGCCATAGAGCAGCGTTCCTTCTGGCGAGCACTGCAGCCTCATGCCACAGCCATTCTGCTTGGTGCTGCAGCGTGAGGTAGCCTGACCGCCGAATATATCGATAAGTGATCGATGGCATGCAAACCCACGATCCTCCAGGAGCTTTCCGCGGGCCCGCAAGACGCACACAGTCCCACACATCGTTCCCATTATGGATCATTAGCACCTGCCTGGGCCCAGGTACCCTTCCTGTTCTGGCTCCATTTCCAAGTACAAGACCAGGTATAGCCCTTAAACCCAGAGAAGGACCAGATACGTTCGCAGCTCCCGATGCAGGGATGGCCTTAGGGCATCCTAGATGAACACGGTCACGAGCAAGTCCCGAGGATTCCAGTCCCAGTAGAGGCCCACACCCCTGTCCTGCCTCAGCATATCCACCATCTCCTGCTCCACCCTGGACCCCGCTCCTGGCCCTGGGCCCAACCCCAGCCCCAGCCCCAGCCCCCACCCACTGGTGAATGCCCCCCTCTTTCAAGACCATGATTCCTGCCAACAGGTCCTGACATAGGTCCATTAGTGGCCCCTTGAACAGGGCCAGACGCAGGCCCTGATGCAAATAAAGATCCTTCTTTTGACCCTTGAACCAAAAGATTATGTCCGAGTCTTGGTCCGGAGCCTGGCCCTTGCCCATAAATATGGCAGAGGCGGAACCTAACTTCAGACCCAGGTTTAGGCACTTGCTCTTGACCTGCGAGAGTGTGCCCACCGGTGTGTTCCTGTGAGGAAACTTGTGCAACTGCTGATCCCGGTTTGGGCTGATGTCGTGGAGGGATACGTCCGAGTCCCCACCTGTTCTCAAGCGAGGCCACCGATCCAACATATCCAGATCCCAGTTCAAGGCCATGTTTGGCAAGAAGCCCATGTCCAGATACAGGTGCAGGCATTTGTCCCAATCCAAGCGTAGGCCCCTGCCCAGACATGTGCACAGGCAGAGTTGCTGATCCCCGCCCCGATACAGGTGCGGGAATGGTATGCTGGCCCAAAACGCGTCCACATGCAGGTTGCTGTCCACTCCTGGGTCCGGAAACTGGTGGTTCAGGTCTCTGTACCAAGCCATTTCCAGAAAAGAGTCCAGATGCGGGTTGCTGTCCACTCCTAGGTTCAGAAACTGGTGCTATTGTTGGCTTCGACTCTATTCCCAAGCTGCCAAATGTTGACATCAACTGCCTCCTAACAATCCTCTTGTCTGTCAGTTTTCCTAAGGTGGAGGCTATCCCGATCAGGCCTTCAAAAGATTCTCGGACATGTTGGTCCCGCCTCTGACTAGACCCACCTTGATCAATGGCTGACGGCGCAGGCCCATTCCCACGGACCAATTTCTCCGCTTTCTCATCCCCCTTCTGCTTCAGCGCAGCAAGCTTCACCGACACCCCTTCCTGGCCTTGCAGAGGTCTTATTCCCAAACCCCCGTCCACCCGTCTGTGCTTTTCTGGAGGCCGAAAACCAAGACAACCACCGAACGGACTTGATGAACCTCTTGAAGATGATGCGGTGTCTGAGCACACTGCTGGTGCCATAGACGACCGAGACTTGGAGGCGGCAACATCTCTACCTCCGTTCTCCTTCCTCTCGCTCCCCGGAGTCCCATCTGAAGGGTTTGGTATATCTTTCACCTCATTTCCATTGTGGTCAACAGATTTGACTTCGGTGTTGACGGCAGCTCTATCTGATGACAGGACACCATCTTCATCCACTTTTCGATGTGGACAGATCTCATAAATGACCACAATCTCTGGCATCGCACCCCTTCGTGGTATCTCAACATATCCTCTCCACGGCTTTCGTTTCACCTCCTGATGATCTCCGTCATCCCCCAGAGTTCGTTCCTTGCTTGCAAATACCAGACCGTGTTCAGCAACTGGATCCGACATGGGAACACTCTGAGAGGCTTCAGTAGAAATTCCTCCATCCATAGCTTGCTCCATTAAAGACTTCTCCATTCCATTTCCTTCCTTGCTAGCAAATACCAGACCGTGTTCAGCAACCGGATCCGACATGGGAACACTCCGGGAGGCTTCAGTAGAAATTCCTCCATCCATAGCTTGCTCCATTAAAGACTTCTCCATTCCATCCACACACCTTCTGCTGATGAGCTCTTCAAGCAGAAGACATCCATTCACCGAGTCCCGAGTGACATCGGGATGCTCTCCCTCCGGAGTCTCGACCGCCTGCTCCTGATGAGAAAGCTGCCCATCATTCTCAAGTCGCTTGCAGCTTCCAGGCCCATCCGCATCATATGTAAGCTGCTTGCAACTTCCATCCCCATCCACTACTGCTACTTCTCCTCCTCCTCCTCCTCCTCCTCCTCCTCCGCCTCCGCCACCGCTGCCGCTGCCACCGCCACCTCCTCCTACTACTACTCCTTCACCCGAACCAGGTCCAAAACTGGATTCCTTCTCATTGATGTGGGCCTTCAAATCTGCCCATGCATCTGGAGAAGCAACAGCCTCATCTTTCCTCTTAGCGGAAATCACTGCATCCATGTCCCTCTCATCTTCCCTCTGATCTTTCCCTCCACAAGTTAGAGATTGCAAGTCCGCATTAAGTTCTTCCCCTACACCAGCACAGACACCAACTGGACCTAAAGGTATGACTGCTGAACCAGGTGTGGACTCCAACTCCGTCTCATCTTTCCTGTTTGTGGAAATCACTTGGTCCATGTCCCTCTCTGACCACTCATCTTTCCCTCTGTAAGTTAAAGGTTCCAGATCCTCGTTAAGACCTTCCACTAAACCAGCGCGGACACTAACTTCAGCTCCAGGTATGACCGCTGAACCAGGTGCGGAATCTGATTCCTTCTCGTCTTCACTTGAACCACCCTCAACCACAGCTCCATCCTTCTGGAGTGGATTTCGATTGTCATAGCCGCTGCCACCTCCTCCCATAACTGCACATGCAACTGCCGCCGTGGCTGAGACGACAGCTAACACACTTGATATGGCAACTTCCGGGATTCGTTGCTGCTGTTCATTTCCATCTGATGCTCTCACAAGCTCATCGACAGCTTCCGAGTTGTCCTCCTGTGGATGATTACCCCCTCCCTCCTCCCCCTCCCCTTGCGCCTTCCCCAGATCACCCTTCATCTTCACACGCATGCAACCGTCCTCCTCCTGCAGACACCCCACCACTCTCTCTCCCACAATTTGTGCCACCTCCTCCAATCTCTGCGTCACATCCTTCATATCTGTTTGCTGGATGAACAGCTCGGCATCCTCAACACCCCGGGTCTTTCTCTCCCAATTCTCTCCCTCCATGTCCTCTCTCTTGAACTGTAGGTCATCCTTAATGCTGTCCCGTGTGACTTCCTCCATCCCTTGCCAGCATCCCACCCTCTCCTTACGAACTCCATGTTTCCTCTGGACATCATTGGCCTCTCTCTCACAACTCCCTCTCCCCCTGTCCTCTTGCTTCAGCTGTAGGTAATCCTTAGCGCTGCCTCCTCCAACTCCCTCCATTTCCTGCCAGCACCCCATCCTCTCCCCATCGACTGCATGTTCCCTCTCCACATTATCCTCGACCACTCTCTCTCCTCCGACTTGCTCACTTTCTTCTCTCTCTTCCACAAGGAGTGCAACCTGCATGTCCGTTCTCTCCCTTACCCCTCCGTCCTGAAGGAGATAAGCCTTCACGCACTCCCTCTCAACCGTTACTCTCTCCACCTCCAGTCTATGTAGCTTACTTCTCTGGTGCTTGACTTGATCTTCCTCTGTCTCCTCTTTCATTCTTTGCAGCACAATTTGATGTTCCTTCACGATTTGATGTTCCTTTTCCTCCTCTCGCAGGTGCTCCACTACTCTCTGCCCTTCAGTTCCCAGTCCTTTCTCCATCGAGAGCTCTCCACTCTCTCCTCGCACATCAACTTCAAGTTGACGCTGCTCGTCAACGTGGCAGCCCTCCCCTCCCCACGCTCCCTCCCTCACATCTTCTTCTCTCTCCCTGCACCTTTGCCTCCCTCCCTCCCTTCCCTCTCTCCTTGCACCCATTTTGTCTTGTTGCTCCTCCTCCATCTGCTGCTTCATTCTATTTATGGAAAGTTGCCACTTCTGTTCTAGAGGGATCCCATGCTCATCTACCCTTATTTTACTAACACCACTACCCCTCTTCAATCCCAACCCCATCCTCTCTACGCTCTGGCCGATTTTCTCCACTCCCTTCAGCATAGCCATCATACTGCTCGTCACCATCCCTCCCGCAGGTGCAGGCATCTTTATCATGATCTGCATGCCCCCTCCTCCCTCTCTCTCACCATCCTCCATCACCCCTTTCCTCCTACCCCCCCCAGTTTGGATCCATACCTTGCAACTCACATTACCAAATCCCACAATCCGTTCCTTCATGTCTACAACAGGCCCTGCACCAGTCCCTCGTCCAGTTCCTGGCCCAGTCTCTCCAGCATTTTCTGGTCCACTCCCTGGTCCACTCCCTGGCCCAGTCTCTCCAGCAGTTTCTGGTCCACTCCCTGGTCCACTCCCTGGTCCACTCCCTGGTCCACTTCCTGGTCCACTTCCTGGTCCAATCCTTGGGACCGCTGGCAGACAATTTCCGGGGCCGATACCGGTGCCAGGTAGGCTATGTGCCTGCCAACGGCCACTTGTTTCTCCCATCTTGCTACAGCTCTCTTGGTGTCCACCACTTTCACTGCCGACTTTTTTTGAAGATGTCGAGGACATGGCCATGTCTATGGGGGTGGTCATGCTCTCCTTGTCCATCCCCTCCCTTCCATTTCTTCCCGTCCCTTCATTTTGTAATGCCCATACTCTTCCTCCCGTCCCCTCCCTCCCATCACTAAAGCTCTCAGAGGCTGTTGCAGCTTCTGCTGCAAGCAAGATCATGGGGGGGTCCTCCTCTTCCCCCTCCAAGTTAACCCTTCCTTTCCCGCTGGATATTCTAAGCTCAAGGCCATTCTCCTCTGACCTCTCTTGCGGAAAGACATGATCCTCAGGCACCTCTACTACTTCGGCTTGTGGACGACTTTTCCAACCAAGCACCAAGGGACGTCGAGAAGTTCTGATGGGTCCAGCACTAGTTCCCTCCTCGCCTTCCTCTTCCCAGATAGTCCCACAGCAATCCTTGCTTGTGAAAGTCGTACTCTCCTCTGTCTCTCTTCCTTGTTCGACCATATCGTTGCCCATCTCTTCCTCCTCGTTACTCCACAGCACGACGCCATAGTCAGACGTCAAGCGCTCACAGGCCTTCGGAGAAGTGACGGCATGAACTGCAGTCTTGCTGCGGAACTTCACTAGCGCTGTGCTTTCCTCTTCCCACATTGTCCCATGGCGGTCCTTGATCCTGAACCTCCCACTCTCAGCTGTCTTTCTTCCTTGGTCCACATCGTCACTCCTTACCTCTTCCTCCTCATTATCTCGTGCCAGCATTGGCTGAACATGCCATGATGGTCCTGCATCTCCACCTCCTCCTCCTCCTCCTCTTCCTCCTCCTACTCTTCCTCCTTCTCCTACTCTTCCTCCTTCTCTTCGTCGATCTCCTCCTCCTCTTCCTACTCTCCCTCCTCTTCTTCCTCCTTCTCCTCCCTCTCCTCTCTGCCAGCTCCACACCTTACTACCCATCCCAGCACCAAATGTCATCACAATGTCCGTATCGTTGTCGTCAACACGTGCCACTCCGGAGTCCTGGTACCCTGCAGATACAGAAAGTCTTCTTCGGAAGGCTTGCAAGGTACTCTGTGGCTGAGGGCCATGGAATGCCATCCGACCTCCCTCCTCCAACTCATCACCATCGTCATTGGCATGGTCTTCTTTCTTCTGCACACCATCGTTTACCTCCACATCATCTTTTGGCTTCACCTCAGACGAAGCTGAGTCAAGTCCCTCGTTAAGAACGGAACCTGAATCCACGCTGCTCTGCTTCTGGTACCTTAGGCTAGGGCTCTGAGGTCTCAGATGGCCTCTGCACTCGCCGCAGTGGAGAGCTGCAGCGGCAATCTCTTCCTCACCATCCATCTTCTTCACATTCAACGGATGCGATCTCTTCTTCAGCATCAGGTCCACGCTTCCTGTCGTACGATCGACCATCAAAAGCCGCTCTGGAGAACGACTGATGTTACACTTCTCGACGTTCTCGTTCAGCTCATTTCCATGGACATGGTCTCCATCCACAGGCGAGATATCTGACACCTGCCAGCTGCTTCCCGAAGCAGTCTGCAGCGTGCTTTGCTTCGCCATCCACTGGACGATTGACTTCATAGTCACAGCGGCAGCGGCAATTTGGGTCCCGGAACCCCACTTACTCGTCAGCATTCTCCCGTCCTCAAGAGAACCCCTGGAAAAAACTCCAGGTGCCTTCAAGTTGGACCCAGCTGCAGGTGCCTTGGGACCACCACCTGCAGTTCCCTTGGAACTAACTGCTTGTGCCTTGGGACCACCACCTGCAGCTGCATTTGGACCACCAACTGCAGCTGCCTTGGGACCACCAACTGCAGTTGCCTTGGAACTAGCTGCTGGTGCCTTGGGACCACCACCTGCAGGTGCCTTGGGACCACCACCTGCAGTTGCTTTTGAACTAACTGCTGGTGCCTTGGGACCACCAACTGCAGTTGCGCTGGAACTAACAGCAGGTCCCAACGTGATGGTACCAACTTCAGGTGCCTTGAAACAAGAGCCAGGTATCGCGGAACCAACTGCGGACACCTTGGAATGATGCAACGATGGCTGACGAGGAGAAGGTTGGTCCTGCCCGCGCCCATGATGTGCACCATGGTTCGCACCTGGAACGTCGTTCGGACCAGGAACAAGAAATAGAACAGCAGCACCATCTGCATCGAACCCGAGAGAAGGACAGGCGAGGGGACGAACTTGAGGCTCACCTTTCTCCCAAGCGATGGAGAGAGACACATAAGCGCCTTCCACGTGGCGCACAGTGGCAGTCACCGGCTGCAGCGAGTCGCGTAGCGACATCCATAACCCCGACGCCGACGGGTCTGGGTTACACTCAGCATGGCCAGGTCGCATTCGAGCTCTCGGCATGACCTCCCCACAGAAGGGCAGAACTTCAACTTCATCCCGAGCGCTGGCTATGGTATGGCCTTCTTTACAAACACCACCACCTCCTCCTCCTCCTCCTCCTCTGCCTCTTGCTTCTTTCCAACCACAAACACTTCCTCCTCCTCCTCCTCCTCCTCCTAACTTGTCCTCAGGGAGACCAAGCAATAAGATACTTTGACCAACAAACACTGGGTCAATTGCTGCGACCGCGGGATTCAGATGTCCCGTGCCTAGAAGTCCCAAGGGCGCATTCAAATGTCCCATGCCCAGAGGTCCCAGGGGTCCCTGAGCGGGATACGGACCGCAGGTTACCTCCTCGCACATAACGATGCAGACACCCAGTTCATGACAACTAAGAAACAGTTTGTGGGGTAGCAACCTCCTCCTCTCGACTAGTACTTGAGAGTCAAAGGAGTCCAAGTCGCCGGGACCACCACCCTCCCTCCCTAGGAACGCAGGCAGAGAGGCACATACGCTCTCCTTCCTCGCCACCCTCTCCAACCACGTGGGTTGGACTCCCTCTCCTCCTACACTACGTCCCCTCCCAATGCCATAATTCACCTTTTCCTTAACCTTATCCACATCTTCGCTCACTATCTTACCCATTCCGACCCCACTTTTCGCATCTGCAACACCAAAACGACGTTTGTCCTGAAGCCCGGCAACACAAGAAGGACGAGGAGACTGGATCCCGATCGCGGCTTCTAGGGCTCGATCAGAGGTACTGCGACCGATAACAGAGGTACTAGTCAAACCGGTCGCAGGGGTACTACTACCAGCAGCAGAGGTTCTGCTACCGGTCGTAGCAGTACCTCTGCTGCCGCTGGATCCCGAGGAGGATGCACCGACCAGAATATGCAGTTGGCTGGCAAGCTCGATGGTAGGGACCACGTTCGCACTTGTCATGACGAGGCACGGGCTGACGAGCACGCCCATGCCAAGCACATATGGCCGTCCAACTGCGTTGACGTCATCAGAAACCTCACTATTAACTGGCCGTCGACGTACGTTGATGACGACGTCATCATATATATCCTTCTCCGGATACTCTAGCCGTCCAAATGCTACATCACCAGATGAAAGCTTATCCGGATCCCGACTCCCGGTTGGAACACCCGGCATGCTGCTGACAAGCCCATGTGGGGACCGTCCAAGTACGTTCTTGTTAACGTCATCGTATGTATCCTTATCCCTATCCTTCTCGTCAGACAACAGCTCGTCCGGATCTCGACGGCCGGTCGGCACACCCGGCGTGCTGGCAAGCACACGTGGCCGACCAATTACGTTGACGTCATTAGATCGCTCAGTGTCTGGCCGTGCAAATACGTCACCCGGGACCTTATCCGGATCCCGACCGCCGGTTCGAGAGTATCGGATGAAGAAGACGACAGGATGTCTGCTGTCCATGATCAGCTCCTCAGGATCGAGGCCGTCGAAATCGGAATTGCGTTTCTGCCCTCCCCCAGACGTGCAACATGTAAACAAACCCATGCTTCCTTTTTTTTTTTCCCCCCTTCTCTTTTATTATTAATAAAAAATATGGCCTTCCGTGACAAAAAAAAACACCCTAGACCTCCCCACTAAGAGAGAACTGGGGTACGTTAATCACTCGCACCACAAAAAAAAAAAAAAGGGAAAATAAAAGAGAGGAGGTAAGTTCGAAAACTTGAAAAGGGGTATGGTTGAAAAAAAACAAAAAGAAAAACAAAGGGGTATGGTTATACACAAGGTCCTTGCAAGGCTTCCAAATGACAGACAATCCGGAATTAAAAAATAAATAAAAAGTGATAAAGACAGGCAATCTATGGCCAACGCTACCAATTACTACTTAACAAAAAAAAAAAAAAAAAAAAAAAAAAAAGGGGACAGAATAAAAAGAGACAAAGGAGCACACCATGGAGCTCACTGCTTTCGATCCCGCGCTCATCGGTCCAGCTGGCAAGCGATTGCGATCCCGACCCTGCTCTTACTACCCCAGCTGGCAAGCCAATAGCAAAGCGCGCCAATGGCTGAGAACTCCACTACTTGTCAGGTAGAATTAAACGTAACATAGCTAAGGAAAAAACAAAAAACCGAAAAAAAAAGAAAAAAAAAGCCCTCGCAACTTCGCAAGGCTGCAAGGGACGTCGTTACCGGGAAAAGCGGGGGGGGGGAAGGGGACGACAACAAAAAAACAAGTAGAAAGGACGCCGTAATCAAAAGGCTTCCCCAAAAACAAATAAATTAATCAAAAGGGCTTATTTGAGAGGACCTCAGTGCTACAAGCTTTAGCAACTAAAAAAATTATCAAAATAGACCTGGCCGCTCCTATTACCCTTATCTAGAGATATTTGGATTTGCCCGCCTATTCAAAAAAAAAAAAAAAACTCACGTGCTCTATAGACAAGGGGTAGAAAATGTAGACTCAGTTACTCCACTCGAACGAAGCGATGCTAGCCCATCGCTATGGCAACTATAAATAGACGCAGCGATTCTGAGCGGGAAAAAAAACGGAAAAAAACAAATAAATAAATAAATAAACAATCGGGTAGTCGTGGCGACTCAAATAATGAAATGAATTAATAATATATACATATATTATTATAAATATTTGGAGACTAAAAACAGACCCAATACAGTAATGGCCCTGACAGCCGCATGTCAGAGAGTCGCAGGCGGATAACTAGAGTAGTTACCAAAACGGATAAAAAGCGGAAGCACAGATCCACCTTCTCGGAGAGCTAAAAGTAGAAACGCAGACCCAAACGGATAAAAAGCGCAGGAAGAGATCGTCTGTTCTTGTGCACCGTACAAGCCACGTTCTCCGAGATCTAAAAATAGAACACATATAATTCCCAAAAGAAAAAGACAATGCAAAAATAATTCCGATAAAGAGGCAGGACATCCAACCCATACAAGACACGAATTTAATTCCAACACAAATAATTCCAAGACACAAACCTAACCAATAGGAAAAATATATATATATATATATATAATATAACCAATAGCCAACAAGGCCAATCCCGAAGAGACTCAGGAGAACACACAGCGAGAGAGAGAGAGAGAGCGAGAGAGAGACAGAGTAGCCAACAAGGCCAAGCCGGAAGAGACTCAGGAGAACACAGTGAGAGAGAGAGAGAGAGAGAGAGAGAGAGAGAGAGAGAGAGAGAGAGAGAGAGAGAGAGAGAGAGAGAGAGAGAGTTCAAACAAC
The DNA here is from genome assembly GCA_003427395.1 of Chara braunii. Taxonomy (NCBI): domain Eukaryota; kingdom Viridiplantae; phylum Streptophyta; class Charophyceae; order Charales; family Characeae; genus Chara; species Chara braunii. The sequence goes on from BFEA01000043.1 coordinate 1,203,175, forward strand.
AAGGCCAAGCCGGAGGAAACTCGTATCCACGACCTCCCTTGTGGGAAGCCTCCGGTGCACCATCTCTCTACCACATTGTCCTCCTCTCGCCCTCCCTCACTGCCCACCGTCACAGTTAACCAGGCGACAAGATGTCACTCTTCGTAAACCTACCCTCTCTCCTCCCTTCCACGTCACCGACTCCCATACCCACCCACCCACCCACCCACCCACCAACTTCTCCAGGAGAAAATTACACGCCCGCCCGCCGCGGCTCACTTGCCACTAAAAGACGACCGACCTCTTCTTGTACTCTTCTCCTATCCCGAGATTGCACCGGCTACGCTGTCTTCCCAGGAGCCAGTCCCAATCCAATCCCGACGGACAGCGGACCTCGCACACGTGGGACCAGGATCGAAAAAACGTACTACCTTTTTTTTTTTTTTTTTTTTTTTTTTTTTTTTTTTTTTTGGCGACAGCCTTGAGATATCAACATAGAAAAAAATTAATTAAAAAAATCAACATAGAACTGACCAGCCCGTGGTAATTCAGAATTTGACTCACTAGTTGCAGCTGGATTCGAGCTCACGTCTGCCTTTCTCTTTTTTTTTTCTTTTTTTCTTTTTTTTTTTCTGCCTTTCAACAGCTCATAGGTGGTACCTACTGAGCTGGGCCCATTGGTACTAGTCTTGTTTTTTTGGCCCTTCTCCCCCTCGTCGGTTGTGTGACGAATCGACGTCGTTTCTGAGCCGGGGGCCAACCAAGTCCCGCGAGCAGCAGCGTTGAGTTTCCTCAACGCCCCGAATCTGGTCGTGCTTGTGGAGATATGCAGAAATGGCGTTGACTTTCCTCAACCGCACATATCCACAAGCACGTCCAGATTCAGGCGTTAAGGGAACTCAACGCTGCTGCTGCTAGTGGGACATCGCTACGGGGGCGAGTATACACTGTCCTTCAACCAAACCGTCGTTCGACGCCTGGGCGCAAAGTCAATGGGCGACACAAAAGTCAATGGGCGACACAAAGTCAATGGGCGACACAAAGTCAACGGGCGCCTTTTCCAGGCGAAGAAAAAATGCGCGACGGGTTTGAGATATCGTCAGCGCCCTTTCAAAAAAAAAAAAAAAAAAAAATCAGCCCTTTCATCTGCAGCTCCATCATCACGTTTTTTTTCCTTCTTTTTCTTTTTCTCCTTCATCACTTTGCTTCTCCGTTTCCTCCTCTCTTCCTCTGTTCACCGTTTATCTACACTGCCAGGGAACACCCAACCCCCACGTACCTCTCCCTTTGCCTCTCCTGTATCGCCAGCCAAAAAGTGTCCGCGCCGTTTCTTCTGTTTTTTTTTGTGCCCAGGGGGGATCTGATTCAGCCAAAGGAAGCCTCAAATTGCTTTTGGTCTAAACATCGCTGACAGGGGCGTGCCACAAAGTTTGCCGGAGAGAAAGGCATTTGGGAAATACCCAATCTATAAGGGACATAAAATGAAATACGGCGTCTTTCACGGGCATGAAAATTTGCCCTATTTATACTTTTGTTATTTATTTAGAGGTATTCTTTTATCTTCATTTTAAGATTTTTATATTTGTATTTCACTTCTTTGAAGCCGGTGAAACTTGGCAGGATGTGGAAAATTTGGCTCCTCATGCACGAGGAGGAGGTTTAAAATCTGACAGTCCCAGCTGGTGCACCGCCTTTTTTGCCTTTTTCTGGTGCAACAGCCGTGAAGGGAGAAGGGCAGACGTCACAGCTGTTGCTGCCATCAGCGAGGGCGAAAGTATTTTTGGACACAAGGGAGTTTCGAGGACGTACCTAGCCAAACTTACAATTGAATTCTCCAACAAAATTTCAGAATGCTCTCATGTGAGTTTGCTTGGAATATACTAACCACTCGTTCTGGGCCCCAAGAGGAGTAGGAGGAGGAGGACGAGGAGGACGAGGAGGTGGAGAGATAGAAGAAAAAAAGAAGAACAAGAAGGACAAGAAGAAGAAGAAGAAGAAGAAGAAGAAGAAGAAGAGTTTGTCTTCCTTGCAAATATCAATGGTTCAGGAATCATAGTCGGGAAAATCAGATTCAAAAGTTCTCCTCTGCGCATAAACTTCGGGTGTCAGGGTTAGAATTTAAGGTCGAGGTTCACAGTTTAGGCTCTAGGGTTTAGGGGTCAAGGTTTCGGGACCAAGGCTTAGGGGATGGGGTACAGACCTTAGGTTGTAGGGTTTACAGTATTGGGATCAAGGTTTAGGGAATGGGCTTTAAGATTATGGGTTCAGGGTTTAAGGGTTTGGAGTTAGGGTTTCAGGGTTGAGGGTTGGGGGTTCAGGGTTTTGGAATTGAGGTTTAGTGGATGGTTTCAGGGTTTGCGGTCTAAGTCTATATGTTTAGGGTTTTGCGGATTAAGGCTTAGGATTGGGGGTTTAGGGTTAGGGTTTTAGGGTTCAAGGATTAAGGCTTAGTGTTTTGGGCTTTGGGTTTACGGTTCACGGTTTAGGGTCTATGTTGCTCTGGAGCTTACGAGATTGTAGGTGTCAGTACAACAATAGTAGACCATGTTAATGCTTGTCCTTCTTCCTCAAAGTTGTTTTCCTTCTTCTGAAAGAAAAACCTGCAAGATTTAGCCCATAGATATGGAAGACGGAATGTCATCATAGTGTTAAAAAAACAGAAAATCATACCAGGGAAGAAGCATACAAATCACGTTAGGCTTTTCTTTCCCCCAAAATACAAACAAAAGAAATAAGAAAAAGGTGCACATGCTTTGTAGTACACAACGTGGAGAATCTGGAGATATTAGAGAGATCATAGGAACCCGGATGAAAAAGGGAGGAAATAAATGGCAAAGGAAGAAGCAAGTAGGGGTGGAGAGGACAGGACATAAGGATGGCAAAGGAAGAGACGATGAAGGGCAAACACGGACTGGGGGATAATGTGACAAGAAGTTCACAAGAAATGAGAAGAACTGTGGAAGCGAAGAAAGAGAAGGTCGTGGACAAGAAAAAAAAAGTACGGAAGAGCAGAAAGAAAAGGCGAGGGAGGAAAGAAAGAAGAGGAAAAGACAGGAGTGCATATGTCAAGGCAAGACAGGAAAGGGAAAAGAGGAGAAGAGAAAAGAAGAGTCGATGGCAGGAGAAAAGAGAAGCGAAGAGAGAGGAAAGGAAAGGAGAGAAGACGAGACCAAAAGTGAGAAAAGAACAAAGAGAAAGTGAACAAAATAAAAGAAGAAAAGAAGAGAGGGAAGTGATGAGAAGAGGAGAAGAAAAAGGAAGACAAGAGAAGAGAGGAGAGGAAAGAAAGGAGGAGAAGGAGGACATGAAAGGACAAAAAAAAATAGGAGAGGAGAAGAGAAAAGATGAGAAAATAAGAGAAGGGAAGCGAAGGGAAGGGAAGAGAAGAGAAGACAAGACAAGACAAGACAAGACAAGACAAGACAAGAGGAGAAAAGAAGAGAAAAAACGAGCAGATGAGAGAAGGCAGGAGAAGAGGAGGGAAAAGATGTGAAGAAAACAGGAAAGGGGGAAAGAAGTGGAGAAGAGAAGAGTACATGAGAAGAGGGGACGGGAGGAGAAGAAAATACAAGAGAAGAGAAGAGAAGAGAAGAGAAGAGAAGAGAAGATAGAAACGAGGAGAGGAAAGGAGAGGAGAGGAGAGGAGAAGAGACAAGAGAAAAAAAGAGGGAAGGAGAGGAGAGGAGGGTAGAAGAAAAAAGAGGCAAAGAGAAGACAAGAGAAGAGAAAAGGCTAGAAACGAAGAGAAAAGAGAAGAGAAGAGAAAAGAAAAGAAAAGGAAAGCAATAAGTAGACAAAAACAGAAAAAAAAGAAATAAAGAGAAGAGAAGAGACAAGAAGAGGCGAAGGGACGAGAAGAGAAAAAAGATGACAAGAGAGAAATCAAGAAGAGAAAGAAAGAAAAGAAAGAAGACGAAGAGACAAATCAGAAGAAGAAGAGGAAAAAGATAAGAATAAACAAAAGAAAGGGAAAGAGGTCAAAAAAGAATGCAGCAAAAGAAAAGTTAAAGAAAAGAACCTAAAAAAAAAAAAAAAAAAA
>BFEA01000043.1:1281582-1294772 GCA_003427395.1 Chara braunii
GGGTACCCCAAGGACAACCAAAAAATTGTCTAATTATAAAATTGCTTTAATATGTTGGACATCTCAAATGCTCTCGTTGTCTGCAATAGGACAAAGACTGCTTTGATTCTGAATCTATTCATCTGGGTGGAATTGGGGCTGTTGTGGGGAAAATCTAAAACTCACACACACACACACACACACACACACACAAACGCACACACGCACGCACGCTAGGGTTGCAGGGTTGCTGTGAGTAAAGCCGACCACTTTCCTCAGGGGTATAGCTAACTGTGGGCGACATGGTGAGTCCTTATCAATCAGTCAAATGCATTGACTTGCTGATTTTTGACTGCCGAGACTGACTGCGAGGTTGTACACTAACCGGTAGGGTTAGATTCATAATTTTGTCTGGCTGACGGCTAACCTAGAGACCTACCTGTGAGGAAATTCGTGAGGGACATATCTGCAAATCTGGGAAAATATAGGCCCAGTACTAACTCGAATTCTTACAGCTACCCTAACTGTGTATAGCAGGCCCAGGCTACCCCTAGGACAAACAGGCCCTAAGTGGCCTATACTGATAGACGGTCCTATAGCCTATAGCCGGGCCCGGTAGAGGCCGAGAGGCCGAAACAGCAACGGTACCGGTCGGTCAGTCAGTCCGGTCTAGGCCTAGTGTAGTCTATAGATAGGTTAGGCCCATCGGTTCAGGACTTTTGGCAGTTCACATCGTTGACAGCAGCCATAGCCGGCCCAGTCTGAGTCTGCCATAGCTGGGGCATCCTCAGCGCATCTACCCCTGGGGGTACATGCGTCTGGCCGGGCTACATCGAGGCCCTACACTGTGTACTCGTGGGTGGTGGCAGCCATAGATGCCTGTTCCTTCGTCAGAGTTGTCCATCGACACTGGAAACTTCATCGCAGGACCTGTTCTTCATCAGGGTGGTTGGCGCTGGCCTCTGGGAGGCTGTTTTGATGTGGCGCTACTAACTGGGAGTAGGATAGAGAGTGGGGTGTGAGCTCTGAGAATGGCGAGATACTGGAACAAACTCTGTTACGATATCATCAGTGTCATTTCAATTGTTATCCTCGCAGGTTCTAATTGTGATTGGTTGTTGGGAGTTTGTTAGAGAGAGAGAAACATTGTGTCTTCTCCCCATCTGTGCATAGCTGTATTCCGCTGCCTACTTTGATCTGTGTGCAGTGCGGACTCTGTCTCCTCTCCCCCTTCTCTTGTGCATGTATGGGCGTGTATGAGATTGTCTGTGTGTGAGTGGCGGTAAAAATCGTCAGACAACCAAGTTCATAACAATTGGTATCGGAGCGGGATTGGATTTGGAACACTGAGGGCTGAGCGCACAGAGGCATCTTCTTCATTTGGCGATATACTGGCGAGAGCTTCATGGCGATTCATCTTCCCCAGTACTGAGTCAGCAGGGAAGAAGACTTTCAGCGGTGGATTCAAGTGTTCAGTGGTTGCACTGAGCAAGCGCACCGAGCCTGTCAGGGCGCTTGTCAGGAAGTGGCGAGTACAGGGCTAATTCGCCATAGCCAACCCTGAGGGTAGTGTTGCGAATTACCCCACAGTGGCGAATTACCCCTGAGGACATCAGGGAACCCTGAGCGGCATCATCCCTGGGTTGCACTGAGTGAGATTGACATATTGTATCTATCTGCAGAAGAAATAACCCCATTTGGGGCTATTTTTAGCATCAGTGGCTACCAGGCACTGTGGCGAGATATTCTGGTGTTGGCATACTGGGCGACACAGGACCAGGTACAGTGCATCTGGGTTGAGGGAGTGCAGCGCTACAGGATCCTAAGGAGGATCAACAAGTTTGAAGTTGTTTTGTGCGTGGAAGTGTCAGGAGGAATATCTGGGAGAAATTGTCGAGATAGGGGTATCATCTGCCATAGCCAGATCTTCATCATCACCTGCAAGATTCCCTGAAAGTGAGTCCGTTCCATGCACCTACCTGTATTGCGATCCAGATAGAGTTGGTTTAGTTAATTAGAATGGTCTATCTGTCTGTCAGTGACTGGATGTGAAAATCGCAGACTGCATGACAGCCATAGCCATCTCTCCCCTACCTCTCCCTGCTCATTTCTCATCCCCTGTTGACTCTTTCTGATCCAAAATTGTCCTGTGACTGCTTTACTGCATTGCGATTATACTGGGATGCTCAAACTGTGAATTCTGCATTGGAAAAGTAGTGATACTATGAATTGCAGTTTTGCGCTGAGTCTATTTTTAGCCTGTGCTACCTAGGGTCAGTCATAACTTCAATTTTGTCCGTCAGAATTCAGTTCTGTCAGTCCCCAATGAATCGCAATCCAAAAATAGGTAATACTGTAGAATCGCAGAATTGGATTTGCAGTATTTCACTGGATATAGTGAAAACTGTAATTCGCCATACCCTAGGGTATGGCCGCCAGAGTCATCAGAGTCTAAAATTGAGTCTGAGTCAGGATATAGGGTAACTGTCTGCATCGCTTATTGTGGTTGATCTCTCTTGTCTGTACTAACCATCTTCCATCATTCTCACTGATGACACTTGTTTTCTAGTGGGTACTGGAAATCCAATGGGTCTCTGGAAGAGTAGTGGAGTGAGTCTACTATCTCCAGTGTGGTTCAGGGTCAGTAAAAGGAAATCGTGTGACTGATTTTGCTGGACTTACAGTCTGTCTAACACCTGACCCCAAAGACACCTTTCCAACCCAAACCGCTGATTGCCTGTACACCCACCTATTCGAGTGTTGAGTTATTGCAGCGATTCCGAGGTGTCTGCATGAATCTGAGTATTGCTGCATACTCTATTTGCTGTCTGTTTATTTTTGGTTTTATTTTGGAACCGGGAAAATGTCTGATCAGGGGGCTCAGCAGCAAGTGGTGATGAAGGTGGAAGGTGAACAGCCTTCAACCTCCACTCCTCCTCCTCCACCTCTGACTGCTACTCAACGGTTGAAGGAGCTGGAAGAACAGTTGCGGCAGCAACAGGCCAGACTTGCAGAAGTGGAACAGCAGGAGGCAACTGAGCTAGAAGCTGCAACAGATCATTCCAGAAGGGAATATTTGTTGCAGCAGCTAGACAAAGCGCGCACAGATGATCGTTGTTCCCAGATCACCCCGCATATGGCTGAAGTGATCTTGTTGGAGCACAAGATCACCAGCTCCCAGTTCACGAACTGGGATGATCGCTTTTTGTGACTGGAGCGTCGGGTTGACGAGCTGTCAGCTCAGCAGTCCAAGATCCTGGATTCTATCCGGAACTTGACTGCTCAACTGGCAGCCGCCAAGCTGATTTCTCCTCAGCCTCCCCTGCTGAAACCCAAACCATCTCCTCCTCCTTCATCCCCTTCGTCACCACATTCATCCCATGCTGGTTCTATACATTCTTCCCGGTCACGTACCCCGTCCCAAAAGGCCTCTGGAAAGGCCACCTATGTTGTTGTGACTGCAGGAGACCAAAGAGGTCCCAAGATCCCTGCTCCCAACAAGTTCAGGGGCGATGACCCCAAGACTGATGTTGGGGACTGGGCTGCTGGGACCATAGCCTACTTGAGGGGCTTTGTCTGTGCAGAACAGACCAAGGTGGCGACTGTTCTGGGACTGCTGGAAGGGCCTGCGCTGAAGTGGGCCACCTCAACTTCCAGCAGCTTGCAGCAGTCCATGGAGGACTGGGCTTTTGGGCTTGGGGTAGACAAGCTTCTGCAGGCCCTGGAGGACCGATTTGCAGACAAGGAGCAGACCCGCAAGGCTGCTGACAGGACTGCTCGCCTGGGACAGCAGCGGTACAGTGGCACCCTGCAGGCCTTGTTTGCTGAGTTCGAGCAGCTTACCTCCACCCCTGGGTTGGTCATGTCTTCTGATGATTTGCTGACCAACTTCTGCAGGGCAGCGCCTGAGAAGTTTGTTGTTGCATTGTACAGCGCTGGGCACAAGGACTGGAGGTCCTTTGGCCGTGCAGCCCTGGAAATGGAGGCCAAGCTCCATGTCCAGGCCCCATCCTCTGATAGGAGGAAAGGTGCCTTCCCCAGAGGTGGCAGAAGGGAAAGGCAGCCTTCACTCATGCGGGATCTGCGTCAGGATCAGATTCAAATTCCCAACCTAATGCACCTTCAGGTGGGACCGGATCTGCTGCTGAGACAGATGTTGCAGCAGTCGTGACTCAGGCTGTTTTGGGAGCTTTGCAACTGCAGAAGAAGTTCTCTCCCACCACAGCCTCAGCCAGTGCCAAGAGGAAGGAAAAGGGACGTCTGCCTTCCTCTTCCCATCACCCTAATCTGCCCAGAGATGTCCATATGCCAGTTGAACCTCTCAATCCCTCCACACTCCCCTAACATGACCTCAAGATCGAGGAGGGAGTCTGGAGAAGAAGAAAGGAGACAGGGGTTTGCCTGAGGTGTGAGGGACAACACTTCTTAAAGGACTGCCCTTACATGCCAGGTCCAGGTCAGTCAAAAAACTGAAACAGACCCTGGGGACTGCAGTTCCCCYCAGTGTTGCACCTTCATCTACTCAGGTAGGTGAATCTGCAGCTGTTTCAGTTGAGACTGCATGTGCTAATGTTTGGTTGGGGACTGCATGGGCAGCATCCTTCTGCTATGAGGATCCTGACCCGGATCAGGACCCGGGGCAGGATGAGCTTCAGTCCCTTGCTGCCTTCTTCTTTCATCTCAAGGAACAGAAGAAGTGCAAGACTGATCTCATCATGCTTCGGCCACCGATCAACAGCACCAGGATCACTGGGCTGTTGGACTGTGGGGTCACCAAGAACTTCATGTCTCCCAGTGCAGTTAAAAAGTTGCACCTGGGCATGAAAGTTCAGCAGCTGCAGCAACCTATGCTGGTGCGGATTGGTGACTCTACAGTGCTCAGCATCAGGGAGAAGGTCAAGGGTATCCCTGTGACCTTCGATACTGCTGGAAAAGTCAGACACAGTCTGAACTTTTACATTTTCCCTGAGCTGCCTTTTGACTTGGTGTTCTCCATGCAGTGGTTGACTGCAGTCAACCCTAGGATCGACTGGCAGATTCCTAGAGTTGAACTACTAGACAGCCAGGGGGTGTATCAGCCATGCATGATTGTTGTTGATCACCACCCTAAGACTTCCTGCTACTGCCTGAGAGCAAGGGAGTTTCATGCTCTCTCACGGCAGTACCATCATGAGCGTCTGTTCATTGCTTTGGTCAAGCAAACAGATGCTCCCCCTGTTTCCTGTCCTCTTGAGATACAGCAGGTGGTAGATCAGTATGCTGATCTGATGCAGGAGCCCTTTGGGTTACCCAACCGACCAACCAAGCATCACATCGAGCTACTGCCTGGAGCTGTCCCTCCCAAGGGCCGCATCTATAGGATGTCCCCTGCTGAGCTGAGGAGCTCCGAAAGCAGCTTGAGACCCTGACCAGCAAGGGCTGGATCAGACCCAGCACTTCTGAATTCGGTGCACCTGTTCTCTTTGTGCCCAAAGGGAACGGCGAGTTCAGAATGTGCATTGACTACAGGGGTCTCAATAAGATCACTAGGAAGAGTATTGAGCCACTTCCTAGGATCGATCACCTCCTGGACATGGTGCAGGGCTGCACAGTGTTCAGCAAAGTCGACCTCAAATCTGGCTACCATCATATTGAGATGGCAGAGGAGGATGTCTATAAGACAACCTTCAAGACCAGGTATGGGACTTACGAGTTCTTGGTCATGCCATTTGGACTTTGCAACGCCCCAGACACCTTCCAGACAGAGATGCATCGCATCTTCAGGCCTTACCTGGACAAGTTTATGTTTGTCTACCTGGATGATATCCTGGTATTCAGCCGGACTTCCAGGGAACATGCGGAGCACTTGGCTCTCGTTCTTCAGTCGTTACGTGACAGTCAGTATAAGATCAACAGAGAGAAGTCCTCTTTTGGAGTTCCCTCTGTCATCTATCTGCGTTATGTAATCTCTGGAGATGGTCTGGTTCCTGAAGCAGCCAAGATTGCTGCTATTCAGGAGTGGCCTCAGCCTCAGACAGTGAGGGATGTCAGGTCCTTCATGGTATTAGCCTCCTACTACAGAAAGTTTGTCAAGAACTTTTCTGCAGTGGCTGCACCCCTGACTAACCTAACAAAGAAGGACACTCCCTTTCTTTGGTCCCTCCACTGTCAGTTGGCCTTCACACGACTCAAGAAGGCCTTGACTCGTGCGCCTGTACTGAAGTTACCTGACCCCACTTTGCCATTCATCCTGACCACTGACGCCAGTCAGTATGGCATTGGGGCAGTTCTTCAGCAGGATGATGGGAATGGTCCACGGCCTGTAGAGTTTATGAGTAAGAAGATCAAGACCCAAAAGCTCCAGGACTCCACCTACGAGAAAGAGCTAAATGCTCTTGTCTGTGCCCTGAAACATTGGAAACACTTTCTCCTGGGCAGGCACTTCAAGATCTTTTCAGATCACTCCACCCTCCAGTGGATGAAGTCCCAGGGAGAGTTGAATGATAAATTGGCACGGTACATTCAGTTCATTGACATGTTTGACTTTGAACTGAAGCATAAGAAGGGCTGCTACAATAAGGTAGCAGATGCCCTCTCTCGTAGGCCTGACTCTTTTGCGCTGATCTCCTCTACTCACTCCTTTGGAGAGGAGACCCGTCAGACCATCGCTCGTCTACTGCCTCGGGACGAGACTTTTGGACCCATTGTCAGGAATCTGCAAGCAGATCCTAATTCTGAACCAGGCTATGCTCTGAGTTCAGACCTGCTGTACACTTGCAGCAAAGGTGAGGAGCGCTTGTGCATTTCCCAAGACCAACGGCTCAGGACACTGCTGATGTCAGAGTGTCATGATGCCCGTGGACATTTCGGGTTCCTAAAGTCTTATGCGGCCCTGTCGCAACGCTTCTTCTGGAAGGAGATGTGGAGTGATATGCTGCGTTATGTAGACACCTGTGAGCTCTGCCAAAGGAATAAGGTCCAGCGTAGACCTCCTTTGGGACTGCTCAAACCCTTACCCATACCTGATGGCCCTGCTGAATCTGTGTCGATAGACTTCACAGATTTAGGCAAGACCACCCCTCGTGGCATGCGTCGGTTATGGTCTGTGTGGACAGGTTCTCCAAATACGCAGATTTCATCCCCTTGCCAAAGGTAGCTAGGGTACCAGCTGTGAGAGAAGCCTTCTCTGAGAGGTGGGTCACACACCATGGACCGCCCACTTCTATTGTCAGTGATCGAGACCCCAGGTTTTGCAGCGATGAGTGGCAGTCCTACTGTAATGACTATATGCATTCACGAATGGACATGACTTCTGGTCACCATCCTGAAGACAATGGCCAGGCTGAAGTGATGAACCCATTCTTATTCCAGCTGCTGCGTTCTGTCATCTCTCCAGATCAACAGGACTGGGATCTTCACTTGGCGAGGGCACAGCTCATGCATAACATGTTTGTCCACTCCTCGACAGGGTTCAGTCCCTACCGGTTACACTGGGGACGTGAACCACGACAGTCTCTCAATGACATCATCGATAAGGCTAAGCCTGATCTGACATCAGAGTTCACTTGACGTTATCGTTTGGATGTGGAAAGAGCGCGAGCGAACTTGTTCAAAGCCCAAAAGGCTATGATTGAACAAGCTAATCGCCACAGACGACCTTCCCCCATCCGCACTGGTGATCATATCTGGGTGGCCAGTTCTGAGCTGTCGAGGGAGGAGGATATCTCCCCCAAGCTGTTGCCACACTACCTATGTCCATGGCAGGTCCTAGATACAGTGGGCGCTGATCCCTTCGGTCCGTCGTATGTTATCGACGTCCCGCTGCATCTACGCACCTATCCGGTATTTCATGCATCCAAGCTGCTGCCGTTTACTCCAGCTGATGCATTTCCAGACTGGCCCCCTCAGTTTGGTCTGCCAATCCCTGGTAAGGGATATGACTTTGACCGGATTGAGGATGAGTGGGGCACAGGCCCCAATCGGCAGTATCTTGTGAGGTTCGCTTTCCAGCCTCCTTCTGAGAGCAGATGGTTCTACAGGAGGGAACTTCTCAAGACAGCAAAGTCCATTGTGTTGCGATATGAAGCGGCTCAGAAGGGAAACCTTCCTCGCCGTTCACCCCGCCTACATCCCTAGCTCGGAGGTCCTCGCTCCCGGGGAGGGTAAGCCTGCAATGACTTGCTGATTTTGACTGCCAAGACTGACTGCGAGGTTGTACACTAACCGGTAGGGTTAGATTCGGAATTTTGTTTGGCTGAGGGCTAACCGAGAGACCTACCTGTAAGGAAATTCGTGAGGGACATATCTGCAAATCTGGGAAAATATAGGCCCAGTACTAACTCGAATTCCTACAGCTACCCTAACTGCGTATAGCAGGCCCGGGCTACCCCTAGGACATACATGCCCTAAGTGGCCTATACTGATAGACGGTCCTATAGCCTATAGCCGGGTCCGGTAGAGGCCGAGAGGCCGAAACAGCAACGGTACCGATCGGTCAGTCAGTCCGGTCTAGGCCTAGTGTAGTCTATAGATAGGTTAGGCCCATCGGTTCAGGACTTTTGGCAGTTCATTTCCCGCGAAGCAGGGTTGGAGAAGCCAAGCAAGTTGGTGGTGGTGTCTGTCTGCAGGCGGCATCCTGAGACTTCACCGTTGACAGCATCCATAGCCAGCCCAGTCTGAGTCTGCCATAGCTGGGGCATCCTCAGCGCATCTACCCCTGGGGGTATCTGCGTCTGGCCGGGCTTCATCGAGGCTCCACACTGTGTACTCGTGGGTGGTGGCAGCCATAGCTGCCTGTTCCTTCGTCAGAGTTGTCCATCGGCACTGGATACTTCATCGCAGGACCTGTTCTTCATCAGGGTGGTTGGCGCTGGCCTCTGGGAGGCTGTTCTGATGTGGCGCTACTAACTGGGTGTAGGATAGAGAGTGGGGTGTGAGCTCTGAGAGTGGCGAGATACTGGAACAAACTCTGTTACGATAATTGTGTGAGTGGCTCATCATCAGTGTCATTTCAATTGTTATCTTCGCAGGTTCTAATTGTGATTGGTTGTTGGGAGTTTGTCAGAGAGAGAGAAACACTGTGTGTCTTCTCCCCATCTGTGCATAGCTGTATTCCGCTGCCTACTCTGATCYGTGTGCAGTGTGGACTCTGTCTCCTCTCCCCCTTCTCTTATGCATGTATGGGCGTGTATGAGATTGTCTGTGTGTGAGTGGCGGTAAAAATCGTCAGACAACCAAGTTCATAACACAAATGCATCCTGGGTAGACTGTCGAGGTTCAACGTCATCCTGATGAGTCTGTGAAAGTGCGACGAAACAGTCTCACACAGTCGTGCTTTTTCTTTATGGAGCTGTGTATAGCAAACATGACAACGCACACACAAACACAAACACACACACACACACACACACACACACACACACACACACACACACACACACACACACACACACACACACACAGAGGCAGGCACACTCCCTCCAACTCCCACATAAATTCATTATGTTGTCTGCTCTTCGCGCCGGTATTTTCTTTAGGTTGTCTACTCTGTGCTTGCCTTGGCATTTTCCTGTGTTCTTCTCAGTGTCTAAGTGTAGCATCTTTAAGCCACCAGTACTCGAGCAAGGTGGGTACGTTAATGCGCCAGCCTTCCAGGGATGTGCAGACCTGTCTGTGCCCAGATAAATTCATTCATTTTAAAATGGATTCAGAGGCCTGCAGAGAACCGCAGAAAGGGTCTCAATTACTGGTGGTTTAATGCCAGATAGTAACTCTCTGGCAATCAGGAGTGCCTGCTGGACTCTCAAAAAAAAAAAAAAGAAAGAAAGAAAGAAAGAAAGAAGTGCCTGCTGAATGCCAGAGTGTCTGTGTTCAGTTGGTGATGAGTCTGATGACAGGCATTCGCAAAATGACTACCCCAATTGAGGGTTGCAGTTGGGATGGCTCCAATCCATTTCCGGGGAGCTGGCGATGTCAGTTCCGCTTTGGTGCATGCTGTGTATGTGTAGTCAGTGGTCTATTATCGGCCCCGGACCTCATCAATGCATGCACGGTATCGAACCGACACCCTCAGCTGCAAGCGCCAAGTTTCTTAACCACCACAGCGATGTAGGACTGGATTATTGGTCCTCACATCCGCCTGGCTGCCCATCCGCTTGCCTTGTGCTGATGTGCTGATGTGCTGCTGTGCTGCTGTGCTGCTGTGTGCTGCTTGCCTGTTGGCCTTGTATTCCTGCCTTTGGGCCTGGCCACACCACTGTCCAAACAAAAAAAAAGAAGGAATGCATTTTCCTCAGAAAGTGGTAAGATGCATCGGTTGCTATTCATAGTAACGGATGCATCTTGCCATTCTCTGCGGGAAGATGCACGCATACTTTTTCCGTTTTGACAGTGGTGTGGTGACTCTGGTGAGGCCCTTTTTGCCTGCTCACCCTCTACTTCACTGCTGCTTTGCCCATCCGCTTGTGCTGTGTTGCCGCCCTCACCCCCCTGTCTTTTTTTTTTAACAAAGAAAAAAACGGGGACGGCCATGACCAGCCCCCAGGTCAGATTAGACGCTTCAGAGCTATTTTTACTCATCTGACTCAGTGGAATTTGAACTCAGGTCTGTATTTCAACACTTCAAGGGTGTACCAACTGAGGGCCTCGCCGCACCACTCCCGAAATTGGAGAAAATTTTCGGGGGTGCTCTTGAGTCTTGCGACTCGTAGAAAGTGCCCTTCGCCACACTGGGCTCTCGAACGGGGCGCCTTTAAATTGCGATATTGACAGAGGCCACTTCCCAACGAGCGCAGTCTGACATAAGACTCGTGTCGTTCACGGTCCGCTTGGGAATTTCAAGACCAACTGCGGAGGTCGGCACGAGGTGTCTTCGAAATCTCAATTTGCGAGGGGGCCCCAAAAGAAAGCTCGAGCCCGCTTCTCTGACAGCTCTTGAACTCACTTTCGGGAGCTGAATCGGAGAGCATATGTGGCGATGCTTGTACTCCCGAAAACACCGCTCTCTTATTGGAGTGCTGTGGTGAGGCCCTGGGCTAATCTCACGCGCCCGTCGCCTCTGCTCGCACGCTTGCCTTGCTCCATTGCTTGCCTGCCTGGCTGCTACTTGGCTTGCTGGTTTGGTGTTTGCCTCTATGCCCACCCTCCTGCCTGTTTGCCCCCGTCGTTGCTGTGGCCTCCTCTGTCTTGCTGCCTCCATTGCCTTTCAGCATGTGTTGGCGCCTGTCTGTCTGTCACTCACAGCACGAACTGAACCACGTAGACTATCATTGCCTCTAAACATCAACTAGCGTAGCGCCCGCAGTGCAGGCAGTGAGGGCTACGCCCGCATTAAAAACCACGACAAAGATTAGTCAAAGTACTCACACAGACTCAAATGGACATAGAGAGCACAACACATTCAACATGTACTGAAAGCACGCTCAAAGTAACTCAAACAGTCGGTTTTGAGTACATGTTGAGCATGTTGTGCATGTTGAGTATGTTTTGAGTAACCCCCCCCTTGGGCCTTGGCTATGTCGAACAAAGAGTCTTGGAAGGCCTCAGTTGGAGTGGTGAAATGCTTTCCCTCACGGTACTTTTTTGTTATCGGTTACCCAGGGCCTTGGTTTTTTTTTTTTTTTTTTTTTTTTTTTCAAAACACGGGCCCAGTGCCCAAGGCTGATATTATCAACAAGAAGCTTGAGGCTGGGGTCCTCACAGTCTACCCGGAGTGACCGAACTGAACATGGGCCTTGTTATATTCACAGATAGTTGTTTCTCACAAGTCATCCCCGTATTTTGCCACATACATTGCACAAAAAAGTCATAATGGGATAACTCTCCTAAGTACCCAAATTCATGCCGTGAAATGGAAGGCACAAAATCAAGTCTCGCCGAAGGCGGCACGCCCGTCAGTCAGGGCGAAAGATTGGATTCTCGGTGTGAATGGACCGACCTGCTTCACAACTTTTAAGGCCTGGACCCCACAGGAATTCCTTTCGAAAAGACGTTTCCGCAGAATGGCCATCGGAAGAGTCTTGGCAAGTTTGGAAAGCCTTCTGCGGGGACCCCACAGCGGAGGCCGTTTTGCGGCAAAATGCGGATTGAACTTTCCGTAATAGGAAATGTGTCCGGGGTGCCATCCCGAAATGGAAAGTGGTGGTCCGTCCGAGTGACCGCCCCTGGAGCCTAGGAACCACCATTGTCGGGTGGCGGTTGACGGAGTGGTGCGACACATGGACGACAGTGTAGGCCGCCCGGACATCTTCTACTCCCGCCTGAGCTGGAGACCTTGGAAACCTTCGCGATGCACCGCCCCCCAACGTTTGAGAGTCATGTGGGGTCCCGGAAACAATTCCGCGGCAAAAGTTTTCCTTGCCGCATTCCTGTGGGGTCCAGGCCTAATACCATATTTTCCAAAACAAAGTTGTGCCGCCGCATGGGAGCCTTTGCTTCTTCCTTTCTGATATTTATGAAATTTTGTACATTTTGGATATAGCACATGTGTTTTGGTAACCTCCCCCCCGCCCTTCCCCCTCCGGACTTGGATCCACGTCTTGCTTCAAAAGGATCAAAACTGAAAAAAAAGCCAACCAACAAGTACTTTCACAACCAAAAAAATTGTACATCCATCATTTATGGATTGCAAAACTCTACGTTCACAGCGTCGCGCACATTTCTTAAATTAAAACAATATATATATATATTTTAAATCCAGGGTATTGTAGAGGTCAGTCAGTGATTGCACAGTGATCACCTGGAACTGTGAGCCGCGGGTGTCCTTCTGAGCCCCATCCCAACCCATCCTAACGTCAATACTCCTAGCGCACCCCCTATCCCCACTATCCTACCTCAGTGTGACCAGCACTCAGGACTATTGCCCTACCCACGAGCGGGCAACTTGGACCGAACAGCAGTGATAGGCGCCAGGGCTGATGGGCTACCAGCCCTGGTGGAAGCGGAATTGGACGAACCTTGTCGAACAGGAGCTTCGGACGCCAGGCCCAGACAATGAACTACAGGCCCCCATATATATAGCCACCAGACAGTTCTATCCGAATGTCAGTAGGAACCACACCCAATGGAACCCTATCCAACCTACCTGAACCTACTGCAGGCACTAGACCCCACCAGTGACTAGCCCCCCAGTCTGTTTTTTGTGTACATATATATATATATATATATATATCGTCAAATAGAATATATATATATATATATATATATATATATATATATATATATATATATATATC
>BFEA01000043.1:1307373-1318277 GCA_003427395.1 Chara braunii
TGGGACAGTCTACAGCCAGAAATGAAAAGCACACTGGCATGGGACCTACCATCCTCATCCGAATACAATGCTCGGTCAATATCCCCTGCATGTGGACTGCCAGTTGGCCCAAATACAGATATACTGAGCTGCCTTTCCATCCACGTCAAGACCGTAGCCCCTGCCTTAAAAACGGAAAAGGACAGTCCCCCCCAACAGTACAATACCTTCTTCCCCTTTTTTTTTTTTTTTTTTTTGGAAAAAGGTTCCCCTGAATGCAACGCACGGTCATTATAGCTGTATTTGGGCTGGCCCAAATACAGCTATAATGACCGTGCGTTGTATTCGGGGGAAGAAGGTAGCACTTGTAAAATTCGAGGCCGGGATGGTCGGGCACCCAGCAGCAGACTWTTTTCCCGTTTCGATTTTTTTTTTTTTTTTTTTTTTTCCCCACTCCACTTCTGTTTGATAACCCCCTGTGAAAAAAAGCCATTATTGCAGGCACACTCGCCGGGGAGCCCCCCTCTGCCAGAGTAGAACGCCTGGTCATTGTAGCTGTATTTGGGGCCCCATTCAGTCCAGATGCGACGATAATCACCAGGCATTCTACTAGGAAAGCCCATAGCAGCAGCATCGGTGTGTGCCCGCACCTGCATGGCATGCCTATTGTGATTGCAAGATTTAGGACCCAGGAAGTATGAGAAAATGGACCCCAAAAAAAGGGCTGGGCTGGGCTGGGCAAGGGGGGAGGGAGGAGAAAGAGTGGCACTACCCAGAAGTAATCCGGTGGTACCACCCAGCGATTATAACGACCACATGGAAGGTGGGCACGGGGGGTTGGCCGGGGCCGCCCCTAGCTACCAAACTACTGAATAATGGACATAAAAGTACATTTAGGCAATTTGAGACAGCCTACACAGAAGGCGTACCTAGTTCGGGCGCAGCATAATCAGCATAATAATCATGTTAACATAGACAGAAAACACAGACATTCTTGGGTGTTGTGGTTTGTTTGCGGAGGAAACCTATCGAGCTACTGTGTATGACTTTGTTTTTGGTGTGGTTTGGGCGCAATCGCGCCACGTATACTCTGCACTTCTGCATTATCCTCACATTCTCATAGACAGAAAACACAGACATTGATAATAATCATGTAAACATAGGCAGAAAACACAGACATCGATGTCTACAGGGCCACTGGACCCGATTTCCAGCAGGTGTTGCTCCCCACCAATAAATGGAGCCTTCAACACTGGGACCTGCTTAAGTAGGGCGCTCTTATCACATCGTTAAGCAGGACTCCTGGAATGAGAAGTTCGGACTCCGGAGGAAAAAAAAAAAAGAAGAAGAAGAAGAAGAAGAAGAAGAAGAAGAAAAGAAAAGGATGATTTAAAAAAAAAAAAAAAGAAAGATCACAAATGATCCGACGGCAGATGTCTCCAGAAACACGACGATACAGAAAAAAAAAAAAAAAAAGGCCACCTTTTACGGACATGAAAACCTCCTTTGGAGTCCTTCAGGACATCCGTTACATCTGGAACAATACAGAGAAAATTAGCATGGCCCCTGCGCACTCAAGGATGACACACCTGTACAATCTCCGTCCAGACTCCAAAGTTTTTTTTTTCGTTTTTTTTTTTTTTTTCGGTCCAAAGTTTTAGTTCAACTAACCAAGAAGCAAAAAAGAGACCTTAAAAAAAAAAAAAAAAAAAAAAAAAAAAAACTCCTTTGGGTGGTAATTTCGACACCCGACGGACACGCCGCAGAGGGAGTGGCTCTGACAGACTCACATGCATCAATCAATGACCCCTTTGCCATTTTTCTCACCTTCATTAGGAGGTCCTGAAAATGCTCCATTGCATGGGTGGGTGTATGCCCAACCCTGCTTCTGAAAAGGATTGGCCACAGACTCTAGGTTGGCGGAGATTTAAGTGGGAGGCTCTCTTAACATGGGCAGCGCCAGCGTTCCGATGTCAGCGGAGCAGAGGGGATGGATGGGGTGGGAAGCTCTCTTGACACGGGCAGCACCAGCTTTTGAACACCGTCTCCTGGCTGTAGTGGTTACGATACTTGGCTCTTCTTGAGGCCGAGGTTCGAGTCCGTGCTTGCACAGAGGAGGGATGAGGACCAGAGGTACGAATCTATAAACTACTCTGGAGGCTCCCGTCAGCCTGCGGGCAAGCGGTCCGGGCGTGCAAGCGGGCTACGTACCAGTGGCGTGTGCTGATTGGAGCAAGTGTGCGAGAATCACTGTGTGGTGTTGTGTGTCGAGTTGGACACAACAGCCTTGCAGAGCTGTGGCTGNATCATGGTCGGTGTCGTTCAAATCACGCGGGCTATGTAACCAGTGGCGTGTGCTGATTGGAGCAAGTGTGCGAGAATCACTGTGTGGTGTTGTGTTTCGAGTTGGACACAACAGCCTTGCAGAGCTGGCTGCATATTATGGTCAGCGTCATCCCACATTCGAACACTGTGTCTGGGCTGTAGTGGTTATGACGCTTGGCTGTTGATACCAAGGGCACCGGTTTGAATTTGCGCTTGCACGGAAGAAAGCCTTTGGCCCAGAGAGTACTACATACTTTTGTCAGTTAACCCACCACATAGTTGTGGGCTCGGGCCTACTGCACCGGAAAGGCTGGCGGCCCCAAGCAAAAAGATGCAGCCCGGCCTTCTTTTTCAATGATTATAATGAAATCTGCATCTGTTTAAAAAATAAAAATAAATAAAAATAAAAATGCAGTTCGGGTCAAGGGGGAAAAAAAAAAAAAAAAAAAAAAAAAAAAGACACAATTTTGGATGGGGAAGTATGTCCACTGCGGCAGTTCGTAGTTTTTGGAGCGATGCAGAAATCGGGGTCGGAAAAAGACTGGTGGTCTTAACCACCAGTACATTTCCCAGCCATTTTGCGATGCGGTGGCCGTGCATGCATGCACCGCGTCTGCCGGGATGTACCAGCCTGGCGGGTTGTAGCATATATGTCCAGGCAAAATGGCTGGGGAACATCATACCGTGGCTTAACCGCTAAAAGAACAAGAGCAGCCAATCCGCTGCTCTGCTGACATCTGAACATTGGTGATGCCATTGTAAAGAGAGCTTCCCAATGAAATCTTCTCCTAGAGTCTATGGCGGACTCGGATGTGGTGCGTGCACGGCTGCGTCACGGCAAAATGGCTGGGAAATGTACAGTGGTTTAAACCACGCCACTCTACCCGACACTGAAAAATGGCATTCCGGTGAGTTCGGAGCGGGTCTTTGGGAGGGCGCTGACCGGCAGGCGCAGGCGGGTCTAGTCCTGCAATTTTCACACGCGAACTTTGGTGATTTTCTGCGCTAAGAAAAATTAAGAAAAAAAATCTGAAAATTTGAGATCCTGTAGATCAGGTCGTGATCTTTCCGGAAAACTCATCAGGAAAATGGAAAACAAAATCAAAAAAATTGTTTAGAGTCTTCAGACCATTATAAAATAAAAGCCACGCCAATTCGTCACATTTTCCATTTTTGCCCCACTCTACAACTTGTGGGCCAACGGGAAAAGCACCCCAATTTCAGCGATTTTTTTCACGCTCAGAAGAATACGTAAAAAAATCTGAAAATTGGAGGGACCGTAGATTTGGTTGTGATCTTTCCAGGAAAAATATTTAAAAAGAAACGTTTCAACCACGAAATAGGTCGTGGCGGCAATTCGTCGCGTTTTTTTTTTTTTTTTTTGATAAGGTTCCCTTTATTATTAGAGCCCAGTGCCCAAGGCAAACATACGAACTGAGATAGAGTTTTCAGTTTCAGGGGCCTCAAGGCCTGCGAGTGCATCCAGCAAGCAGAACTCGTCGCATGTTCCATTTGCGCTGCTGTGAGGCCTTGCGCATCCAGCAAGTGGAATTCGCCGCATTTTTCATTTTCGCCGCTGTGCTGGTTCTCCACGCTATGCTACTGGTAGCTCTCATGAACCTGTGCTACCGGTCCTCCAAATTTCCAACAGCGGGTAGAGCGGTGGTGGTTTAAACCACCACTCCCCCTGCCGGCCTAAATTCAGGGGGATCGGTACCACAGGTTCAAGAGGGCCACCGGTAGCACAGTGGGGAGAACAAGGGAAGTGGCAAAAATGGAAAATGCGTTGAATTGCCGCTGCAATTTATTTCGTGGCCTAAACAATTTTTTCTATTTTTTAAAATATTTTTCCTGGAAAGACTGTGGCCATATCTACGTACCCTTTAATTTTCAGATTTTTTGGCACATCCTTTTGATCGTGAAAAATCGCTGAAGTTGAGGTACTTTTCCCATTGGCCCACATGTGGTAGAGCGGTAAAAATGGAAAATGAGATGAATCGGCGCGACACTTTTTTCGCTGTCTAAACTATTTGTTTTTATTTCTCTGATATTTTTCCTGGATAGATCATAGCCTAATCTACCAGATCTCAAATTTTCAGATTTTTTCATTAATTCTTCTGATCGCAAAAATTCACCAAAGTTGGCGCTTGAAAATTGCGGGATTGGACCCGCCTGCACCTGCTTGTCGCTCCCCCCCCCCCTAAGAACCGGCCCGTAAGGCCCGGAAGGCCGAATTTAGGTCCGCGAGGGGCGTGGTGGTTTAACCGACGCGTCGGAACAAAATAGTTGGGAAAGGGACTGCTGGGATGGTTTAACAACTGAAAAGATGCAGCTTGCTGTACTCTGCAAGGGCATTGTACGTCATTCGACGACCAATGAAATGTCGATCTACTGCCACAAAAAATCCTAATCGACTTCGAGAAGGCATAAGATAGGGTAAATTGGAGATTTGTTCAAGCAGTTCTGGAAAGAATTGGTCTGGGATGCAATTTCAACTCCTGGGTGAAGGCACTTATCCACGGTTCTCATGAGAGAGTAGTGGTTATTAATGGTGTCATAAAAAAAAAAATATAATAATAATAATGGTTTCATATCCAGTTCGTTCACCATTACCAGATCCTTAAGACAAGGGTGTCCTCTTGCTCCATCTTTGTTCGTCATCCAAATGGAAGTCCTTTTGAATATGATCCGCTCACACAAGGACTACCGAGGGTTGAGGGTCTCCCCTCAATATCAATTAAAGGTTTCAGCACTGGCAGACGACCTCTCTGCTATCACAGAGAACTCAAGGGCCTGACTATCTGCATTGAAGCAGTGCCTCTCAGCATATGAGACCGCATCCGAAATGAAGATTGGTTGGAACAAATCTACAGCCCTCACAGCTAACAACGCAAATCTAGCAATAGATCTTGGCATTAAATCCACAGCGAACACGTAGTCAGAACGATACCTGGGGGTCCTAATTTCCTTCGGGTATTGCAACGACGCATAGGCAAGCATCATAGAGAGCCGCATCAGGGATGAGTGCACCAGGCAGTCCAAGCACACTCCGGCCCATCCCCCTCTTCGGAAGGGCCCTTATTGCCAACTGTGCCATATTGTATCCTGGCCTGAGCGACAAATGATATCCTGTCCTTCCCCCACCCACCTGACACCCGCCTCCCCCATGTTTCCTGACTCATTCATCCCTGGCCACGCGAGGAACCCCTCCCTGGACCCCCCTGGGGAGGATCCCGCTCGCTCATCAGATGCAGACAGCGGGGACAGTCAGCAAGTTGGCGACAGCGGGGACAGTCAGCAAGTCGGCGACGACAGTCGGCAAACCCAACCATGGGCGCTGGGGGTTTCGACCATGAGAAGGTTACTACAAGTACAGATGACGAGTACAAATGACAGTCGCAGATTCAAGCAAGCAGGGATAGTCCCTACTAGTAGGTTAGACAGGCAAATTGTTCGTCAATAGGAGAAAGCAGCAGCTGGTTCACAGTATCAGTCCCAAATTTCCTATCTGGCGCCCTCCCTTGGAGGGTGAAGAGATACAAAGGGAACAGTAGCATCCTAAGGTCTGCATCAGGGCTGCCCAGTCAAGGCTGCCCTTTTGGTTTTCAGGGTCTTACAAGCACCTATGGCCCTGCTCAGTCAATCCCTGGGCAGCCCTTTTGGTTTTCAGGGTCTTACAAGCACCTATGGCCCTGCTCAATCAATCCCTGGGCAGCCCTTTTGGATTTCAGGGTCTTACAAGCACCTATGGCCCTGCTCAGTCAATCCCCTGTTTTTGCAGGGCTATCAATGGTGGCAGCTCCCACAGTCACACACGGTCATTGGCTCCAGCATTTTTCAATCTATTCCCCTCATGTAATGGGACGCTGGACCCGGTTTCCAGCAGGTGACGCTCCCCACCAATAGACGGAGCCTCCCCCCCCGGCGCTAGTGCTGTCTGCTCGCATCAGCAGCACTAGCACAGGACGAGAGTTTACAAAACAAAACAAAACAAAACAAAACAAAAAAAAAAAAAAAAAAAAAAAAAAAAAAAAAAAAACACAAAAAAAAAAAAAAAAAAAAAAAAAAAAAAAAAAAAAAAAAAAAAAAAAAAAAAAAAAAAAAAAAACAGAAAAAAAAAAGTGAACAACGTGGTACACCCTGTCCATCAGAGCACTCAGCCCGGGATCAGCAAAACTGCTTAGACAATTACTCGCCCGCTATATCTGGAAGGGTGACTCCAACATCCCCGCATGCATAAGTAAGGTTGCGTGGTGGGAACTAATAGAAAAGAAATCCCATGGGGGTCTGGGTCTCTTGGATCCCGAGTTGCAGAATGATGCACTGCTGGCAAAATGGCCGGTGAAACTTCTCACTTCAGAGACAAATCAACCGTGGATGACACTTGCGCAGGCGCTATACTATGCAAGGAATGGGATCTGACTGATCCCAAATCTGTTTGGCAGGCTCTCTACTCCATCCCTTTATTTCATCCGTAGAATCCCCCACTTGGTCCCCAATTTTGAAAGCTTGGTCCCCAATTTTGAAAGCGTGGAGTAGAATCTTACCTTACACAATATCCCATCCAAAGACTAAAGGAGAAATCCTAGGTAACTGCCTATTCAACAACCCTGCCATCAGGGAAGACCATGGGTCACCGTTCTCTGTTGCAAACAGAGCTGGCGATTTGCCAGGAAATGGATGCAGCGGGGGGTAAGGCAGATTCGCCACCTGATTGATGAACACAATGGCCGATGGAAAACAGTGGCCCGGGAGCAACTCAAGCACAAGCTGGAAGGATTGCGGAACATCGACCAGACACATCGGCAGAATATGAAGCAGGCAGTGCCACAGGAGTGGACAAACAGTCTGAGAACACAAGGGGTCAAGTGGCAGAAGGACACATGGTGGCCTGAACCGGGCAAGAAAGAGCGGTTCTTCAAGATTGAGACCAGTCTGAGAACACAAGGGGCCAAGTGGCAGAAGGACACATGGTTGCGCGAACTGGGCAAGAAAGAGCGGTTCTTCAAGATCGAGACCAGTCTGAGCACACAAGGGGCCAAGTGGCAGAAGGACACATGGTGGCGTGAACCGGGCACGAAAGAGCGGTTCTTCGAGATCGAGACGCAGGAAGACCAGCAATCTGTGGTAGCATCAGTATGGTCCCAGGGTAAGGAATTCCTTAGTAAACAGCAGGACACGGTTACCCCACCCACAGAAGGTGAGTGGGAAGAGGTAAAGATCGTTGAGCAGGTGTACAGGGGCAGCAAGAGGCTCTCGCTAGCTCTGGGAGGCACCCCCTGCAGGCACTGGAAAGTGGATGCGCTAAGGGTAGGCTGGGTAGTCTCAGCAGAACTGGCAACCAGCTCCACAGTGCTAATCACACAGAATACTCATCCAAAGTGGGCTACTCTACTCGTTGAGATCGGGAGCATCCCTGTTACAAGCCAACACCTGGAACGGCTGGACATCGAGAAACCCAGTCTCAAAAAAAAAAAAAAAAAAAAAAAAAAAAAAAAAACAGTCTCAGAATGATGGCTCTCTTTCAGCAGAACATGCGCTGAGCTTTTCGTGTCTATGATTCCAAGTATTATGGAAGTCAAAGTCGCTGGGCTCTACCAACGGGCCTAGGTCAGTTGGTATACCCATGAACTGTTGGAATACAGACTCAAGTTCGAATCCAGATACAGTCAGATTGACAAAATTACATATTAAAGCCCTAGTACCTCCGTCAGTGTTGGGAAATTAGGGAAAAGTGGACGTTTTCCCAAACTCCTGAAAATTCGGAGGTCGGGCCCCACGACAGCTGCCATTGATAAATCTGATCGGTGGCCGTCATTTCGTTTCGGCCATCCGAAAAGGTCGGAGGCCCACCCGAGGCCCGCTATTTTCCCACGCGGCACAGGTACTAGTGGTTAAAAAAAAAAAAAAAAAAAAGTCGCCGGGCTCCAGTGGCTGCATATGCACTCAAGTGTACCCACAGCGGAGTGGTGCACCAGCAGAGGGATGGATATCTCCCCACAATGCGATGTCTGTCCTCACGATTGTTTGGAGGATTCAAGTCACTTGTGGTGGCAATGCATCGTGGCCCGAGGTTTTTGGGATTGGGTCTACTCCTTATGTTTTTTTTGCCTATGGCCCAAGAAAGGTATGGACTAAAGAGTTTATTATGCTAGGGAGTAACCAATCAGATAACCGGTCACAAATTTTGCTAATAAGTTCAGCGTCCTGGGTTTCCGGATTCTGTGGCTCGCCAGGAGGGACAGAAGATTTAAGGCGAAATTCCGGTCCTCCATTCTGCACAAATGAGGTTGCGTCCTCCGCTATCCGTAACAAATTCAAATTTTCGGTATGCGACCTCATTTGTGCAGAATGGAGGGAGCTTTTTTTTTTTTTTTTTTTTTTTTTTTTTTTTTTTTTTAACAATAAGGAGGACAGCCCGGATCAGGTTAAGCTCAAGTTGGAACGAAGACTTTAAAGTTTAAATGGGTTTCATTCTCTCAGCAGGGTAACTTGGTTATTTCCCGACATTTATGGGAGGACAAGTTGGAAAACACTAATGAGTTATCCCCAGCAGTTACTGAGGGTTTTGACTAAGGGCAATAACAGAACTAGTGCTCTTAATCAGATCCCCACACACACACACACAACTCTCTCTCTCTCTCTCTCTCTCTCTCTCTCCATGACCAACACAGGGAACCAGATCTCATCAGATAATCAGGCAGTCCCTGGGCTGAGAGGTTCTCTAAAAAATTTGGATGCTTGCTGTGACATCTAAGATAACACCTTCAACAGGAAGTAAGGGTTTTTTTTTTTTTTTCAGTATACCGAAGGTATGGACTCAGCCCGTTTGGGGCCAATGAGAATATACTAATATAATAGTTCATTTTGAGAATCTTTAGATTACGGAGTAGGAGTAGCAGGAATTGGATATTTAGTAGCTTGCAATGGTAGACTGCTATATGGTTTTTATCTTGGGGCGCTGGAGCCGATCTCCAGCACAGCGGGAATTTGATAATTCAGTAGCTTAAGGTTGTAGACGCTGGACGCGGTTTCCAGCAGGTGTTGCTCCCCACCAATGGATGGAGCGGCCCGCCAGGCAAAGCCTCCATCCCGGTGGTTCTCGTACCACCACCAGGATAGAGGCCTTGCACAAGGGCCTAAAAAAAAAAAAAAAAAAAAAAAAAAAAAAAAAAAGGTTGTAGACTGCTGTAGGGCTTTATCTCGGGACGCTGGACCCGATTTCCAACACAGCCGAATCTGGGTAATGGCCCGAGTCTCCGGGTGGAGATGTGGAGGGATTCCCCGCCTCCGCCTCCTCCCTGCTTTATAATATATATATATATATATATATAAAAAAAAAAAAAATAAAAAAATAAAAAAAAAAAACCTTTGTTACACCAGTACCTCGCCCATCGCTTCTTTTCGGATGCGGGCGTTAATGCGCCACAGCTTTCGCGGGTCTGCCCGCCGGGCCGGAATAACTGGCGGTGCCCGCCAAAAGGACACCCGCCCGCGCGCACCAGTTTGCCTTTTTTTGGCGCGCACAGGCGCCGGGGCAGGGGGTTTCGAAGCTTGGCAGAGAAGCGCCAAAGGTAGTGGTGGTTTAATCCTGACCCCTTGCTGACGAGACCTCCCTTCAGCGACGCCCACAAAGTACTACCTTCTACGAACGGGCCTAGCTACATTGGTACGCTCATGAATTGCTGAAATGCATACCCGAGTTCGAATCCGGATGCAACCAGATGACCAGTATAAAATAATGTTGACTTACCTGGGGAGGGTCAGTTCAATCTCAAGGCCGCCTACAGAAGAGCCATGATACGCCGCCTTCTACGTGTGCTACGTTCTACGGCTAAGCAGGGCGTTGATATTAACCAGCTCATTCGCTGACCTGTGAACTGACGAGTACCGGTGCGACTCCGTACACCTCATTGCCTTGACCGATTTGCATGAAAAAGGTACCAGTGTGAGTACGTCTTCAAACTCGTACTTTTCTGACAGAATCTGACCATTATTGCAGCCAGGAACATCCTATAAAATCCTACAATGCCCCAGCAAAAGCTGTTGCTGGAAGATTGCACCTAGAGATAGGCTGTTGGTCCCCCCGAGCGGCATTTAGCAGAGACTGCTTATGTTCATTGGGGGAGGGAACCGGAGGGGCATTTAGCGAACTTCATTTAACAGGAGTGCGTGCACGCACGCACATTCCCACACATTCTCCCCCTTCCCCACCCCTCTCTCTCTCTCTCTCTCTCTCTCTCTCTCTCTCTCTCTCTCTCTCTCTCACACACACACACACACACACACACACACACACGGAAGCAGACACACAGGCAAGTCAATTGAGGATTGCAAGTATCCACAGCATGCGTTTACATATCTGCTGATCACTAAACACGGAGGATGCGCAGCTCTGCGGGCATCCGTAATAAATCAAGGGCATACTCACACTTGTCCTTTCTTAAGAGTGGGCACAGTTTCGGCCCAATTCACTCTAGAAAGTCAAAGTGCAAGTCTGCAGTACCACGGAACAATGCACACAAAATTTGCTCTCTCTCTCTCTCTCTCTCTCTCTCTCTCTCTCTCTCTCTCTCTCTCTCTCTCTCTCTCTCTCTCTC
>BFEA01000043.1:1343601-1356919 GCA_003427395.1 Chara braunii
CTCACACACACACACACACACACACACACACACACACACACACACACACACACCAACACCCACGCACACACACATGCGCAACAGAAACACATGGCGCTCCAAAAAGATGTGGTGAAACAGGCATGGCGGTGGGCCCCCTTCCTCAGGGTGGAGTTAGATCAACTTAAATGGCATGTGAGTTGGTTTGTCCGCTCTGCTGGTCGGATAGGCAAGAAGCCTGCCCGTACCAGTCCCCAAGCAACTGAAACCCTAACCAACCCACTTCCTGATGTTCGGCCGCTCTGAAAAGTAGGCCAGGCTTAGGACAGATGCGGCACAGTACAAAACCGCAGGCTTAGGGCTGCGAACACCACTTTTTTATGGGGTCGCAAATTATCAGTTTGCCATGCCTCGTCAGCCCTCCATTCGAGCCCGTCGAACTTGTTCCTATGCCCAGAAACCTGGCAGCCAAAGCTGTGCGCATGTCCCCAGCCAAGGCAGGTTGCGTGACACACAACCACACAGAGAAGCGGAGGTGGAGGAGGTTGGTGGTGGTGAGAGGCATCGATTCACCCCTTCTTTTCTTCTTCTTCTTCTTCTTCTTCTTCTTCTTCTTCTTCTTACCATTATTATTGTTCTTGTTGTTCTTTCTTCTTCATATTGTTGTTGTTGTTGTTGTTGTTGTTGTTGTTGTTTCTTTCTGTCTATGTTGTTGTTGGTGGTGTTGTAGTTTCCTTCTGTCTATGTTTTTGTTTTTGTTGTTGCTGTTGTTTCTTTCTGTCTATGTTGTTTCTTTCTGTCTATGTTGTTGTTGTTGTTGTTGTTGTTGTTGTTGTTGTTGTTGTTGTTTCTTTCCGTCTATGTTTTTGTTTTTGTTTTTGTTGTTGTTGTTTCTTTCTGTCGATGTTGTTGTTGTTGTGTTGTTGTAGTTTATTCTTCTGATCATAGTTGCTTTTTTTGTTGTTGCTGCTGCTGCTGCTGTTGGTGAGCTGTTGTTGTTGTTGTTGTTGTGTGTATGTGTGTGACTACGCACGTGTGGTTTCATGCACACGAAAAATTGTGTGTTCACAGGCATGTGCGCACGCACACACACATATACACAAGCGTACAACACGCAGTCTCTGATGCCTGTGTGTCCCTGTGTTTCCTGGCGGTGATAGACTTAGGTCAAAGTGACACTCTAACTCTTTTAGTGTGGCGTGAACCTACAGTTCACGGCGTTCTAGGTGTGGTGTGAGTAATTTGGTTTGTGCTGTATGTGTGGACTGCCCTGCCAGTGCTGCCCTGCTGGTTGGCCCTGCTGGTTGCCTCCTCGCTTGCCTCCCTTGCCCTGCTGTCCATCTTCCAGCTTGCCTGCGTGCAGACTAATTGCCAGATCATTGCTTTGTTGCTACCATCTTTGTTCGAATAGAACAGCCGGTCACTATCGCTGTACATACGTAGACTGAAAGTTGCTCCAAATACAGCTATTATAACTGGGCATTCTATTCGGGTGAAGATGGTAGGCTCGAGGAAGGATGCAGCATATGATTTTCGATGTGTAATTCGCTGCCTTCTTTACAGAGTGACATATTTTCACGTCTGACTAAACAAACACACACGTGGGTATTAAACTCGCAATTGTCGGAGGGGGTACCTCCGACCATGCTTTGCTCTGACTATCTAATAAGCACTTACGTTTCCTCACTGCGCACATTTGTGCTCGCTGCCAAGAGTGGTTCGCTATGCGCTGTTGTTTCATAAACATGCCCTGTGCCTACTTGGCATAGCACGATGGCGCCTGGCCCTAAATCTGTCAGATCGAGGGGGGCACCAGCTCTGGAATTGTGGCTTGGAGCCTCGCTGCAAAGACCACCACACCCGATTTCCAGCAGGTTTTATCTTATGTCCAAAGCTCGGTGATGGTTCCAGTACTCGTTTTCGGGCAGATTGTGAGGACACTGGCCTCGTCGATTGGAAAAGATCAATATCAACTACACCCCAAGGCTTCACACCTGATCCTTCCCCATTCCAATTGCAGCGAAGACAGAATGTTGGGGCTGTCAAAGACCTCCAGTGGGAGAAGGACAAGCCTTAGGATAAGAGAAACAACAATGTCAGAGGGGAAGATGGAAGCCGTAGTGTTGAGTTTTCCGTCGACAGGTGGCAAGCATAGACGACATGGGCAGGCCTAATTCCCAGTACGAGAGAACGAAAAAAAAAAGGGCGACCGCCTTGAGATATCATCGTCGAACTGACCAGCCGTAGGTAATTCAGAATTGTAATATTTCACTCGTCTGCTTCCAGTGGAGTTCGAACTCAGCACCTGGTCTGCATTTCAACAGTTCGTTCAGGGGGGGTGTACCAACTGAGCTAGGCCAGTTGCTAATGAAGGTACTTCTCATCTTTACGTAACACCTAAACTTACAGCGGACTCCCCACACATCACAGATGCCAATGGTAGCCTCTGCCGGATACCTAAACTTGCAGCCACTATTGTAGTCCCAATCACTCTCCCATTGGTATAGGAGAACAGGTACAAGGCCAATGCGCGCCTACAGTAGCTCAGGTGGTACACCGATGAGCTGTCGAAAAAGAGAACTGAGTTCGATCCATATGGAACTAGATGAATGAAATCGACTACTTCTGAATTACCTGGGACTCGTCAGTTCGATGATGATATCTCAAGGCCGTCGTCCTTATCTAAAAACATAGGTGCAAGGCCTGGGTGAAACAGGTACAAGAGACATCGGCGACAGTGCAATGGCAAGCAGATAAGAGCATCCAACCAGCCAAATGCAGAAGTCTGCATTGACAGATCCTTCACCGCTGCCTGCCCACGACCAACTGGATCGTAGACAGGCCTAAGCTGGATGGAGCAAATGGGGTCGGCCCACGCTGTGGTGCAGCTCCTCCGCCGCATCATCTCCAAATGGAAAGTTGCGAGAGGAACGATTGAGCATGTCTTTTCATGGCATGTCCCAGGGCGAGGGTACCGTGGATCTGGTGGGACATAGTCTGGTATGGGACGACTAAAGGAGAAGTCTCGGCCGCGGGAGAAGAGTGTTCTCCTCCGTGACCTCACACCACAATCCTTCGCCCAGTCCACCGCCCTTCACCACAATCTGTTGCCACGTAGGGAGGATGGCGGTCATGTGAGCTATCTGGACCAGGAGGTGCATCGATGCAATAGAAGATGCAGATGAACCTGTGCAGAAGCCCTTGCAAAACATGTAGGTGAGGTGAAGCTCAAACAACACAAAACAGCATGAGCTGGGGGAAGGGGATCTCGACATTCACTTTTTCCGTACGCCTTCATGCCCATTCTTACCACATCTACTCGCAATTACTCTCTGGTAACCTTTCTTCTTCCACTCCTTCAGAAACCAGCATACAGCTTCCTCGATAGCCGTAAGCAGGAGAGAGAAGAAGTAAACATTTCTCTCATGGTAGAGAGAAAGGCTGGTGTCTGAACATACGGAGACAGCGTGAAGTCAGAAATAATTAACATGGCTAGTAAATGAAATGTTGCAAGTTGCATCTTGCTATTACAGACATACCGAAAGGAAGATTAGAGTAGCATGGCAGCGGAGTATAAGCGTTTCTCACATATTCTTCGCAGTCGCGGGCTATTGAGCAGGAAGGAAGAGCTCAAATCCTCGTGCGAGCAATATGACCTGCCACATACAGGCGCCCATTTCCTCACCAGGATTGCTAAGCCAGGTGCCTGACCAAACATGTGGTTCGCCCGAGATTGGAAACAACTCTTGAGAAGATAGGTGGCAGTATTCCGGAGGCACTCACGACAATGTTAGGCAGTAGGGTAGGAGAGCATCTTCAAGACCTGCAGCTTGATTGCCGTCTTTCAGCAGACATCGGTGAAAGTGAGGCAGTGAACGAGAAGGCCGTGCATGCAATGAAGAGGGAATACATCAGTCTGTTGATTACACTGATAGATAGGAATCCAAGAGACTTGGTCTTGATGTGTCCCTCAACATATCAACATGACTTCGATAACGTGTCTACGATGTAGTCTCTGACAATGAGAATGTGGTAACAAGGAAGATGAAACAGGTCTATATGACTGACTCGGACTGGACAACTGTTCTCCTTGTACTCTTCTCTTTGAACTCACCTGCACTACTATGCAAGTGCATAAGTTTGCCAACCAGCATGTGTGACATCTCTCTGCACTTGTATAGCATCTCCAATAGTTGTCGCAGGTATACCTTATCCTTGTGATTTCATTTTGCGTAAGGACAAAAGATGTAATCCAAAAATGAGATCCACTTCCGGAGCAGGTCTTAGCCGAGGCAAACGAGATCTTGCCTATTACTCCATAACAAATTGTCCAAGCTCCAAATACTCTGCTTACTAGAGCCCAAGCTTCAAGCCACACGTTCTTCGCTTGTCCCTCCTTTGCTCCACACACACACTCCTTTATTTTCCTCTTCACATGTCATAATCTAGTATTATCCTAAGGCTTGTATTGCTTACCATACCCTTTTGTGTAAAAAAGACTAAGATCGTTGTGCAGTTCTCTATCCCCTTCGCTGCATCCCTCCTCACCTCGAGCTTTCCCTTACTTGGTCTCTTCTTCGCTTCCCAGTTGCTTTGCGCTGACAACATTCGATGATGGCAAGAAGCGCTTAAACCACTAGTACCTTTGTCGATTCGGAAAATAGTGGGCCTCCAACCTTTCAGGAGGCCGAAACGAAACGACGGCCGCCGATCAGATTTATCAACAGCAGCCATTGTCGGGCCCGGCCTCCTAAAAGTTGGGGACTAGGCTAAAACTTGTCGAAACTCGACGGCAAAGGTACTAGTGGTTTAAAACGAGTCTTCTCTAAGTCCTCTAACCCACAAATATTGTCGTAGCAATAGGTGCGACGATACCGTTACTCTAACTATATCCTGTGAGGCTTCCTTTCATCGACACATCGAATGTGTTCCCACCATCTCTCTATTGAACCCTTATTGACCTTCCAATGTGTGCCTTCTTACACCATAATGAAACAAGACATAGACTACTGGCTGCTTTAAGTTACAAAAAAAAAAAGCAGTCCCAACCTCTCGGGACTAATCGCACAAACCTCTTTCCCCGGGGTATTTGTGCACTAAAGGTCAACTAAGATGGTACAAGCAAAAAGCACTTACTCAATCGCTAGTCCGAGCTTCGAGTGACCTATAAGCCCCCAGATCCTGAGGTCGCTAGTCCGAGCTTCGAGTGACCTATAAGCCCCCATATCCTGTCTCTCAGTCTATGGAGGTCATCGTCTTCACCCGAATAGAACGCCCGATATAGCTGTATTTTGGGAAACTCTCAGTCCAGATACAGTGATAATGACCTGGCGTTCTATTCGTGTAAAGACGGTAGCAAGAAAACCATAGGTCTGCTTGTCTTGGGGGTGTAACCATCATTGTGAAACTCTCTCCTCGTGGGCTCTTCAGCAAACTACTTTGCCTCCAAATCGTCCTCTGCATCGTTGAACTACCCTTCATAGGCTAGTTACGTTTGCCAGATCTCGCACTCGTCACTCTTTGTGAACCTCAATCGCTAGTCATAAGCTACTTAACCTATTGGGATACTCCATGCCTCCAATGCCGCTTCCAACGATTGTCCTGTGACGGGGAAGTGTGAAGCCTCGAGTGGCAAAGTTCTGTTAGCGCAAAGCCCTGTAGCATTGAGCTACCGTCCCTTCCCCTTTCAATCTCATTTTCAATCTCTCTACCGTTGTCACTTGTTGTTGTCAATATAGCCGCCAATGTGAGTGCCACTCCCCATCCGGTCGCCATGCAACACAAGATAGCGACAAGTGATGGCCAAAAATGCCTTTCATATCAACCAATTCATTACACATCCACACATGTACAAGTCTCAACAACACACACCCTCCCCTCCGTGTTTCGACCAGGTGCAGACTTGGTCCTCATCAAGGGGCTTCCACAAGCCAGCCTTGAAGAACCACTTAACTTTTTGCCAACTAAGGTACTGGATCGTCGGTTGTACCCTCTCACATACTACACTTATGCCCATAGCCGCTCTACCCTGGAGCAAGCTACTATTGTTCTACTATGACCTCAGTTTTGAACTGTGCAGTAATTCACATCCATTCCCATCAGTCACTTATGCATCGGTTGCATGCACAATTCCTGTTGAAATTTGAAACTGCCATGTAACAAACTCTACATTTCCCCCCCCTTCACTACCTTGTTCAAATTCGCAACTAACCAGTAGAATACGGTCGAAAATTGTTCCCTAATTTCCTAGGTCTGCACCGTGGAATTCCTACGACTACATGTCTAAGCATTGTAAATCCCATCTGACGGCCAATAGGTACGTTCTAGTCTGCAAAAACTCTTGTACTCTTGTACTATAATGCAACGCTGGACCTGGTGTCCAGCAGGTGCAACTCCCCACTAACAGATGGAGCCTCTTAACACAGGGGTCGACTGAAGGGAGATGCTCTTATCATCCCGTTAAGAGATAGGAAGAGGAGGAAAAAAGATGAAGAACAAGAAACAAGAGGAGGAATTGAAAGAAGAAGCAAAAGAAGATGGGAGGAGGAAACAAGCTTTGCTCATGTACACCTAAAAAGGAGAAAGAGGACAGCGGAGAAAAGAAAGGAAAATCACATGAAGATCGAAAACGAAGGAGGAGGATGGAAAGACAAAGAAGACACTAGGCAAATGGTCTCATCCACACATGCGATGTCGAAGTGGAAGTAATAGTCGTAGCAGCAGTACCAAAAAGAATTGTGATAATTTTGAAGACGAGGAAGAACAATAGTGATAAGCAGGGGCCAATCATTATATTTCGCGCATGCTTTCACAAAAATCCAATTGTCTCTGCATACTTTGAGCTCAGATGAAACACAAACATTGCTCGACAGGAAGCGCACCCAGCACTTCTCAGGGGCCTTCTCCCCAGATCCGCCTTGCGGCACCACCTCATTGTCCAACCAACTCAGTCAACGAGGGTTGACATTGTTGCCCTCTCCTATATGCTTGTCACTATCACTGGCCGCACCGTGTGGTGTCGATGTCCCACTAGATAGGTGCTTACGTGTTGCCAACGTAGCTCTACTGGTTAGAAAGAATGGCGCCGACACCACCCCACCCTGGGGTGGATGGGAAAGATGAACGCTTTGCGGCGGTTGTGTCACTAGAGGCCACGAAGTGGGAGAAAGTGGTTAATGAAGATTTAAAGCGTCATTTAGGTAAATACATATTAGAATAGTAAAAACATAAGCTTGTAATACAGCAACACCTAACTCTAAACCAGTTAATGCGAAAACAATGAGAAAAGGTGCAAGATGAGCTAAATACATGATACCTCCCATAGACAACATAGTCCAAGCAAAACCACTCAAAATCTTCACTAAACTATCGCCAGTGTAGCTCTACTGGTTAGAATTTGAATATTTGCGTGCACCTAGCACTATATGCTCGGGCCATAGAATTACCGGAAGTATCAGTGTGGATTACCTATCACGCGGAAGGGTGCTAGCCATCGGCTGATGACTAGGACTTTCCATGGAACCGAAAGTCGAAGAAGAACGTATAACGAACTGGAAGAAAAAAAGTGTGGAATGCGTGCGCCGTGTGGAAATCAGACAATCCGTATTTAGTGCAACTTTTAAGCCATATACAGGTGTAATGACCGGGCATTGTGTTCAGGGCAAGAAGGGAGGACAAGGGAGGAAGACGAAGAGATAAATAGACATGTGGACAGTGCAGGGCGCACCCATGGTGTCACGTGGCAGCCATGTCAGCCTCGGATTCGAGGAGGTGAAATAATAAGTTGCAAAGCACCACCACCTGATAAATAGCCAGGTGGGCAGTGTAGGGCGCATCCACAGCGACACGTGGCATCCATGTCAGCATCGGATTCGAGGCAGTGAAATAAGTTGCACTGCACCAGCACCAACACCAGTACCAGAAGAAGAAGAAGAAGAAGAAGAAGAAGAAGAAGAAGAAGAAGAAGAAGAAGAAGAAGAATAGTGAAAGCAGTGATCATAGACTGCTTCTCGTACAAGCATCGATAAATATGCATTACTTCTCGGCATGTACAGTTCTCAGTATGAAACGCAGGGGGCTTCTCCCAAGATAGCCTTTCAGCACCACCAAACTTAACGACCATCTGAGAATGGAGGGCCATTGGCCTTGCCCTCTGCCTTCTACTAGGCGCCTATCTACCTGCTAAGAAGAAGAAGAATAGTGAACACAGGGGCAAACTGTGTTGTGAACACGTTTCTTAACAATATCAAATACAAGTCTGCTGATACATCTCCCAGCAACAGGCACATTTCCTGTATCGCATTTCAATCAGTTGCGCTCCGTTCATCCTCAAGAAGAAGAAGAAGAAGAAGAAGAAGAAGAAGAAGAAGAAGAAGAATAGTGAAAACAGTGACCTTAGACTATTTCTCGCACATGCATCCACAGATAAGCATCACATCCACATGAACAGTCCTCAGTCAAAAACTGCACCGTTCCCTTCTGCGTGTTTCAGCCAGGCTGCACTGGCAGCACTCCTTTGGGGGCTTCACCCCAAATTGGTGAAACATAATAATGATATCATAACCATATAAGAAGATGACATGAGTTTTACTGTCATGGCGCTATCCACTTCCTCGCGGCATCCTACAAAAGGCCAAGATACTTCTGAACCTGGTCTCCAACGGAAAACAGTATAAAGCCGCGTAGCCAAGTGTCCTCTAAGGGCACCTGTCTGCTTTCTGACCAAATGCTCACAGATTCCGGTCTCTTGTTCTCTTCTATTTTTTTTCTTGTCCCACTCTCTTTTTATCTTTTAAATTCTTTTACAAAAAAGGGCAATGCCTTCGAGATATGATCATCCAACTGACTGGCCGCAGGTAGAGTTATTTCGTACACCTGATGGCACCAGGATTCGAGTTGTGGTCTGTTTAACAATATAGCAGTTGATTTTGGTGTACCGTCCCATTCAGATGGGCTGTGTTTTTTTTTTTTTCCTTAGGGAGAGGTAGCCATGCTTGCAGGGGGGGTTCCCTGTATAGGCTTAGGTGTGGTGGTGGGTAGGTAGTACAGGCGAATTTGAGGAGAAGTATGTAGCATAGTTTCAAAAAAGTAATTCTAAAAAAAAGGGAGAAGATCAGCCACGTGGCGGAAGAAGCAGTCATGAGAACGAAGGGTCTCGACCAGCCGTGCGGCCGACACACTCGACCAGCCGTGCAGCCGACACATCAGGTCCTGAGGAAGACGAGAGGAAGCCATGTTGAATCGAAGGGTGA
Source organism: Chara braunii (assembly GCA_003427395.1). NCBI lineage: Eukaryota > Viridiplantae > Streptophyta > Charophyceae > Charales > Characeae > Chara > Chara braunii. Next base: position 1,352,832 of record BFEA01000043.1, read on the forward strand.
TGTCGTGCCACGTGGCAGGGTCATCCGTATAGTGCTAGGAAGCGTAAGGAGGAGGAAGAAGAAGAAGCCGATGATATATAATTAATTAAAAAAAAAAAGAAAAAGAAGAACAAGAGAGTGACCACCATTCACAGACGGGAGGCACAGGCTACGTTGTTTTTCTTATTTAAAGAAAAAGAAGGACGAGGTGACGCCGAGTATGAAAGCTACGTACAAAAGCCGGGGCAAGAGGATCTCGTTGTGCCACGTGGACAGCATCCCGTTTTTCCACGTGGCACAACGTGGAAAGTATGTTGGCACTGGCAGGGGGGAAGGGGAGATGTGGAAGCACCAGAAGAAAGCAGGGAGAAAGAAGGCTCATCATCATCATCATCATTCCGGAATGTATTTCAAAAAAAAAAAAAAAAAAAAAAAAAAAAAAAAAAAAAAGAATTAAGTCGGGACGAAGAAATGCAACAGGACGAAGAGAAGACCATGTACAGGTGTCCGTATGGTCATGCCAGTTGGCAACCAGGTCCAGAAAATAGAAAATGGAGGACAAAAGGTTGGGCGGGCTGGGAAGGGGAGGGGAGGGGAGGGGAGGGGAGGGGATTTTCTCTTCCCCTTGCCACGTGGCACGTGGGAAGGATTGACTAAGTAAAAACTTTCTGTTTAAGGGAAAAGACAGAGCGGTTAGGACGTGGGCGGTCGATGAAGAAGAAGTAAAAGGCGGTCGATGAAGAAGAAGTAAAAGCCCTAACGGGCCTAAACTCAGTAAACAATAATAATAATAAAAAAATAAAAATAAAAAAATCAGTAAACATTCTATTTAAGGAAAAAGACAGCGAGAAGGTGGAAAAAGGAAAAACTTCAAAAAAGAGGACAATGATGATTACGAAGACAATTAGAAAGAACATTGAAATCAACGAAAAAGATGCTCAAGAGCGATAAACAAAAGCGCAAAGACAAAAGATGTGGAGAAAGGCGCAGAGACAAAAGAAGGGGAAGGAAGGATTGACTCGTCTACTCCCTCCGGAACTTTTTGTTGCTGGTCTGCGATTGGATTGAATCTGGCCGCCGGAACGTGCTGTATACATCGCGGAGGGTTTAAGTTTTCTGTAATGTGCGACAACCAGCGCGTCCTCCGTTTCATTAATTTCCTATTTTCTTCACTATTTTATTATTCCTTCTTCATGCTCCTCCTCCTCCTCCTTACTCCTCCTCCTCCTCCTCGCCGTCTTCCTCCTTCTCCTTCTCCGTCGTCTTTCTCCTCCTGCTCCTTCTCTCGCCCTCTTTGTCCTCCTCCTCAGCCTCCTCCTCCTCCTGCTCCTTCTCTCTCCCTCTTTGTCCTCCTCCTGAGCCTCCTCCTCCTCCTCCTTGTCGTCTTCCTCTTCTCCTTCTTCGTCCGCCTCGTCTTCGTCTTCCTCCTCCTTTCCCCTGCTCCTTCGTTTGTCCCGCCCTCCTTGTCCTCCTCCTCCTCGCTCTCCCTCGTTTCTTTTGTCTCGCCTTCTTTCGCTCTCCTCCTCCTCCTCCTCCTCCTCCTTCGTCTTTCCCACGCTCCTTGTCCTCCTCCTCCTCGCTCTCCCTCGTTTCGTTTGTCTCGCCTTCTTTCGCTCTCCTCCNTCCTCCTCCTCTTCCTCCTCCTCCTCCTTCGTCTTTCCCACGCTCCTTGTCCTCCTCCTCCTCGCTCTCCCTCGTTTCGTTTGTCTCGCCTTCTTGCGCTCTCCTCCTCCTCCTCCTTCGTCGTCTTCTTCTTCTTCTTCCCGCGCTCCTCGTCCCTGTCCTTCTCCACCGCCATCCTCCGACTCCCATCTTTCTGTTATACCTCTCTCTGTTCTTCGTCTCTCTCTCTCTCTTTCTCACCCCAACAACCATATATTCAGATCTCGACATGCGTCCCACGTCACACGACAAAACCCTCTCTCTCTCCTCCACATTTTTTCCCCTTCTTCTTCTTCTTCCTCTTCTCCTTCTTAAGACTTGAGCAAATGTATACACGCTGTTTCTAGTTGAGACTATTTTGCGTGTACGAGAGCAACTTGGCCATTGCTTGTCACTATTCTTCCTCTTCTTCCTCTGCTTCTTCTTCATCATCTTCTGCTTCTTCTTGTACCCTCTTCTTATATACTACTATCCTTCTTCTTCTTCTTTCTTTCGTTTCTTCTTTCTTCTTTCTTTCGTTTCTTCTTTCTTCTTTCTTCCTTCTTCTTCTTCTTCTTCTTCTTCTTCTTCTTCTTCTTCTTCTTTTGTTTCTCGAAGCGTCGGCCCGGACCCCGACCACTTGTCGTCTGGTCGGTAAAGCTCCCCACCCAACGTAACTGCTTTTTTTTGTCTTCTTCTCTCAACGACGTATCCCGACCTGGCTGCCACGTGGCATGACCACACCCACGTCTCGACGGCACATGTTCTTCGTCTTCCTGTTGCTTTTTTTTTTTCCTTATCGCCACGTGGAATGACGAGGTTTCTCTCGCTGAATGAATCTGAGTCATCTTTTCGTCCGGAAACATTCAGAATGCCGCTTTCTTCTTTCCCCTTCTTCTTCTTCTTCTTCTTCTTCTTCTTCTTCTCTCCTAAACGAATCTGGTCTGAACCAATCATTCTGTCATCAGTCTCAAAGAGAATTAATTCTATCCCCCTTCACACACAAGCAGTTGATTCGTACGTGCCTGAAGGGATCATTGTGTGTGTGTGTGTGTGTGTGTGTGTGTGTGTGTGTGTGTGTGTGTGTGTGTGTGTCTTTTTGATGGGGATTGTGTGTGTTTCCCCTTGTATGCGCGTGCGTCGGCATCATGTGGCTTTGTCATTTTTGATTGATACCCCTATTCTTTTCTTTTCTTTTCTTTTCTTTTCTTTTCTTTTTCTTTTCTTCTTGTACTTCCGTTCCGTTCACATGATGACTGGATCTGGATCCGAACTTGGGTCAAATTCGCAAATTGGAACAAGGTAGTGAAGGTCAGAAATGAAATTCAACAAGCTCGAAGATGGGAAGATAACACCACAAGGCGGATCTGTGTGTGAAGCCCCCTGAGGAGTGGGGTGCCAGGAGCGCAGCCTGCTTATTAGCCGAAACGCGTCGGGTGGGATTTGCGCTTTTTCAACCGAGAACTGTACATGCGGGCGGAGACGTATTGAAATATTTTGTCGATGCCTGTGCGAGAAGCAGTCTATGGCCAATGTTTTTAACTCTTCTTCTTCTTCTTCTTCTTCTTCTTCTTCTTCTTCACGTAAGAGAATTTACACAATCCGCCGCAGCGTCTGTGCGACAGACCGGTCGTAGCCGTAGTAGCTCGTGGAAGTGGCCGTTGGGGATTAGAGAATACGGTGCTGGCTACAGTCTTCCCCCGAATACAACGTACGGTCATTATGGCTGAATTTAGACTGAAAGATAGACCAAATTCAGCTATAATGACTGTACGTTGTATTCGGGGGAAGACTGTAGGCTCACAACTCGTTGTACAGTATATAGGGAGGGCAAGGACGTATAGGCCCTCGATACTCAGAAGGTTGGGAGGATGGTCGGCGGGCCGCAAGGCAGGGTCATGTGGGAAGAGCCCCCTGAGGGAGGATGATCGGAGCGCAACCGATCGAAACGCGTCGGGGAATGTGCGCGTCAGCTGAGATTAGTACGCGCTGCTATGTATGGAAGAACTATCGAAGCGTGTACGAAAGGCAGTTGGCCCCTGTTTTCACTATTCACTATTCTTCTTCTTCTTCTTCTTCTTCTTCTTCTTCTTCTTCTTCTTCTGCTTCTGCTTCTGCTTCTTCTTCTTTGTGACATCGGTGTCTGGAAGCATGTTGGTTGGTCATTACTTGTCACTATACTTTTTCTCCTCCTCCTCCTCCTCCTCCTCCTCCTCCTTCTGCTCCTTCTTCTTCTCCTTCTTTTCTTCCATTTCTTTGCTTCTTCCTCATGCTGGCCATAACCAAACCCTCCCCTCCCTTCCCTCAACCTCGACCTTCCCACTTTTCGTCTCTTTTCAATGAAACACCTCTTCCTTACGACCTCGTTGCGTTCCTTGATTCCCTCTTCCCCTCGATTCTCCATCACATAACCTCTCTCTCTCTCTCTCTCTCTCTCTCTCTCTCTCTCTCTCTCTCTCTCTCTCTCT
>BFEA01000043.1:1360734-1375336 GCA_003427395.1 Chara braunii
TCGCCCACCTGCTGTAGCAGGTATCGCACCTGCTGGTGGGTGCAGCTCCCGCATGTTCCCTCGTTGGAGGCTTGAGCACGGATGTGGCTACTACTGGGTTCCCGTAAGACTATAATGACAATATAAAAAATGCCTGTATAATGACAATATAAAAAATGCCTGAAAGGCCGTCCTGTCTAGATTTGCCAGGTAATTGAATTGGTTGGCCTTATAAACAAAAATATTATCATCGTTGATCTTCTTTTTTCTTCTTTTTCTTTTTTTAACGGGCCCAGTGCCCAAGGCTGATATTACCAATGACAATTTTGAGGCCGGGGTCCTCACAGTTTACCTCACAGTTTACCTGGGGCCAGGTCCCGGTAGCAAAGAGGATTGGATTGAACGCCTTAATTTGGCCGCGTTTGTGGACAAGTGCAGAAAATCGAGATTGAAATCCTTTTCTGCATGGCTGCCTAAAACACGCCCAGATTCAGGATCTTAATCCAATCCCCATTGCTAGTGGGACCATGCTCCACGGGCCAAGTCTCACTAGCATGGTTGAGTTTCCTCAACCCGTGAATCTGGACGTGTTTGTTGAGATGTGCAGAAATGGCGTTGAGTTCCTCAACCGCACATGGCCACAAACGCGTCCAGATTCAGGGGTTGAGGAAGGTTGAGGAAACTCAAAGCTGCTAGTGGCACTTGGCCCCCGAATGAAAGATCAGAACCTGAGGCTGAGAACCGGCCTCAGCTTCACTCAAGAGCTCTGATGCTGATACTAAGGGTCTCGTTAGACACTCCTAAAAAAGCCTGTTTTTAGGATTGCGTCTTCCTTGCACGCAATCCTAAATCCAATTCCGAGATTGAAAATGTGAAAACGTCGTTAGGACGAGTCCTAAAGGATTTAGGATTCCCCAGGCAAAATCGTCCTAAATTTTCCAGTAGCCCCCGACCTACTGAAAAATTTAGGATTCCCGTGTTTCACGGAGTTGTTGCGTGGCGCGCATGGCACCGTCGACAGTCGTTGGTGGTCCAGAAGCGGTCCGTGGAGTCGGTGGTCGGACATCGGAGGTTTTCTGCGGCCCGACACGGGCAACGACCACGAACGGTAGCCGTTGGCAGAGGGGGTGGAGCGCGGGGAGGGGCCGAGCGGGGGCGGGTGGGCGTTTGTGGTGGACCGTTGGCTCGGCTGCGGGAAGCGGAGGAGGACGACGATGTGCGCAGGACGACATACGGAGTTGCTTCGGGCAGTGCGTGGGCGCCAACGGTCGAATTTCAAATCGAAGGCAGGCACCTTTGTCGTCTTCTCTGCTGGTTGTCGGCATATGAAGGTCGAGCGACCCTATCCCCCGGCATGTCGGAACACTCTTCTGCAGTAGTCGCGTGCGAGGGTGGCTCCCGAGGTGAATTTCATGGCTGACGTGCAGAGGAGATTGCCTCTGCTGGTACTCGTTGTCGTCATGTTCCTGATTGTCGTCTTCCTCCACGTGTGTTTGTCGTGGCGGTCGTGGAAACAACATCGCAAGAGGAGGGCGTCAACGAAACGGGCGGCAGGGGAACGTCCGATGGCGGGCATGCAGGCACGTGCAGGTGTGGGTGCAGGTCAGGAGACGACCCGCGACGTCAGAGCCTCCACGCCGGTACGACCCATCTTTGTACACCCAACTAGAGTCGTGGGAGACGCCACTGCCCCCGTCGGATGAGGAGGCGGAGACGGAAGAACTTCCAACGTTGCCTCTCACTAGCAGGTCGACGCAGATGTTGTCGCAGACGGTGCGAGTACACGGGTCGGTCAGCAACGAAGGTGGGGAGTTCGCCTCACTCCTGCGGCCAGGTTTGGGAAACGAAGATGACGAAGGACTTCATCTGAGGTTCGGGTTGTCTTCTGGCAGCACAAGGGAGGTGACCCATACGTTCATCGTCGACGTCGATCCTTCGCCACGTGGCATTCAACGTTGTGGAAGTCAGCATGCCGAGAAGACCACCCTTCGTGGCGGTGCGTCCGTGACTGCAGCTGTTGGGCCGTCGCCACCAACCCGGCAGCATGGATCGACTGCAGCATCCGCCGAAAGAATGACGAGTACCTGCCCCGTACGCAGTGGAATCACAGCAGGGTCGCCGCTCTTCGACGGTGGGCAATCCTCGATGGCCAACCGCACAACGCTGACCCAAGCAGACGCAAGGGACGAGCCCGCTTGCAAAACACCGGTGCGTCCTGGACCGACTGTCGAGAACATCACACTAGGAGTGTCCAACATGCGGGCACACAGCGATGGCGGCGATGACAACACCGACGGCGGTGACGATGCCGATGAAGGATTGAGGACGGACGTGGAACCAGGCGACGACGACGAAGACATTCAAATTCGGTCATAAGGGAAGACAGCTGGGAGGGCGAAAGGACGCAGTAGAGGTGTTGTTCGTGGTCGATCCGTTGGACGTGGCGGCAAAGGAGGCGTAAGTGACGACGGCGGGAAGTCTGTGACGTACTGGTCTACGGAAGACCAACTGCTCCTAGTGAGGTCCAAGCGGGGGCAAAACATGCACCTCGCCGGGCTGGCTCACAATTACGGGCGGATGAAGACGAAAGACTGGAAGTGGGAGGACATTGCGAAGCGGATGGCGAACGCGGGGAGGCCTAAAGACGTCGACGAGTGCATCAAAAAGTGGGACAATCTGTTCCAGAACTACAAGAAGATACAGAGGTTTCAGAATGCCAGCGGCATGGCAGATTTTTTCAGGTTGTCAAATGAAGAGAGGAAGGAGAACAACTTCAAGTTCCGGATGGACAGGGTGTTGTACAACGAGATCCATGGAGGCATGCTGGGGAACCACACAATTTTCCCTCCCAACGTCGCCGACACCGGCAGTCCGGACGGGGTGCAGCTGCCGAGGCAAGGAGCGACTGGTGGGGAGTCTGTGGGCAGTGAGGCCGGGGGTGATGGTTGCCCTGAAGAACTTCCTTTGGCGAGGGACTCCGACAACAACGCAGGCAGTGGGGCTGGAGGATGGAGGCGGGAAGCGAAAAAATGCACGTCAACAGGCGTTGGAGTCGATCGCTGACGTCATGGACCGCCATGGCGAACTGATGTCGTCGACGATCGATTCCTCTAGCAAGTGACAATGCAGCATTCTGGCGAGGCAATGCGACAGACTCGAGCAGGAAGTTGCAGTTCAAAAAGCGCACTACGCGACGTCAGATGAGACGCAGAGGATGATGTGCCATACGCTTATGGAGATCGCTGCCGCCATCCGTGGCCGGTCGACGATGTAGGTCGTTCGATGGTGTGTTGATTGAAGTCCGTACATTGCTTGCATTCAGTTTACATTCTTTAATATTTTTTTTTCCTTGTTTCGTTCACGAATTCTTTTAGCGAAGAGGACGGTGGTAGAGCGTCTGCTGATGGCGTGTCCAAGACACGACTCCGGCAGGGAAATTGACGTGATGGAAGAGCCGTCCACGTGCCACATAACAGCATTCGTGGCACGAAGTATTTTTTTGGCAATTTTTTTTTTTTTGTCGCATTTCATTGATGATCATGCCATTGAAGGAGTCGGGTGGATGGTGGGGGGGGAGTGCAGGGCTTCGCTTGGTGATGGGAGGGTGGGGTTGTGGGGGGGGGGGGGGGGGGGGGGGGGGGGGGGGGTGGTGGGGGGGGGGGGGGGGGGGGGGCCGGCTGGTGTTGGGAGGGGGAGTCGGAGCGGTGCAGGTGGGGGGGTGTTCGTTTTTTTCTGCTTGTTGTCGCCCCTGGAGGAAGGGGACGGTGTGGTGGGTTCGCTTTTGGGTGTCGTCCATTGTCTTGTCGTCCTGTTGGGTCGTCTGCCTGTCGGGGTGATCGTCCCTCTGATGTTTCGCATGATGTGTTCATGCGTGTCACCATCGACCTTCCACTGTTGGGACGACTTTGACGCCCACATTATAAAACTGAGTCCGCACCAGCCCTATCTAGTCTGGGCAGTGCATCGTCGACCACTCCTGCCAAGCGTGTACGTACGTCCGTGCGCTCCCGCTGTGGCGTTACTCTCCTTGCCGTAGCGGATCATGTGTTGCGGCCAGTCCCTCGACACGACCTTTGCCGCCGCGCAGTCGTCCATGGGCTGCCGTCATTCGCTCGCCTGCTTCCTGCATGTCTTCGTCGGTAGACACGTCTTCGCCATCACCGTGGTCGATCGTCTTTAGAAACGGGAAAATCGTCTCCACCGACATCCAACGCGTCTTGTTTCTCCACTGCTGCTCATCGCTGGCTCGCCTTCGCAACGCGATACTCCAGGGGTGATTACCTCCGCCGCGTCGACGTCGACACCTCCGTTCAAGATCTTGTATCGCTCCCCTTCCCGCGTGTGGCATTCGGTGGACGGCGCTGCAACTTTCCGCGCAATCGTTTAGTGTTGCCATGGCTCCGAAGGGAGGAAGCACCGGTCGCGGGTAGGGAAAGAAATGTGGTGCAGCTCATGAGCAGACTGGGGGGGGGTTAGGAGGAGGGTGTAATGTCGCGAAGGCAAAATGGAGCCGTCAGGACGCCGCGTCAGTGAGCGGCACGAAAGTTGAGGGAGATGGGTGGGGAAGACCAGGCGACAACGACGACAACGACGTGTTCACAAACCCCGATGCTGAAATTCCACCGCCCGTTATGCCTGCCAATGTCCACGAACGCCCTCCAGCACCCTCGCTGGTGGCTCGGACACACACCCTGCGCATCATCAACACTGATGTCAATGAAGTCGTGCGGGTGGACAATGGCCAAGGGGATGCCATGATCGCACCTGTGACGACGCCGCAAGGGAGGAATCGCCCTGTTGCCGGAATCGGGCCATCTGCGACCACCCAGGAAGGGGCTATGGCAGCGACGTCGCGTAAGCAAGTTGCAGGCGACGAATGTGGTTCTGGTGGTGTGCGCAATGCAGGCGCGGCGGGAGATCAGGCGCAGACACGCCTCGCGGGTGTTGACGTCGACCACGTGGAAGGCACACCGCGAGGAACGGGAGAGGAGGACCGCAGGCATCGGAGCTCGCGCGTGTGGACAAAAAAAAAGCGACGGACGATGACGAACCGCTCGTGTGCAGGGTCCGCAAGGGCGGAATGGTGAAATAACTCGCGAGGTCGATAGTGGGGTAGAATAAAAGATTTTGGCAACGCATCTCATCAAGTCAAGACTAAAGCAGTCGACTACCTTATCGGCTGCATCTATATTATTGTCGATAACCAACTTCTTGTTCACGGTTGTATGATTGTTTCGTGGTGTTCGACCTGAGGCGGTCGGATTGTATTTTGATTGTGTGATTTATTATGATCTTGTGATATCCGGTATATCAGATGAAGATTTGGATTCTCTCAGTTATCATTTCAGATTGGATATATTCCTATCGACTACGGTCGATTCCTTTCGATGTAACTATGTATGGTTGTTACAATTTTTTTTTGATTGTGTGTTAAAAAAACTAGGATTAATGTTGGGTTTCACGCTTGGTCAAGACCGTCCTAGTCGGCTGACGTTTGTTCCGTACCTAGGAGATCGGCGCCCTAGGAACGGACGACGTTCGGGTTCGCTTGGCGTTAACCAAGTGTATCTATACTACAGCGAACGAGCAAACACCCTCGAGTGACCTACCTCTGCAATCGCATCTAAAAGCCTTTGCACGTGGGTCAGTAGCTCGGTAGGGATACGCCCCTAAGGGTGGTGACAACCCTTTAGGGAAGGAAAGTTTATGCCCCGCGGGAACCTATCCAGTCGTAGGGGACCGCGAGATGTATAGCTGGCGCACCCGGCTAGAGCGGCGAAGGGACGACACGACCACGGTCGTCTCGGCGGTTCGTGACAGCCCCTTAGGGAAGGAAAGTTTATGCCCCGCGGGAACCTATCCTGTCATAGGGGACCGCAGGATGTATAGCTGGCGCACCCGGCTAGAGCGGCGAAGGGACGACACGACCACGGCCGTCTCGGCGGTTCGCGGGGTTTTTATGCAGCGTTCCCAAGTTGTCTCTTGATTTCGTTTATTTTGTTAAAATCCTGCGTGACATGGTCGGGAGGGCTCCCATGCTTTGCAGAAAGGCGGGAGCCGATGCGCTCGACAACGTATACTCAAAATTTTGATTTTTTTAAAACCTCCATTATTTATTTTGCTCCGAAATCATGTTAGAAAGATGGTTGCTCAATCCATGTTCCTCAAATTTTTCACAGTTTTTTCGATACTTATTCTGATTACGAAAAATCATAAAAGGAGACGCACTCAATATTTGCAACAAGTTGTCGACCTTATGTGGTCAAGCCTATTGGCCATTGTTAGATCACAAAATTCCTATAGTCTAAAAAAATCCAGTTTTCCAAGACTTTGGGTCCCTTTTTTGGCCTTCAGCCACAAGGTAAGACTGGTCCTATGCTTTCAATGTAACGATAGGGCAAACAAATAGTTGTTTGTTCTTTGCAAAAGTGTGAAGAACTGATAGTCGTACAACTTCCACCCCGATTATACCCTATTAAGACTGGTTGCCTGCCACAAAAATTTAGGCCACCTTGACAAAGGCGGTGCAACCTACTACACTGTTGCCTCAGGGTTATGAATAGGGATGCTTGAGAGAGAAATGCTTGTATGGGATGTTTACGTACCAGAGAGCTAAGTGACGCGGTGGGCGAAGACGCAAGGCGGCGCGATGGGCGACGACGCAAGGAAGTTAGGCGAGAGAAGGGTAAGTATGAGAGAGTTGGCGACGAGGTGGACGGTGGGATAGCGCGCGGTAGGAGATGGGTTTGATGGGTAGTGACGGGGAACAACCACGGGTGGTAGGGTAGGGGGGAGGGTGGGGCAGATGGGCAGAGGGGTGAGGAGGCGTCAGACTAGGTTAGGACGTGTCGTCTTCGTCTTTTCAAAAACCCTTCCCTCATCCTCAACAGTATGGTATGGGTATAGTTATGGTGGATTGAGCCCTCTGTGGCGACTTGTCAACAGGTTTGGCGAGGGGATGCCACACCGTCCTCGGTTTCCTTTGGGGGATCGAAGATGGTCGTTCATGTCTTTGGTGCTAGCTTTGCTTTGAACCTAGATGCTTGCAGTGGGAGGAAGGGAGTTCCTCCCCCAAAGACGCAGGGGTAGGGTTTGAGGGGTGTGAGGTAAGTAGCTTGGTTGAGGAAGAAGGGATGGGAGACTGCTTCTTATTGGATTAGGATTCAGCTTATACGTGGCTTGCCTGTCTTATAATTCGAACTCTACTGCTAATCTTCGAATAACTTTTCGTTGATGATTTCAATTCATGATTCGTGAACTTCTTGATAAAAGGATTCCAATGATGTGACATATCAGAATTTCAATTGAGAGTTTCACATTCTGTTGTATGCTATTTCCCCTGATTTCTCTTGAGTTATGGTCGCTTTTCTGGAAATTTTCCAGAGGTTGGTTTTTGAATGATTTCGTTTTAAAAATTATGATTAGCTTAACATCTGATTCATGACATTTTATGTGTTTTTTGGATGAAATTGATCCCTCATCCGAAATTCGTTTTTCTATTATGAGCAAGATCCTTAACGTTTTAAAAATTATGATTAGCTTAACATCTGATTCATGACATTTTATGTGTTTTTTGGATGAAATTGATCCCTAATCCGAAATTCGTATTTCTATTATGAGCAAGATCCTTAATCTGAAATTCGTATTTTCTTTGGATGAAATTGATCCCTTATCCGAAATTCATATTTTGTATTCTGAGCAAGATCTTTAATCTGAAATTCGTATTTTCTGAGCAGGATTCGTAATCTTCCTGAAGTGAAATTCGTAAATCAAAGTTCTACTCTGATTCCAATGAATGGTTACTCAATTTTGATTTACAAAGGGTTACAAACTGATTTTTTCAAAATGGAATTGATATCCTACGTTTACTCATCTTTGATCTAATTCAAAATCTGATGTAGGTTTTCGGAAGCTGTAGTTCAACTTTGCTAGGAGATGGTCTTGCAAACGAAAGGGGGAAGGTCGAATTAGAGGCAGGTGGGAAGTGGGGGGGTTCACTCAGAAGAGGGATCGGTGGTTCAGGGCGGGAAGTTTATCATCAGAAGGGTGGGTGGAACGATATTGGCCGATGCTGGAGCATTCGTTCTGTGACCAAGGGGAGCTTGAGGCCATTAAAGTTATGCCGAGGGTGGAAGGCATAACCATCTCGCCCGACGTAGCTGTTGCCGGGGCGATGACCTTGTAACCTTTTAAGGGGCTTTACAGTTAGAGGGAGTTGTCGAGGGGGAAGACACTCTCTGTCCGTCAGAAACAATTAGGTCCGTGCTGGGGCAGTTTGTATTGCCTTGTAATCCTAGCAGGGGGGGTATGAGATCTGATGATTTCTGGTACGAGGATTGAAAGCCTAGGCGACGTGTCCTTCATCTATGGTGAGGGAAGGAGATGGATTGTTCGTGGTTCTTGTTCTTGTCCTTCTTCCTTTTGGTTTTCTTAAATGGGAAGGTGAAAGTTGGAAATATGGTTTGGAGGAATTTTGGGTGGGCACGTGCAGTAGAGAAAGGGTTGCTCAGTGTTGTAAGTCCACTAGAAGGGCGGAATGGGGCGACTTTGGCCGGTGCTGGAGCAGTGGCTCTGTGACCAAGAGGAGCTTGAGGCCATTGGAGTTATGCCGAGGGTAGAAGGCATAACCACCTCTCTCAACGTTGTTGATGCCGGGGCGGTAACCCTGTAACCCGCTAGGGGGTTTGCATCTAAGGAATTAGTTGAGGGAGGAAGACACTTCCTGTCCATAAAAAAACAGTTAGTTCGGTGCTAGGGCAGTTTGTGTTGCCTTGTAACCCAAGTTAGGGGGGCGTGAGAACTGGCGATTTCTGGTGTGAGGACTAAAAGCCTGAGCTGCGGTTTCTCGTCTGCAGCGAGGGTCTGAGTTGGATTGTTGGTGGCTCTATTCCTGATTTTCGTCTTTCTGTTTTTCACAGTTTTTTTTTTTTTTTTTCTTCTGAATATGCTCTTGAAAAAACGTTGGCTGTTTGGTGGCCTTAAGAATGTTTTAGGACTTTGGGGACTCCTAGCAACTTGTCTTAGGTGGCTTCGATGTTGTAATACTCAGTGATCTGCGGCTGTTCGATGTCAGAACGACGCTGGCCGGTGCTGGGGTGTTGCCCTGTAACCTGCTGATGCAGGAGCGTGAGGCCTGGTAGAGAGATCTGGGGATGCTTTGGGGTGGGCATTCCACGGGACAACCAAGGGTTGCTGCTGGGACGACGCTGGTCGGAGCTGGGGTGAGTCGTGTTGCCCTGTAAGCCAGCAGGATGTGGGGGTGTGAGGCCTGGAAGAGCTCGGCAGGAAGTAAGACAGTGTTGGAGAACTTTGGAAGGTTTTGTTAGGGATTCCGAGGTTTTTGGAGCTTTTGCAGGACCTCTGCGGTCTACTTCCATACTTCCTGAATTACTGTAAGTGTTCTCAGACGTTTTCTCAGCCGAAGCCGGGTAATGGGCCCGGCATTGCAAAAAAGAGATCGAGGGAGTGAGAGAAGGATATCATGCGTCCTGCTAGTGAGGGGGCTAGCTGGTAGGATGGGAATAGGGTATAGCAGCAGCGGAGATGGTGGCTCTGCTGCAGTAAGCCTTGCCGGAGTGGGGTACAGGGGATTGATTGGCGGTGTCTGAGTCTTTTTCCATATTGTGCATATGATTTTGTTCAAAAAATTAAAAAGGGTGAGTGGGGTTTTCAAAAACAGAGATGGTGGGATATCAAGCATCCTACTAGTGAAGGGGCTAGCCGGTAGGATGGAAATAGGGTACAGCAGCAGCGGAGATGGTGGCTCTGATGCAGTAGGTCTTGCCGGAGTGAGGTCAAGAGGATGGATGGGGGGTTCCTGAGTCGTTTTCTGAATTTTGTCTAATTCCGAAGTCTGTCGTAGTAATTTCCTAATTAGCCCCAATTTTTCTTAGCCAAGCCGGGTAATGGTCCCGGTATCTCAACTTTCAAAGTCTATGTAAATTTTCATATGGGACGCTGGGCCCGGTTCCCAGCACGTGGTGCTCCCCACGAATAGATTGGAGCCGTGTTCCCATCAAAAAAAAAAAAAAAAAGTTGTACCCCATTCCCCCATACCACCATATACAATAGACTTGCCACAAATCAATATTTATGCGGTTGTATTGTAGGTGTACGTGGGTTACCGTACGGGCGATGTAAACAACATACATTCATATATTGTATACAACAAGATACAAAGGTCTCATGCTCTCAACACATTTGTACATCAGCACATGATGCGTGACCTGATGTACAAAGCCCAAGATAAAATGCAAAGGGTATAGAAACGCATGTAGTAGTGGGTCAAGCAGCACTGGTAGGTGGTGAGAAAGGATCAGGCTCAAAGGTGTATAACTTGGCATGTACATTAGCTGAGGACAAGAGAAAGCACCTTCAGCTCAGCACCAGGCGGCTGCAGAACAGCGCTGGTTAGCACTAAAGATGAATGCAGCACAAAGCGAGCGTGGACGTCTGCAGCGGTTTTGGACAACCAAGCACTTACTTGTGCACCATAGCTTGGAGTTTGGGTGTCGGCCAGAGCCTGACTTGCTCTGTGATCTGATGTGGTTCTGTCTCTTATACACATCTAGATGTGTATAAGAGACAGGTGGAATGTACCATACCATATACTATTACTATTATCTTTTCTTTTTCTTCTTTTATTCTCTCCATTCACCTTTCACTAGTACCCCCCTTCTCCTAAGGCTATACAGGGGTTCCCTATATTATACTACCCCCCTTCAAGGGGTTCCCTGTATTGGCGTATATACTCACAGTATCGCAAAATCGCAAAATCAGCGGCCAGATCGTGTACTTGTAAAAGAAGGCCACGATCTGGCCGCATTTTTTTTTTTTCCCTCTTTCGGTACTTTATGACTTCGAGGGGCCAAGTCCCACTAGCAGCGTTGAGATAACTCAATGCCTGAATCTGGACGTGTTTGTCGAGACGTGCAGTTTCTGCACATCTCCGCAACGACGTCCCGATTCAGGCGTTGAGGTAGCTCAACGCTGCTAGTGGGACTTGGCCCGAGGGCCTACTTTGGAGTACTGGATCTGGCGCAGATTTTGTCGATTTTGCGGCTTCGAGGGCCTCGTGTGAGTATGCCCTTATTATATTATCAAAAAATAGGTCAGTCTCCCGTCGTTCCAGATGTGCTCTTCATTCTTCATCCAGCGGCCTAGCTCAGTTGGCAAGGCACGCAAGTCGCATTCAGGAGGTCTTGGGTTCAATCCCCATTCGCCTCATGTACCTTCCTGGGCAAGCTTGGCGCCGCCACCTAGAGATATGCCGTTGGTCCCCCCGAGTGGCATTGAGCAGAGACTGCTGATGTTCATAGGGGGAGGGGACCGGAGGGGAGGCACAGTGACTGGCCCATCGAAGAAGCTCGAGTGGCATTGAGCAGAGACTGCTGATGTTCATAGGGGGAGGGGACCGGAGGGGAGGCACAGTGACTGGCCCATCGAAGAAGCTCGGTCCTGATGCTACCGGCTGACCCCTGGCNGAGAGAGAGAGAGAGAGAGAGAGAGAGAGAGAGAGAGAGAGAGAGAGAGAGAGAGAGAGAAGGGGGAAGGGGGGCAGGGGGCAAAAGCAAATTGACTTATCTAGGATAAAGCCTGTTGCATATCCTTTAGGGCCGAAAATTGGATTGTAATTAATAATTAATGACAGCTATAAAACATCAAGATCCCTGTATTACTTGGAACGGAACATCGGATTCCAGGTACAGCGACAGTTGTACCAGGTCTACGGCATTTCCACCATTTATTATTTTATTTTATTATAACAAGTGATTATTAACCACCCACCTATAGCCAAAAGAGGTACAACGATTGTTGTACCTACCTGATCTGCTAGTCTTATCCTATTTGTTATCCCCAGTACCAGCCCAGTGGTGCTACGTTCACACTGGGAAAGCAGGAACTTGCTGTGATTAACACAGCCAGCAGGGGCTGTCCCACCTGAACCCCCAATTAAAAAGGAGGCCTAAAACCCAAATGACATCCAGCAGGGCTTGTCATTCCAAAAGAGCTCCAGTTCTGTAGAGGGGGCAAGGCCCCATTTGCACAGATTAAATCACCAGTACTTCCGAAGAGTGTGGCCTTGTCCTTCAGGGGCATCCGGCAAAATAGGAACAATACAGAGAAGACTGCACAAGATCGGGTTGCGATAAACCATGGAAAAGAGAGTGCAGTGACGATGCCAGATCGCACAGAAGCGAGTCATGAAGGTGGTGGGCTGCAGGCCCGCACATCCGCAGGAATATCGGGTGGGCGGGGCCGCTTCGCCAGAATCAGGCGAGAAGAACGAGTGGCCCTCTGAGTGATCTGTTGATGAGGTGTCGTGCGTGCGCAGGTTCGCATGCGCGATGAGTCGACGACTGGCGCGGCTTGCCGAGCACCTGACGGAACAGCACGAGAGAGCATCAGTCAACCTGCAGTCACTGGGCAATCCCCAGTCTCATATACTCTCGCGGGTCCAGTGGCTGGAGCAGCGAGGACCGGCGAGGCAGCCAGCACTCGATCCTGGGTACGTAATCCGAACCACGAAGCCTGGTTGCATGTGGTTGTAGTTGTCCAGCGTAGATGTCAACGGCCCTTGCGAATGCAGCAATCTGAAATGAAGTCTCGCCGCAGATGTGCTGAATCAAGGGTCTGTGGGTGGGCAGTACCAAAGTCCCGGAGGTCAGCAGTACCAACCGTAGGGTCCCGATGGAAAACGGGCCTTGCGAATGCAGCAATCTGGAATGAAGTCTCACCGCCGATGCGCTGAATCAAGGGTCTGGGTAGGTAGTACCAAAGTCCCGGAGGTCAGTAGTCCCAGCCGTAGGGTCCCGATGGAAAACAACAGCCGGTCAACGGGCCTTGCGAATGCAGCAATCTGAAATGAAGTCTCGCCGCCGCCGATGTGCTGAATCAAGGATCTGGGTAGGCAGTACCAAAGTCCCCCAGCAATCTGAAATGAAGTCTCGCTGCCCCCGATGTGCTGAATCAAGGGTCTGGGTAGGCAGTACCAAAGTCCCCGAGGACTGGAGGTCAGTAGTCCCAGCCGTAGGGTCCCAAATTCCCAATGGAAAACAACCCCTGACCCGCCGTAACCATCTAAATGACAAGGGCCGACCGAGTACCAACCAGTGACGTCAACTGAAATAGGTCAGTTGCTAGCATGGCCCCAGTGCAAGGGTGACCCACATAAATATTGCTACCACCGTCCTCCCCCGAACATAACGCACCCTAAAAATGAATGTATACGAGTTATATTTTTCTGGCCAGATACAGCCAAAATGAGGGTGCGTTGTGTTCGGGGGAAGACGGTAGCATGGCCCCTGTGCAAGGGTGACACACATAAATAAAAAATGGTCCGAATTATAATAATAAAAAAAGGGAAAAAAGAGTCTGGCCGCTGCCATGCTACAGTGCTGCGACGGGTTCGCACGAATTTGTGCATGCGCGGCAGGCACATTCATCCCAGCGAGTCACTTTCAGGAAGTGCTGGTGGTCGTTGTCCATTTGATCATCAACGGACGGACAGTTGGGCTCACTCAACGAGAACGTTGGGCTAAACGAGAACGTTGTCAAGATACATGCAGAATGTTGAGTAGCGCTACGACGCCCAGTATCTCTTCGCGGTTCCAAACCAGGGGCTAGGTCCCACTTACACGAATTAAGCGATATTGACCGTAGATAGCACAGATCAACAGCCAGATTCTCTTAATCCCACTCGTAATATAGCAAAGATTAACGGCCAGATTCTCTTAATCCGTCCATGCAAGTGGGACCTTGCCCCTGGATAGGCCAAAGAGAGCCCTCTAGGAATGAATTCGCGTCCAAGACTCAGATTTTGGGCCACAATGGCATCCGCGGAATATATACCCTAGGTTATGCCCGCCTCCCTCCCCCCCTCTGCCCCCCCCCCACCCCTTTTCTCTTTGAGGTCCCCTTTTGACCCCCCTTTTTACCCCCCCTTCGAGACGCAGCGATCTCTGGGTAAGGCACATGAAGACCGAGAAGCCGAATTCGTGGATGGCAAAGAGAAACCTTCGCCTGGGGCACAACTTGTACCCCTGGATGGCACCAAGGAACCTCGGATGGCACCAAGGAACCTCGGATGGAAAGAATTCCGCGTGTTGGAAGAGTCCGTGGACCCAAAACCCGACTGTAGGAACAGATGGTGGGCCAGAATTGGTACCTCAGGCCCACGAGCTGGAACACAGAACGTGCATGGGTTCTTCCAAGTCGATGGAAGAGAAGGTGACGTCAAAGGTATTCTTGGATTGGATGAAGTCTGGAACAGCAGTTGGTACACACAGCAACTGTGAAAACACAGAGCCAAGTTCGAATCCAGATGCCGCCAATGTAATGCAATGATGAAAGGTCGTGAAAACTAGCCATGACAATGTTCGATAGCCTGGAACCGGGAGCATTTATGGCTTCTGTGTATCCGCCTTGGAGGGTGTTGGCCCGTCGCCTCCCTTGCGGGCAATGAATGCTACGTGGCAGGTTGCGCGGTTCCCCTTACCTCCTGGCACCTGCTCATTTCAACCAGCCTTCTCTGTAAAGGTCACCGCGGTACAATATCTGCAATACGAAGCTCTGAGCTCTCCCTCTCTATTTCAACTTATCCCTATCTGTTACTGCCGCCCGC
>BFEA01000043.1:1385907-1401979 GCA_003427395.1 Chara braunii
CTCTTGTGCGTTCTTAGTCTCATTGCTTTGGCTACCTTAAGGTTGCGTTCCCCGCGCCCACGCGGTAGACAATTCTTGGATGCGGCCCAGAGGTGGCAACAGGGATTATTTGGAATACCTGTACCTTACCTACCCATACCCTCTTTGAAAAGTAACCACCCATACCCACTATATAGATGGCCTGCCAGACCTTTATCCATCCTTTCCTGCTAAAAAAAAAAAAAAAAGTGTACCCGTACCGGCCCTGCCTGAATCCCTTCAGACTGTAACTGCCCATGGACTTTCTGTTTCAAAACTACCCACGACCACCTACACCCAAACCTTTTGTTAACCACCTGTACCGTACCCAACCAATTTTTGTTTTCACCCCTACCCACCCGTACCCACCCACAATTGTATGCACCCACCGATAACCATCCACACTTGTGACCCACCCTCCCCTAACCACTCCTAACTATCCTCAACCGCCCCTAACTGCCCCTAAATGTCCCCAACCGTCCCTAACCGCCACCCCTAACTGCCCTTAATCATCCGCATTTGTGACCCACCCTCCCCTAACTGTCCCCAAGAGCCCCTAACCGCCCCTAACTGTCCCCATCCGCCCCTAACAGCCCCTTATCGACCGTCCCCAACCGCCCCTAATTGGCCCTAGCCGCCCCATATCCCCTCTAACTGCCCTCCGTGGAAGATTCATTCGATTTTGCTCATCCTATCGATGAAAGTTGCGTGAGGGCAGCCACGGGGTTGGAGACTTACCTGTTCTTTCTTTCTTTCTTTCTTTCTTTCTCTCTCTCTCTCTCTCTCTCTCTCTCTCTCTCTCTCTCTCTCTCTCTCTCTCTCTCTCTCATGGCCATGCAACACACACAGAACGGCAGCGGGTACAACCATGAGGGGCAGACGATGGCCATGTAGTGGCATGCACACACAGAAGGGCGGCGGGTGCAACCATGACGGGCGACCAATTTCCAAGGGGGAACTCCCTGAGTCGAGGCTAGAACCTTCCAATTTCAAAAGTGGCCAATTTTGAAGTTGGGAGGCTATTTCGTGAAATATTTTTCTCGCCGTACGCGCCAGGAAAAAAAAAATGTGCCTTAGAAAAAAACAGCTCCGCCGGTCTGCATATTTCCTGGGAAGAAGGGAAGGGGGGGGAAGGGGGGGGAAGGTGGATATTATGACGGTTACCTGACAGAATTGCTTACCCGCCCATACCCATCTGATTTGTTTTCTTCACCACCCTATTATGGTTGTACCCATGCTTTTCTTTTTCTTGGTCGCCCATACCTGCGTTTTTTCCCTTTTCACCACCAATACCCGCCCATGCCTGCCCGTGATCTCCACGCAGTGCAACCGTGTCTGCCTGAAATCCACAAATAAAATTTATGCCTGCCCATACCGAAGGCCTTCTCCGGAAGGGTACCTGTACCTGCCCATAACCTGTCGGTTACAGTTGGGTATGGTCAGGTACGGGCAACGGTTACCCAGTTGCCACCTTTGATGCGGCCTTACGGCCTATATTACCCTACTCTGACCCTATCAACGGGGTAGTTTGTGGAATTTCGCTCCCTCCTCTGTTTTTCACCAAAGCTGCCTGTCTACTACAACCCACCAAAAGGAAACCAAGGCAACCGAGCAAGCCAGGTTTAGAAACAAAAAGGAAAAACCAAACAAGAACAACCAACATCCTATTTGTCCTGAAGCAACCAGTCACTTTCTATGATAAGGTTAACTTCCACTTTCACAATGGTGTTATCAACTGCCTACGTCTCTTGAAACCACCGCAGACCAAAGAGTGACAACTTGGGGTGTCTGAGTTTTCTCCGCCAATCAGCTTGAATAACTCGTCTCATCCACAGACAGAAGGTGCTGCGAAATTGCTTGGTTTTTTTTTTTTTTTTTTTTTTTTTTAACCCTCTTCCAGTGATAGCGGTGCTGGTAAGAGTAGACACCACTAACACCTGAAGAGGGGCTCCATCTATTGGTGGGGAGCAACACCTTCTGGAAAACGGGTCCAGCATCCCATAAACAGAAAACTTTGAAGCATGTCAGAAAAAGGTAGCGGGAGACTCCTGCCAGCATTGATTACTCTGGAATCCAGAGGATTGACTGAGCAAGAGTTTTGTAAAAGGAAGGTGAACCTCTTCGCCAAGTTCGCCTTGAAACGGGCGCCAAATAATTGCTGCAATAAACTAGTTCCTCCCTCCCCCCCTGTCCCGCTCCCCACCCAGTCCCGACTACTACCAATCTCTAAATGTAAACCTTGAACATCAAAGGGACCAGCTCTTGTTTGGACAATGCTCTATGAAACCGTTGTATGCTCTATCTTCATTCAGAATGCGTTGTCGGTTCCATACCATTGCAGGTCCACCATTGCTAGCTGGTGGGGCGGGAAGGGATCGGGAAATTATGTGGATGATCGCAGCGGGAACTCTTGGCCCACCACTGTCCAGTCTTTGAAACAAATATTGTACTCCCTTCTAAGCTCTCATTCTCGCTGCCCAACCAGTCCCTTGAGAATTGCTGGATTGTTTGTGCTATGTCCTTGGCTGAGTGAAACAAGTCCAATTGGTTCTTAATTCTTTGCCACTGTACCGTTAATTCTTGTTGGACATATTGTTTTATCATATCTGTCACCTCTCCTTCCGCCGTACGGGCACCCTCTATAGCATGTATGCAACATTTCCTCTAGAGGGCCCACATGGCAAGTCTCCTTCCTGTTTTAAACATGTTGTTTTCGAAAGAGCTATCCGTGGGGGAGGACCATGTTTCGCATAGTATCCGGACATTGCATGAATATGTGTTCTATAGTTTCCGGGATTCTGCGGGTGGGGAAGACAGTGTGGCACGCTTTGCACCAGGGTAACGCCTGTCCTCTCTGCTCCAGACGGGTCCGATCTATCAACCAGTCGTTGGTGGGTAAGCAACGATGTTCTATCTGCCACTGCAGTGAGGCCATCTTTGCTGACCTGGCTCTGGTGGCAGTGAACCAACGGATAGGACGGATCACCTCAGCTCCTACATTTAATTGGGATCTCCATCTTTCCTTCACCTTTTCCTTAATGTTTACTTTGGGGCGCAACAGGCGGTACATTGCCTTCACTGTTAGGTTCTGTAGCTTTGTCTTCCCCCGAAATCTGCTTTTCTGTGGATGTGACCACTGCCATTCCTCAGGATCCAAGGGAAGGTTAACCAATGAGGTGTTTGGCTGATATGCAGTCCATACATCCTTGTCCCGTAGCACACGGATGCTTTGTAAATCCTTGTTTTTTCCCCATCTCATCACATCCGGAGAGTATCGGGTAAGGACATTATCCTTGCCTATGTGAAAAACATTAATCAAAGTTTCATCCGACCGTACGTCCACTACATTTCCAACACTTTCTGAGTCGTCCGGTACAGATACCCAGTCCCCTTCTTCCAGTCGTGGCTCTTTGCGCAGGATGCGCACCCAGTCCAGGGGAATTCCGAATATCAACATTTCAAGGTTCTCCTCAATATTATGACAGTATTTTCGTGACTCCCTCAGTTGCTGCACTGTTTCCCAATCCCTCGTCTCTGAGCTCCAAATGTCTTTTATTTGCATAACACTTTTTTTAACCCAACTACACCACGGGGTGACTGAACTACAAAACACCCTACTATATCGATCGGTGATCCTCCTATTGCCAAACAGGGGTTGGCGCATCACTTCGTCCTACCGAGAGGGGGGGGGGTTGTCAGGAAGAAGGAGTTGGCGCCAGACTCTCAGAACCCTGGCCCAGAAGTCGTCTCGGGCCAAATCCTTCTGGATTGTTCCTTTAGTCGGCTCACGACCACCTCGAGTGCGTCGTGGCACAGTCCAGAAACGGTCTTCTAGCCAGGTCAGCGAGTGAACGTCATGTGGGGCTTGCGGGGCAAGTCTGGCCATTTGTTCTAGTGTCAGGGCGTACCATGGAAGCTGTTGTGCAAAGAGTAGCCTCATCACCCATTGCACCATTATCGTTGTGACCTGTGTTTCCGGTTCAAGAATCCCCAGCCCCTCTTTGTTTTTGGGTTTGATCACCGAGGACCAAGCTACCCTACTAATAACATTCGTGAGATCACCATTGCCCCGCCATAGCACTGCTGTTACCTGACGCTTTAGAGATCGGATGGCTGTCTTCCTAAGAGCCCACATTGCCGATATGTACCAAAGGGCCGTCATCGCCACACTGTTACTCGCCAGCACCCTACCGAATAGGGAGGTGTGTTGGTCCTTCCTGCTGGCTAACTTTTCTAAAGCGGGTTTCAATATCCACTCATCGTCAATGTCGTCCTGCCTAGAGCTGTTAACATGATTCCAAGTACCATAATCGGGGCCTCTTCGGGGAGCCACTTAACCCGTGGAAGCTCCGAGGGGCGCACACCTTGATGGTGGATCCACCAACCCAAAGTTTTATTTCCCCAGTTAACAGTCATGTCTGAGATCGCTGTGAATCGATCAAATAATCTTTTGATCTCCTCCATGTTTGTTCTGGTGGCATCTACCATAATTGTCAAGTCATCTGCGAACAGCGAACAAATGGAGATTGGGTCGTCAGGGATGGCCGAGATTTGCAACTTCCGCAGGTTTTTGTTGGCGCGAAGGTTCGCTGCCAGTGCCTCCATCACAATTATGAAAAGGAAGGGTGCCATAGGGTCTCCTTGTCTGACTGGCCGTTGAAGCGGGAAGGCCGGCGCCACCCTGCCATTGACTTGGACACTCGTAGTGGCGTTATGATGCAAAATTTCAGTCCAACGCCGAAAAGTCGGTCCAATGTTCATTTTCGCCATGCATCTATCTAGAAATTGCCAACCTACATGATCGTAGGTTTTTTCGAAATCGATGAAGACCATCATCGCCGCGTTCTGTTTATCCTGTCTTGTGAGTTTGAGGAGTTCATTGACTAATAGGATATTGTCGTGGATCCTACGCCCTTAGACGAATCCAGTCTATGTGGGGTGAATGATGTCGTCCAAGACTGGAATCAGGCGATTTGTCAGGGCTTTCGCTAACATCTTAGTTCAGTCCTTCCCGTCAAAAGCAGTTTCATTACGATGCTGCCAGACGACTGCAAAACCTATGGCTCGGAAAATCTGGGTCACGTAGCCCCAACCTTTCAATTTAGAGAGATTGGATGGGAGACCGACCAACAAGGTTCATTCTTTGGATAAGTCCATACTCGAATTTGAAACTTTGTTCCAATGCTTAATGATCCATTTTCAGAATCTGTCGGAGGCTGGGCAGTCCTACCATAGGTGGATGAAGGATTCGAACGCCCATTGGCATCTGGGACATTTGAGATCAATTCTCATTCCCCGTTCAGCAAGCCACACTGTGGAAGGGGTCTAAACCAGGGACACTAGCCATAACAGAGAAGCATGCCTTTGGTTTGGGATTTGTGGTAACTGAGCCTTGCAAGAGATTAATGCTGAGTCAAGATCGATCTCACTTCTTTGCAGGAGTTGGGCCCATCGTGCCCGCGCTACCACTATGGGTTGTTTCAATGGTTTATTAATGGCATACCCAATTTTAAACCACCAGTACCTACCGGTTGACCCTATTCCTGAACAACCCGAACCCCAGCCTATTGGTATTCCGAAGCTTGTCGAGCTTCGAGCTACCGGTAGGTACAAAAAAAAAAAAAAAAAAAAAAAAAAAAAAAAAAAAAAAACAACCTTCTTCTATTAAAAAAAAAAAAAAAAAAAAAAGAAAACCAAGGCCCCTGGCTCCTCTCAACGTGACATTTGCAAAACGCGAGTAGAGAGTCTCGACGAGTGGTGTGGGGTGCTCCGTGCAGCCCGCCGAGTCTCTGGGCGTCGCTCCACGACTATCGAGGCGCACAGAAGACAAATTCATGACGGTGTATATTTTCATGTTCTAAGGGTACATTCACTCTCGTTTTGCACATCTCTCTCTCTCTCTCTCTCTCTCTCTCTCTCTCTCTCTCTCTCTCTCTCTCTCTCTCTCTCTCTTTCCCTTTTTCTTCCCACCCCCTACCGCCGCGTCAGTTTATTTCTCGTCTTTTTCATTTTCGTTTATGATTCACACTTTCTGCTGATATTTTGTTTTTTTTTGTGTTTTTTTCTCTTTTCTTTTGTTTCGTAGTAATCGTTCGTACCGGTCGTTCATTGCCCCGACCCCGGGCTGACGCGGCACGTTAACTGCCGCATCGTAGAAAAATAGTTGGGTGAGGTACTGATGGTTTAATCGTATATTCAGCTAATGTGGCATTTGAACCTCTGGGGCCGGTGATGGTCCATTCCCAGAGGGCAGGGTCCAGTTTCAGCTGTTGGACTGGCTTAACTTGATTGAATAACTGACAGGACACTGAACCATCAGGCTCCCAATATTCATACACTCTGATCTGTTGTAAGATCCTGCCCACCGGGGGTGGAGGATTTTCCTCTTCCTCTTCTACAGGATTTTTTTTTTCTTTGAGTTGTGCAACCCTCCTTTTTAAGAGTTAAAAAAAAAAAAAAGATTGTTGAAATACCCCTAAAAGTTGGGGTATTTGGGTCTCGTTAGACACTCCTAAAGGATTCCTAAATTCTTTAGGACGAGTCATAAAAGAGTTTTAGGATTTGTTGTGGCGTTGTTGCACGCAATCCTAAAAAAATTCTTTTAGGAACCGTCCTAACGGGTCTCCCGCGACCAGTTCTCATATACCTATACGGAGCCACGCCGTCGATGTCTGCCATTTGCAGCCTGGTGTCCATGGTACAAACGGCGGTGGGCCCTGGCCGGTTGAGGACGGGGAGGTGAGAAGCGCACGGCTGAAGACATTTGAAAATTCGAATTCAAATTTTCGCGGACGCATGGAGGCGGGCTGGGGGACGAGCGGGGGACGCGTACGACGTACAAATGACGGCGGTGGTGATCCCCTTGCCGTGGAGAGCCATCTTTCGCGTCTGCGCGAGTCGTGAGCGGCGTGCGAAGTGTCGTGTGGCAGGGAAGAGCATCGGGCTCATCTTCGGTGGCGCTGGCAGGCGTTACCCGTGAGAGGCGAACGGGCGACGAAGATGGACGTTCGCGGCGATGGACATGGGTTGTGTGAAGAAGAGAGGAAGGCGGTGGCGATGGAGGTGACTGCCGTAGTCCTCAACACGGTGAGTGACATGTCGTCCACAGACCATGACATGCATTTGCAGTTGCGGAAACGTAGAGCATTGTTGCAACGCGTCGTCGAAGCGTCGGATTGTGTGGCGATGTCTGAAGCGGTCGTGCAGTTGTGCTTGGCGCTCTCCTCCGGCGTTTTCCGGCGCCATACGCCGCGATGGTGGATAAAGCGAAGGACTGGCGGAACTTGGGAGGATCTTTGGCTGTGTGATGATGTGACTGACGACTATTTCCGCAACAAGTTGCGTATGTCCAGGGCTATCTTCATGCATATCGTTGCTGCATGCACCGGGCACGTTGAGAAGAAGGTGACACATTACATTAGCAGTGGTCCTGTGGATCAGGTCATTGCTTTCTCGTTGTACAGGTGGGCATCTAGGGAGACATATGAGAGCGGCACGTCGGCCTTCGGCATCGGGAGGGCCACTGGACTGCAAGTTGTCCGCGATGTAACTTCGGTGTTGTTGAAGGCGTACCCCGACTCGATCAATTGGCCTGTGGGGACCTGTTGCAGGATGCACTTCGAGGCCGGCTGGCTTTGATGTAGGAGCGTGCAGAGGGATGGGGGGGGTAGGAAGGGGGGGAGGTTGATATGAAGAATATGGAGGCCCCACGTTCGCTATGGCGGGAAGCAGAGTAAGGATGATGAAAGAGGGGCGGGGGGGGATTGGGATGGCAGGTTGGA
This sequence comes from Chara braunii, assembly GCA_003427395.1. Taxonomy (NCBI): domain Eukaryota; kingdom Viridiplantae; phylum Streptophyta; class Charophyceae; order Charales; family Characeae; genus Chara; species Chara braunii. The sequence goes on from BFEA01000043.1 coordinate 1,393,707, forward strand.
GTGTGTCCTGGTGCATCAAGAGTGGACTTCGCTTTGTTTTGTGCTTTCTCGTGTTCTCGGATCGCCAGCGGTGTGTAGGTTATCGTCCAGCAGTCCGTGATCGACGACGACAAGTGTCCGTGTGTCATGTGTCGTCATTCGTTTTTTTAATTCACATTGGTTTGTGTTGCACCTCCTGGGGGTGTGCGGTCTTTTACCGGCGATCGGGTGGCATGTAGTTGTTGTTTGGAGTAGATGGTTGCGATAACTTGCGAACCTTGGATGGCGCAGCCTTTGGTTTCTATAAGTTCGGACTCGATGATTAACTTGAAGTGGTGGAATGGATTGCAATGGTTCGTTGTCTCTCGTCAATCGTTTAGCCGTCTGTGGAGGTGGATGATGTGGTTCTCTTTGAATGTACTTCAACGCAAAGGTTCATTTATTTCGTCGTTGCCCTTTGTCATGTTCAATTTAAAAATATTGGCATGCATTTTTATGATATGATGTATCCCAATTTCATGGCGCTTGTTGTGTTGATTTCGTCACATATTCCATTTCCACAAAACCATAAAAAAAAACACCCCCGCTTTCCACCCCCGGCCCCACTGCCTGCATTTTGATCAGAGTCCCTAGCCGAAGAGCGGTCGTCAGGGCAGCCATCACCGCCAACTTCACTCCCGATAGACTCCCCAGCTCCCAATCCTCGCCTCAGCAACCGCACCCCTTCCGGACTACCAGTGTCGGCGACGTTGGGAGGAAAAATAGTGTGGTTGCCCAGCATGCTCGGATGGATCTCGTTGTACAGCACCCTCTCCATCCGGAACTTGAAATTGTTCTCCTTCCGTTCTTCGTTCGTCAGCCTTAAGAAATTTGCCTTGCCGCTCTTCCCTTGAAATCTCTGTATCTTCTTGTAGTTTTGAAAGAGATTGTCCCACGTCTTGGAACAATCGTCGGCTTCTTTTACCGTCCCCATGGCGGCCATCTGTTTTGCTATGTCGTCCCACTTCCACTCCTTTGTTCGCATTCCCGGCCATGTGCATGTCTTGCTCCCGCTTTTGCGGCTTGCATCTGACGAGGACCAATTGCTCGTCCATCGACCAATACGTCGCTGACTTCCCACTGTCCTCGGATGCGTCTCCTCTGCCGACCCGACCAGCAGATCGACCACGACCACCGCCTCTGCCACATCCTTTCACCCTCCCTGCCGTCTTTCCCAACGGCTGAATATCCACGTCGTCTTCATCATCCCCTGTTTCCATCTCCTCTGTGCCTCCATCGTCGGCGTCATCGAGGCATGCCACATCGCCAACGCCTCCATCGTTGTGCGCCCTCATGTTGGAGACTCCTCGAATGATGCTGTCCATGGTAGGTCGTGGACACACCGGTGGTCTGCAAACGGTGTTGTCCCTGAAGTCGGGCTGCGTAGTTCTTGTGCGGTTTGACATCGGCAAACTACCACCACCGATGCGCAGGGGCACTGTTGTGACTCCTGCAGGGGCGGGGCAGGCGTCTCTACCACCTTGGTCAGACGTCGCACTCTTGCCATGCTGCCTGTGTGAAGGTGACGCACCGACACCAGCATTAATGGACACAGCGCCTGGAAGTGTAGATTGCTCGGTGTGCGCACTTCAAGGACGTTGAAGGGTACGCGGCGAAGGTTTGGGGTTGTTGATGAACGTACGGGTCGCTGTCGTCGCACCGCCGGGTGACAAGCCGAACCTCATATCGACTTGCCCGTCGTCGTCTTGCAAGCCTTGTTGCAGGAGGGACGTGAACTCGCCACCTTCGTTGCAACCGGACCCGCCAGTTGCCAGCGTCTGCGACCACATCTGCGTCGACCCGCTACCCAAAGGTAACGTTGTGAGTTCCTCCGTCTCCAGTTCCTCGTCCGACGGGGGCAGCGGCTGCTCATGTAGTTCTAGATGGTTGTACAACAATGGATCGTAGCACCGTCGAGGGATCGCCATGCTAGATCCTCCTCCGCCCTGACGTGCCGCTGGTTCTCTGCCTACGTGGAAGTTCGCCATTGGTAGTTTTACGGAAGCCCGTTTCGTGGACGCACGTCGTTTGCGATGTTGCTTCGACGGGCGGAACACCAAACACACGTGGAGGAAGATGACAATCAAGAAGACGACGACAGCAAGTAGCAGGAGAGGCAACTTCCGATACACGCCTGCCATGAATATCGCCTTCGGATGCAACGTTTCAGACAACCACTTCACAAGACGGCCTCCGACATGCCCACAAATTGGACTGCAGTACCTTCATATATCGTCGTATGCACAAGACGACACAGGCGACTGCCACCGGTTCAAATTTCGACCATTGGGGCCCCTTCACTACCCTCAGGTCGTTGGTATTTCGTGCTGCGTGAGTCGTCGCCCTCCTCCACGTTTCGCATTGAAGCCAACAATCGACTACGGACGACAGGGCACCCCCGCTCGCCCGCCACGGTCCAGCCCGCCCGCCAACGGCTACCGGTGGTGGTCGTTGCCTCCGTCGGCCAGCCGAAGGCCTTCGATGTCCGACTCCTGGTCCGACGGATGACTTCTGCACCACGGAGTCCGAGACGACGGTGTCATGCGCGAGATGCCACGACTCCGTCAACCTCGGCTTCCTAAAAATTTCAGTAGGTCGGGGGCAAGTAAAAAATTTAGGAAAATTTGCTTGGGGAATCCTAAATTCTTTAGGACGAGTCCTAACGCCGTTTTCACATTTTTTATCTCAAAATCGGATTTACGAATGCGTGCAACCACGATGCAATCCTAAAAACAGGCATTTTTAGGAGTGTCTAACGAGACCCTTTCATCAGATACCCCTAAAAGGCATGAATATGGCGAAAAACCCCTATGACAATCATGAAACTTTGTGAAATACCCCACTCGGCAATTGGACCCGTCATTTTTTGCATATACCCTTGCCAGGCCTTCGACAACTTGTCTATATGCCCATGTATTTTTGTCCTTCAGACCCTGCAGATGGCAAAAGAAATGCACAGGCCTGATGAGCGAATTGTGAGCCTAGCCAAATGAGCAAATTGTGAGCCTGGCCCAATGAGTGAAAGCAATGGGGCAAAGGGCACGCACGCAAAAAAGAAAAAAGAAAAAAAAAAAAAAAAGAAGAGGTGTTGTTAGACACTCCTTACGAGTTCCTTGAGCCATAAGGATTTTTCCGCTCGTAAGAGAATTTTGCGCGGCGTTCCACACATCCTTAGGAACGTCCCCTAAGCACGTTTCCTTGTGGCCTGCCCGCGGCCATTTTCATACAAAAATACGTGGCCGCGGGCGGGGGTGTCCGTGGTCCAGCGTCCAGTGTCCTTGTGGAGACAGCGTGGTCCAATGACGTTTGGAGGGAAAGGGCATGAGGCAGGCCACAAAAAATAAAATAAAAAAGGGGGACCTCTACGTTTGAAATTCAAAATTTGACGTACGGTTGTGGTGACCCGACGACATTTGGGTGGAATCGGCCTTAGCGGTGGTGTCCCTTCTGCCCACCTCTCAGTCAGTGTACATGCGTGCACTGGGTGCATCCATAGTCGTCGAGCTTCTCCTCCACGTCGTCCGCACTGTCGCACGCAATTTCTCCAGGGGGACGACATTCACAGAAAGGCAGCACCTTCTTGGACATCTCCTCGAGGGGTGAGCGGGTTTTTGTCTTTGCGGTGCGATGATCGAGATGGCAGCAGAGAGACGGCATCCATGTGGAGGTGGTGGCAATGAAGGGCGGCGGAGAGGGCGGACGTGCACTGTTGACACCGCTTGAGCGGGCAGCAATGGAGGCAGTCGTGTCAACCGTTGTTCTTCATTGTCGGCAGGAGGGCGCTGAGACGAATGAAGGAGCAGTTGAGCACGAGTAAAAGAAGGACGCTGATGCAAGCTGCGGATGACGGCCTCGACTACGTGGCAACTTCGGAGGTTGTCATCGAGTTGTGCTACACATTTGGTTGCGGCGTCATTCCATGAGCGACACTGAGGTGGTGGATCAAATGCAAGACAGGGGAGACATGGGAAGACCTTCGACAATGCGACGATGCCACGGATGACTACTTCAATGAGAAGCAGCACAACGTCGAGGAGCAGCAGAGGGAGACTGCAAAACAGGTCGGCCATGAACTGCACGGTGGAGAGGGCGGCAATGCCACGTCTATTGTTGGACATCTAGCACACGACGGTAAAGAAGGCAAGAGTCTTGTCCGACGTGCAACACGTGACGACACGCATGGGAATGCGATGCTCGTGCAGGAACCTCTTCTATGGACAAACTGATGGTGCCGTTGAGGAAAAATATTTTCCTGACCCGGCTGACCATTGCGAACGTTCCTCAAGAGCAGGAGACCACATGATGCCAGTCGAAAACAACGACGCCACCCGGTGGAGGCCCACCGCCAATAGTAGCCGTTGGGGGACTACACAGACGTTGGAGGGCGCGGATGTTCGTGTTAACGTCGTTGGACCACATCTCGACAACCAAAGAACAGAAACACTCCATTGACGCATGTTTCCGCCACTCCGTGAATCACGAATCTTGGAGCTCCAGGGGACTTGGACCTCACGAGGTTCCTTGGGGATAAGGAAATTTTGGTTGCGGCCACAAGGACACTACAAGGAATTTTCCTTGTGGCATTTTCACATTTCGTTTTCAATTTCGTCCCCAAGGACAGGTGGAACGAGCGCGTCCTTATGGATTTCACGTCCCCGAGAAGTGTCTAACAACGCCCAGAGAGAGAGTGGTCCGGGGGGGGGGGGCTACCAGAGAGAGAGAGAGAGAGAGAGAGAGAGAGAGAGAGAGAGAGGTTGAATGGCAAAAATGGAAAATGGGTCAAATTGCCGCCTCGGTCTATTTTGCGCTTGAAATGTTTTGTTTTTTTAATTTATTTAATATTTTTCCTGGAAAGATCACAATAAAATTTGCGAGCATTCCAATTTCCAGATTTTCCATGTATTCTTCTGAGCGCGAAAAATCATTGAAGTTGGCATACTTCTTCTGTTGGACCACATATGGCTGAGTGGCAAAAATGAAAAATGCACGGAATTGGCACGGTGATTATATTAATATATTGCGGTCGTAATTATTTTTTTATTTTTCTTTAGATTTTTCCTCAAAAGACCAGGACCTAATCTACGGATTCTCAAATTTTCAGGTCTCTCTGCGAATTCTTTTGAGCACAAAAAATCGCTAAAAATATCTCTTGCAAACCAGTAGGAGTGGGAATTACACGTAAAACTGGTCCCTTGAAAGTTGAAATGCTTACCTACCAGTAGAGACTAGTACCTTCGAGCTTGTTTTTGTCGAGCCTGAATTTCACTGCGCTTCAAGTTTTGCCGAGCTTGGGTCCCACGCTATTTTCTTTTCGCTTACTCTCACGGGAAAAAAACAAAAAAAGTCATGGTCGTGAAACTCACAAAAGAAGGGGGAGAAAGAAGGGAACAAATCTTTGGCCGTGAAATGCAATTATTGTATATTCTTGGATGTGGTGGTGCGAGTGTGCCCTCAGTGAGGGGGTCTCAGACCCGTAACAGGTTATGAGATTTAAGAAAGAAAAAGAAGAAAAAAAAAGGAAGCACAGATTCGGCCATGAAACTGACTAGATACATTCCTCTAAGTGTCAGTGTGATCGCGATTCCAATCCTATAAGGAAACACAACTTGAGCAGATCACGGATTCCGCCCTGCCTCGCTGGCAGGGGACTCGTAGGAGTGAGAAAATAAAGAAAAAATAAAAACAACATCCACAATCTTACCATTTTAGTTGTAGCCTGTAGGTAGGCGCGGCGCGACCAGGAGCGCCACGCCACTCCGCTATCGACATGAGCCGGTTCGTGAGTTAGGGGCGTCTCGTTGGCGCGAGGTTCCGTCGGTGTTTGTTTGGCGCGGCTATCAACGTGATGCTTCAGCTGAGGGTTCTTCCAGCCTTGATAACCTAGGTTGAAGAGGTCTCTTGCTCCGTGCTTCGTTTATGTGGTGTTGCGGGTTGACAAGCTAGAGGAAGGGGAGGCCGTTGTGGTGACTACTAGGATAGTCTTCATGAGATCTTGGGCATGGTAGTGGCCTTGCTCCTTTGCCCCTGCGCGAATCTAGTTGAGGTTGGTTGGGCAGCGCGGGCAGAAAGTAAGGAGCGTCTTCTCATGCGGAGTGGGAGGAGGGAGGCTTGTTATAAGCTGGAGCGTCATAAAGAGCTGGTGGTTTCAGGCGTTCATTTTAGCTGGTTCATCGGTTAAAGACACAGAAGCAGGTAGCAGTGCAATAATGATAGAGGCGATGGAGCAGGAGAATTTTGTGCGAACATGTGTGGTGCTGCTTCGCTCTTTGCTTCGCCTACCTTTTTAAATTGTTTTCGCTGATTGTAACTTTGCATCTTCTAATTGCCTATATTCTTGCTCTAATCTAGTGCTTATGCGGTTATAAATTCTCTTAATTCTTATCTTATATTTTCTGATCAGCTAGATTCTCATCGACATACACGCACATACATACGTGCACGTGGTGGGAGCTGCCAAACGCTGACTGGCGCAGGGGCAGGGGACTATATGTCACAACCTTACTGCTGCCCTGCGCTGTCTTCAGCAGGCTTTTCTTTTTTTTTTTTTTTTAACCAGACCAACATCACTAGTTTCTTCAGCAGGTTGTTCTTAAAGATGTAGGGTGTTTTGAGAGGTTATTGCACAATTTTGAAGACTCTGAGGCCCTGCTTTTCCAAATTGCGATTTGCATGAAGTGATTCGACATTCTGGTAAGTGTGTCATTAATAACTGTAGTCGGCTGGAATCGGATCGTTCCTTGAGGGTTGAACAGTAAAAAGGGGGAGGGGGGAGCTCTATCTTGCAGGGGCATCACAAGGTGGGGGGTGAATGTCTCAAAGAGGGTAGGGGCAGAGTAGGGGGTTGCCCTATTCTGGGGCAGGGGCCAGCGTGTGGGTCAACATCAGTCCCAGCGGAGGCAGAAATGGGCAAGGGGCGGGGGGGCATGCTTTAGGTGGGGATGGTGTGCCCCTGGGGAAAGGGGGGCAGAGAGTTGGTCCTATATTGGGGTCAAGGGAGTGCGGGAGGCTCGCCTCGGCGGAGGCAGTGTAGGGCTGAGGGAGGGGGGGGAGGGGGAGGGAGGGATGATCTCTCTCGAAGAATCCTAACATCCAGCTTAGTATTCTCTTCCATTTGGTTTGCCTATCCAGGAGGTTTAGGAATAGGTGCTATCTGGTTATTCATCTATGAAACTCCGACGGGTGGTCCAAATTCGGTGGCCCTCGAAGACCAATGCTAAGAGCAACGCTGGCCGGAGTCGGAGCCAGGTGGCGCAACTCTGTGACCTAGCTTAGGAGGGGCCTGAGGCCTGGTAGAGAGATCTGGGGGGCTGTTTGCGGGGGCAGTCTCAGTGGTCATCGAAGGTCGTAACTGGAGCAATGCTGGCCGGCGCTGGAGCAAGGCGGTGCAACTCTGTAACCTAGCCTGATGGGAGCATGAGGCCCGGAAGAGCTCTGGTTCGTGCTGAAAACAGCCATGCTGGTGGTAGTCGTAGGTGGATTGAATAGGTTTCAGGTATTCGATCCGTGGTTGGGAGGCCTTTTGACACATATTCTTTTTTTTTTTTTCTTTTTTTTTGACACATATTCTAGTGACGTGATAGTAGTGGACCATAAATGTGACCCCAGTAGTTCATCTCTTTGTATTATGATAAGGGACGCTGGGCCCAGTTCCCAGCCGTGTTACTCCCCACGAATAGATTGGAGCATCGTCTTTAAAAAAAAAAAAAAAAAAAAAAAGGTTCATTCTGTGGAGGACTACCCTCACCGACATCATTGCAGTAGAGAAAGTATCCTTTTTTTTTTGCCCGCTTACACGAGCGGGCTGTATAAAACTAAACTTATTCTTCTCGCTGAGCCTCTGGGATCTACAAACTTTCCAGGGAAAATGGGAAAACTGCCAGTTTTCGCTATTTCCCAACACTGGAGTAGGTACTACCTTATAAAATTCAAGGGGACTGGTAGGGGGATTTTCGGAAAAGGCCTTTGAACTACCGGTAGGTTTGAGTGCCACGACCATGGGAGAGGTCTGTGCCGTTCTTTTTTTGTTTTTTTTCTTCATGGGGCTGGGGTGGGGGGGGTTGTTGATGGCCCTTCCCCCGACACCCGGACAATGTTATGCCCCTGCCCCCCAAACAAGTGCTCTCTCTCTCTCTCTCTCTCTCTCTCTCTCTCTCTCTCTATATATATATACAGCCCCTCGTTTGTTGTCCTCTTCTCTCTCTCTGCCTACGGTTTACCGGGCAGTTCTGTTTGTGACGATATATATATATATATAT
>BFEA01000043.1:1421599-1436281 GCA_003427395.1 Chara braunii
CTCTCTCACACACACACACACACACACACACACACACACACACACACACACACACACACACGCACACACACACGCCCCTGACTCTCGAGCGTTCTCCGTGAAAGGCACAGAGCGCCAAGCGCAAGCCGAGCAGCGAAGGAGGTGACCGGTAAGGCGATAGCTGACAGATTCCTCCGTAAACGGTGAGATCACAACGGACAGATTCCTCCGTTAACGGTGGACCGTGTGATCATCATAAACGTAACAGAACGATCGCTCGTTAAATGCCACAGGGATTATAACGGAGAGATTACTATTACTCACCATCTCATGGCGCAACAAGTATTTTCAGGACGATGGTGATGGCGACGGCGATGGCGATGGCGATGGCTGTTAAGGAACAGTGCCAAACGCAAAGAACCGTAAACTTGCAGTTTCCCGCGCAATTCTACCGTTTTCACTAAAGCTAGGTAGTCCTCCGTTCGGTGGTCGCCGTCCTTTTCAGGTAGCCTTCTCCTCGGGGCCTGGGGGCGTCGGGCTAGCGGTCGCCGTCCTTTTCAGGGTAGCCGTCTCCTCGGGCCGTGGGGGGCTCGGGTAGGTAGCGGTCGCCGTCCTCTGAGGTGAGCCTTGACTTCGGAGCCTCTGTCTGGCGGTCACCGACCGTTTGCTTACTTGCCCCGCTGTAGCGGTCGCCGACCTTTCGACTACTACCTACCGGTAGCCTCTTATCTGTCAATCGCCGTCCTGTGGGGTTAGCCTTGTTGTGTTGTCCTTGGAGCCTCTGCCTGGCTGGCGGTCGCCGACCTTTTCTTTACGTGCCACTACCTGGAGGTCACCGACCTGTTCCTTACGTGCCTCTGTCGGTCGGTCGCCGCCCTTTCGAGTACGAGCCTCTTGTCTGTCGGTCGCCGTTCATCTGCCTACCGGTAGGTGCCTCTGGCTGGCGGTCGCCGTCCTTTTCTCAGGAGCCAATGTCGGGCGATCGTAATCATTTTTTTTTCGAGGACTGTCTGGCGGTCGCCGTCCTTTGCTTAGGCGCAAAGGTGTGGTGGTCGCCCTCAGGTGCCGATGTCCCGCGGTAGCGGTCCTTCAACCTCACATGCCTGTCTAACGGTCGCCGACCTTTCCGTTGGCCTTGGTTGCTCGGTCGCCGCTCAGCTGCCCGTCCCAAAACCAGCCGGCGACCGCCAGGTAGAAGCCTGTAATGGCTCAGCCGCAACAGCCAGATAGACGCACCAGACAGACAACTCGTGTGCTATGCCCATGCTGAAGGACTGCCGTCTTCCCCCGAACACAACGCACCCTTATTTTGGCTGTATCGGGCCGGAAATATAGCTTGTATACATTCATTTTTAGGGTGCGTTATGCTCGGGGGAAAACGGGAGCTTCTTCCCCGAATACAACGTACGGTCATTATAGCTGTTTTGGGGGCATCTTTCCGTCTAAATACAGGAATATTGACCGCACGTTGTATTCGGGTGAAGAAGGACTACAGTCTGAAACGAATCAGGCCTGCCAACCCATCACATGTGTAACACAGCACTAATCACCGTCACAGCACGGAAAGAGACCTGGCCCCTGATCACTCTATCTCGCCAGTTTGTCTCTAACATTCGGGGTAGGTCCATTGTGGCCAAGGCCTGGGGTCAGTCCCCAATATGTCCATGGTCCAGCCCAAAATCTGGGCCTTGTTCCACAATTGGGTAATCCTGGGGACTGCAAGAACGCACCCCTAAGGGCACCGGATTTCTAGGTTTTTATTTTCTCATAGAGAGAGAGCAAGAAGCGGGCTAAGGAGTACTTCCGCCCCCTTCTTTCTCTCTCTCTCTCCTGTCTCTTATACACATCTAGATGTGTATAAGAGACAGCTCTCTCTCTCTCTCTCTCTCTCTCTCTCTCTCTCACACACACACACACACACACACACACACACACACAAACACACACACACACACACACGCGCGCTCGCTCGTAACCTGCTCAAAAAGGGGGGTGGCTATGCACTGTGCATTTGAAAAAGAGAGACAAACCAGTCGTGTGTCCAGGTCAACGTCAAACTCAAGAGACGGAGAGAGAGAGAGGTGTTTGTCTCTTTCCATTTGAAAGCATCCCGTGCGGTTAGGGGCATCAAACCCCCCCCACTGATTCCTTCTTTTTAAACCACCATTACACGCCCCCAGCTTTGCTGTAAATATTTCATCCCCCACTCCGAAATTTTTGCTCCTTGAGCGTACTGAATCACAATGGCTACAAGCGCCAGCCAAAAAAAAAAAAAAAAGTATGTCGAAGCTCAGTGTATAAGCGGCGCCTTGTTATCACGAATTCAAGATCAAAAGTTTTTGGACTTAATAGCATTTTTCATCAAACGAGATGCCAAAATGTTYAGTCAAATTATTCTGCCTGAATTAKACATTCAATTGAATGAGGTATGCAAAGCTTCTCAAAACAAAATACAGACTTTGATTCAAGCGCGTAAAACAGAATTATCGTACTTTTGTAGTGATTTCATAATTGAACAAGTCCGAGTCTATTATGTTCGATATGAGAAAGATTGGATTCTCGGTGTGTCGACAAAGCTTGGTGCGCTATGGAGCGCCTCCAAGCCGTGTATTGGTGGTTTAAAGGACATGTTCCACATTTTGAGAGGTGCTCCACTCCGAAAACTCACTAATAACATGTCTTAAGACAACTTTAAACTACTACTGCCTCCGATCCTGTTTTTGTCGAGCCTGATTTTCGCTGCGCACCGAGTTTTGCCGAGCCGGGGCAGTTTCGTCCGAGAAAGGACAAGGAAAAAAAAAAAAAAAAAAAAAAACTTCCTCAACGTCACAATAACCACCAGATACATTTTATGAGGTGTCCGTCTGACTGTGCCCTTACTGAGGGCGTATAGCACACAAACAACGGGGGGGAAAAAAAAAAACAAAAAAAAACACTCTCTTCTGTTGTGATTGAGGGAAGATACAAGATGCTACAGCATTCAGACAGTTATGAGTCACCCGTGAGATACGCCCTGCCTGGCTGGCAGGGCCCTATAACTACATGGAAGAAAAAAATAATAATAATAAAAAAATTAAGCACACATAGTGACCAAATACATTCCTCAAAGCACTGGTGTTACATGCCACCCTCGTGAGGGTCTTTCCCGACGTCCAACTCTTTTTTTTTTTTTACATTATTATTTCGTCGGCCTCCAACCCTACCCCGAGCCCCATGTTTTCAGGAGTAGGCTACTGGATGGACTTTGCGTTTGCATGTGAAAGGGAGTGGTGGTTTAACACTCGATACCCTAGTTCCTATCAGGCATGCACATGGAAAACAAATAAAAAATGTGAAGAGATATCATATCACACTAATGATACACGACGTTCAAACTCGTCATTTGACCTATTATATCATGTTGGTGGTGAAGGGCAAATGAAGGTTTTCCACCCATTATTTTTACACTATTCCACTGTCTATCGCGTGGGTCCGGGGAACGCAGCCCTAAGGCAGCCAAAGCAATGAGACTAAGAGAGGGAGAGGGGTAGAGAGAGAGAGAGAGAGAGAGAGAGAGAGAGAGAGAGAGAGAGAGAGAGAGAGAGAGAGAGAGAGAGAGAAAAAAAAAAAAAAAAAAAAAATATTGGTCAAATTGCGGCCGCGATCTATTTCACAGTTGGAATTGTTTTTTTTAATAATTTATTTAACATTTTTAATTAAAAAATCAGAATAAAATTTACAAGTAATTCAATTTTCAGGTTTTATCACGCATTCTTCTAAGTGCATACACTCACTGAATTAATAGTACCTTTTCAGTTGACCCACACATGGCTGAGTGGCAAAAATTGAAAATTCGTCGAATCGACACAATGATTATTTCGCAGTCTAAATTATTTTTTTTTAAGGTTCTGATATTTTTTATGGAAAGAACACGACCTCATTTATGGATCCTCAAAATTTCAGTTTTTTCAGCGGATTCCTCCAAGCCACAAACAATTATCAGGTAGCTGAAAATTAAGGAATTAAAATTTTGAAGTGAGAGTTTTTGGCTTTCTGAAAATCTTGAATGGTCCTGAAGTGGTGATAGGTCCGAAGACCCTGAAAACCACCTGTTTAGGCAGGCTGCATCCTGGAGTGGTGAAGGATGTCCTGAAGTGGTCAAGTGAGAGTTTTGGGCAGTCTGAAAATCTTGAATGGTCCTAAAGTGGTGAAAGGTCCGAAGACCATGAAAACCACCCTTCACCACTTGAGGATGCAGTCTGCCTAAACAGATGGTTTTCAGGGTCTTCGGAGTTTTCACCACTTCAGGACCATTCAGGATTTTCAGACATGAATGGTCATGAGGTGCTGAAAGGTCCGAAGACCCTGAACACCACCTGTTTAGGCAGGCTGGATCCTGAAGTGGTGAAGGGTGTCCTGAAGTGGTGATGAAAAATATGGCTGTTGTTAACCTTCTTTCCTCCGAGCACAGAAAATTGTCAAGTTGTTTCTTGCAAAACGTCTGTTTCGTTGCGCCTGACCTCCCTGTTTTGAGAAGACGGGCCTCAACGTCTGGGCCTGAGGATCCTTTTGCAGTTCACATGTCCTCACTTCTTTTTGGGATCCGTTCCACCCGAGGACTAGTCCTTCCTTTTTCCAAAATTTTCGGTTCTAGAAGAGCTAGATGTAGGTAGTCCGCAATATCTTGAAGAACCGGTACCCAAAATCCCCCCCCCCTTAAGAACCCACTTGCATTGTGGTCGCCCGCCACCAAACATGCAACACCTTGACACAGACGCTGAAGCCCACTATACCGCAACCTTAGGGCTGCAAACTCACTCACCAAACTTCATCCTTACCCACTTAGGGCCTCGTTCGACACCACTTCAAAATACTTGAGTTGGGCACCCTAACTAATGGAAGGTGATTTATTTCCCCTAACTTATTTTTTCGTTCCACAACCCCTTGACGAAACCCTTGGTACGATTGTCCTTGAAACTGAAGTGTTGACGACATTGCAATAAGAACAGTGGTGATTGGTGGGAAAAATAAATAAAAAAAGTCAGCATGTTACCCATTTTTTAGGGTCCATCCCTTGCGCCCCAAATGACCTCCCGAGTCACCCTTGGGATTTTCCTTGATTTGGCTAGGATGCATTTTTGTTTAAAGGGCGGGCACTTGGCCGCAGAGATTTGGAAACAATTACCGATTTCAAGGGTACGTCATTGAGGCAGGATCGAACGACGATTTATTGAAAAACAATAAATTCCAAGTGGTGTCGAACGAGGTCTTTATCATACTTATATTTATGTTTGTCATGTTCGCAGCCCTAAGGTTGCGGTATAGTGGGCTTCTGCGTCTGCGTCAAGGTGTCGCATTTTCGGTGGCGGGCGACCAGGACGCAAAGTGGGTTTTTAGCGGGTGGAACTGAACCCCAAAAAGAAGTGGGGGGCATTGGACCGGTCCTCGGGTAGAAGCGGACCCCAAAAAAAAATGAGGGCATGTGAACTGCAAAAGGGTCCTCAGGCCCAGGCGTTGAGGCCCGTCTTCTCAAAACAGGGAGGTCAAGCACAATGAAACAGACGTTTTGCGAGAGGCAACTTTGGCGATTTTCTGTGTTCGGACGAAACTGAAGAAAAGTTTGAAATTTTGAGAATCCATAGACGAGGTGGGGTTCCTTCCAGGAATAATACTAGAATATTTTCAAAAAATCATTTAGACTGCAAACCTCGGGCCAATTCGGCACATTTTTTATTTTTGCCACTCAACCATGTGTGGGCCAACTAAAAAGGTACTCCAAATTCAGTGAGTTTTCGTTCTCAGAAGAATGCGTGAAAAAACTTGAAAATTGGAGTACTCGTAGATTTTGTTGTGATCTTTCCAGCAAAAACGCTTAATAAATTTTAAAAAATCATTCCAACTGTGAAATTGATCGCGGCCGCAATTTGACCCATATTTCAATTTTGCCATTCAAGTTTAGCATCTCTCTCTCTCTCTCTCTCTCTCTCTCTCTCTCTCTCTCTCTCTCTCTCTCTCCTCTGTCTCTTATACACATCTAGATGTGTATAAGAGACAGCTCTCTCTCTCTCTCTCTCTCTCTCTCTCTCTCTCTCTCTCTCTCTTGTGTGTGCGCTCTTAGTCTCATTTCTTTGGCTACCTTAGGGTTGCGTTCCCCGCGCCCACGCGGTAGATAATGTTGTAATAGGGTATCTGAAACTCTTAACCGAAGTGATTTAATGTAGGAATATCATAAAAATTAGCTGCAATGCACCATTGCAAAGAGGAAAATTGTATTTTTAAATCCTGACAAATGTAACATTCCTACTATTTATCGTTCAAAGCTATGCTACCAAAGTGCCCGACTGAGTTAATAATAATAATAAATTAAACTAGGTGGGAAAATAGGGAGGTTTTGGGTAGGCTTTCGATCTTTTAAGAGGCCAAAATAAAAGGACGGTCACCGATAAAATTTATCAATTGCGACCGTCGTCGGGCTCTGTCCCATTTTTTATGACTTTGAAAATACTGCCAATTTTCCCTATTTTCTCACCACTGGCGGAGGTACTAGGGCTTAAAAACATACCCTAAATTCATTTAATTTATTTTTTCTTATAACATAGTGTTATTTTTGTTTTTGTTTTTTACTTTCCATTACCTTACCCCAAGCAGGCCTTTCAGGCATCGAAGGTGACTCAAGCGACCTAGTAAATAACCCAGTCTGTGAAACAATAAGAATAATGATTTTTTTCTTATAATTATAATTTTCACACTATAAAAAAACGGAGTGGGTGAGACTCCTCTATAAATTGTGCAAGCGTGATGGCATGCACTAAAAACGCAAGAGCCTAATTGTTTTGTAGTATGCTCGTATTTGCATATGGGTGTTCCACTGCGATTGTTTCGAACCTGGGTAAAAAAACTATGGTATCTCTTATATTAAAAGGAACTCTAAATGTAGTTGGCATTAATCAAGCTTCAAGTTTGTTAGGGATCAATTCAACTATAATGTACAATAAGAAAGTTGACTTGTCTCATAGTTCAAATAGTGCAAACCTATTAAAATAAGTTTTTTCATGATACACTAGTATTTGATTTAAACGAAATCGGTGGCCTGTAAGGGCTAACAACTCCATACAAGCCCGTCATACATTACATTTCATACATACTAAATCAGTGTTACACGATCAAACATTCAGGGGTCGTCTACTCTACTCCTCGAACATTCGGGGTACGTGTCGAACACCGGACACTGTCGGACTCCGGGTTCGAGTTCCTCCAAACCCCTTTTTGGACTTTTTCTTTGTTTTTTCTTACCAAGAGAGAGAGAGAGAGAGAGAGAGAGAGAGAGAGAGAGAGAGAGAGAGAGAGAAAAAAAAAGAGAGAGAGAAAAAAAAAAAAAAAAAATGCAAAGGAAAAAAAGTGTTTCCCATAATACACCGCACTCATTTTGTAATTGTACTGGGTCAAAAACATCGCTGATGTACATTCGTTATCAATAATATACACAGGCTGTCATTCTCGCTCTGTACAACCGCAATGAGGGTGTGTTGGAATCAGGGGAAGATGATGGCATTGCAGGCGTGCACACACACACACACACACACACACACACACACACCGGGATATCCTTGTTGCCTGTGGGTGATAACGGATGCTCGTCGGAGTGTCTCTTTGGCTCAGTGGGTGATGGGAACCAACAATTTGCGGGGTTCAATCGTGATGTGAGTAGGTTATGTGTTTCTTTGCTCCGTGTTAGATGTGTGAATGGCCTCGTCCGTGCTCTGCTGCTGCCCTGTTGCCTATCCTGCTTTCTTCACATGTGGTTTTCTGGAGGTTGATATGTTTGTTGTGTGGTGTGGCCGTGTTGTTGGTGTTGCCTTGTATGTCGCTGCTCCGCTAACTTGCTACCCATCCGCTGGTCATGCCTTCCGAGTCTATGTTTGTTGCTTGGACACCTTGTAGGGCGGTTGCCTTGTTGTTGTTGTGTTAAGTTGCACTGCACGGTTGTCGAGATGCTGGTCTGCTCGTCGTCGTCCCGTGCAGTGCGGTTGCCCTGCTTGTGTTGCCTTGTGCTTCACTACACCGTTGCTGTGTTGTTCATCTGTCATCCGCTGCCGTGTCATTCCTTGTTGTCGTTTTTGGCGTTGTGCAACCACGTTGCCTCTACTGCGTTGCCTGGTGCTCCGCAAGGTTGGTGCCCGCTTCTATGTTCCACTTGGGGACAATCTGCCTTCAACAAGGGTCGAAGGGTTCATGACCCAAAGCATCAATATGAGGATTTTTCTGTAAATTGTTAAGGGTTCAGCCCCCTGATGAGTTGGTGCAACTCCGACCAAACAATCTTATCATTATCAATTTTTATTTTTTTTATTTTTTTTTGGGGGGGGAGAAAACTT
The DNA here is from genome assembly GCA_003427395.1 of Chara braunii. Taxonomy (NCBI): domain Eukaryota; kingdom Viridiplantae; phylum Streptophyta; class Charophyceae; order Charales; family Characeae; genus Chara; species Chara braunii. The sequence continues at coordinate 1,429,933 of BFEA01000043.1, forward strand.
GCATTTTTTCTTTGCTTTGCCTGCTTTGTGTGTTTGAGTGACTTCTGCCCTCCTGCCTCCCCCATGCCCTTCAACCATTGTTTTTTGTTGTTGCCTGTTATCTTATGCTTGCAGCAAAGAGCCTCAAAATGGGGCACAACACCCAACCTATCATTGTTTGGAAGGGCCAAAAATCCCCCGTCCATCTCCAACGCTGGTACAACCAAGCAGCCTAGGTTTATGAACTGACAATAAAATTTAAACAACCAGAAGGTCAACACAAATTTGACCTCCCTTATCAATCGACGCAAAAAAACTATTTAGACACCTATTTTTCCTAAACCACAACTTGCCAACACCTTTATTACCTGATTTGACAACTTTCCTCAGCGAGTCTGCTTGAATCACCCTTCTCAAGCTTTGCATCGTGGTGCTCTTGATTTGCGGGTTGGTCTATTGTTTCCCTTCAAAGACTTGGTCATTTCGGCCCTGCCAGATCACTTGGCTGATTCTGCCATGTATCCCCAACCTTTTGTTAGTGAGGTATTTTCAGAAAACCCTCCAAATTACGATCAGAATGTATCCCACTCGAAGGATCGGCCTAGTAAATCAGCTTTGAGTTTGATCCACCATTTCCAAATTCGTGATGAGGTAGGACAATCCCACCACAAATGAATTGTTGACTTGAATGCCTATTCACATATGACCACTAAAGAATCTTTACTTTGTAAGGGCACCCTTCCGAGGAAAAAATGTGATTAATTTTCCCTTAACCCAATTTTCGTTTCACAACCACTTACGAAAAACCTATACTTAAGCGTTTGCACTATTTGAGGCTCTTCAGGGGCCTCCGGATGTCCACCTCGCAGCTGTGGTGGACGAAAACATGTTCGCCACAGTTGGGCCCCTGTGGCTCCAACTCATGGCTATGGACAAGGTCCCCCAATCTGAACTCGATTTTGAGTCACCCCTGCACGTCGTGCAAACGTGATTTTGGAGTGTTCGCTCCCGCGCTTTGGAGTGCGCCAACGTCGCCAATCTACCGTTGGATGTTAGTTAGGAGGATGAATATCTTTTGGGTTTATGTTCGTTTTTTTTTATAGACATTGTGGCAAACCTTTTTTGGTAGGTAGGATTCGTTAGGTTTGTTTGACTTTTAAGGCCTTGTGTTTTCCTTTTTCCCCTTCCCTAGGTTTGCGAAATGCCGGTGCAGGGGTCTCGATTTGAGCAATCTGCATTGGACTATAATTTCTAACGCCTACACCCAAGCTGGGTAATGGCCTCAATAAACTGTCCTTCGCTTTTCGGGGGCCATGTCCCACTTACAATGTAGAATAGAGATAGTTCTATGATGTAACATACTTTTTGTGAATACAAAATTCAAAACAAATGGGAACAGAGTGAAACAAATGGTACTGCTGGCCTTTTCTCACAATTTTTAAAACATAAAATGGAGAAATAAATGATTCAGAATGCTTTGTCCATATTTTTGTAAAAGTAGAATGGATAGAAAAAAAACTCAAATGAAACACTCTGAAGCACTCCATGCATTGCGCTAAGTGGGAGGTTGGAACCTCACTATAGCATGAAATGACTATGGATAATATACTTCTCTCTGTGCATTGACGGCCCAAACAAAGAAACAAGTGTCCTCCCATGTCCGTCCATCAGAGGATCCTCGTCCGTTAGAGTATACTTTCACGCCTGTCAGAGCGCACTCCCTCGTCTGTCAGAGTCTCCTCCTCCTACGAGGAGGTAATGATGATGATGACTCAACTACCGTAGAACTAGCTACCCCACTCGAAGTGGGTTAGCGAGTGGGGTAGGGCGTTGTATTTGAAAATCGTCGAAGTTTTGTCATTTTGTGCAACATGGAATATATACTTGAATATGCAAGTATACGACCCCAACCTTGCAGAAAGTTTTTGTCGTCACAAACAAAACTCGGAGGGGCCGCGCAGCACGGGGAGCCATTGAGAAAAAAAACCGACGACCTCCGAACTGGTGCGGGTTTCATGCTGACACCCGCGGGGTGATGTATGGTGTAATGGTGCTTTAAACGAACTTTCGACATAACCTACCGATAGATGTAGAGGAGGCGCGGAGATCCCCGCGGTGTCACGAAGATATCACAAAGTCGGTCGTGGTTGAAAGCTCTACGGAGAACTAGTTTTACCGTGTTAGTGGGACATGGCTCCGTGTTGTTTGTGGAGGGATTCCTGGCCTCCCCCTTTTTGTGGGTAATGAAATGAGCTAATTTCGCAGCCGAAGGCTGCGTCTTACCCCGTTGTACTTTGTCGTGTAGGGGGGCTTTCCTAAAAAAGAATGTCGACGACCTGTTAACGGGGTTTATGGGGCGTCGAGAAGGTGCGTGGCCGGGGGCAGGGCACAGACCAGTAGGCCAAAGGTCGGCGCAAAGGTTGGAGTGCGGGCGACCAACAGTAGGTGGCAAAAACGACTCACCGACTGTGCAAAATGTGAATGAATCTTCCGCTAGAACACGAAAGTATACACCACCATAGTTTTTGTCATTTGTGCATGTGCTGAGTAGTGCAGCGAGGTCCAAAGGTAGGGTTCAGGGCATCACCATTCTCGAAATTTGCAAAATGGGAATGCACTTCCCGCTAGAACATGGCCAGATGCACCTGCCACATTTTTTATCTTTTTTTCACATTTCAAGAGTGGTGTGGTGAGGCCCAAAGTCCACAGCGGTCGATCGACGGTTGTGGCGGCGAGAGGAGTGAGAAAAGTGCCACCTCGCCTGTCCTGGGGCGAGGTCCTACTAGCAAAGAGGTTTGGATTGAACACCTGAATCTGGCCGAGTTTGTGGACAAGTGCAAAAAATCTAGATTGAACTTATTTTCTCGATCTCTTCCTAAAACACGTCCAGATTCAGGATCTTAAATCCAATCCCCATTGCTAGTGGGACCATGCTTCTGCTCCTCGCTCCCGGTTGGCTGCGCTCCCGTGCCCTGTGGTACACCCTACACATAAGCCGCAGGCCCCTTCCAGATCCAAAACCCAGTAACACAATGGAACCTGCCAATTGAACTTATCAATAGATAACCAACCCCCTAAACTACTCTTGGGCAACGTGTTCATGTTCAACAACTATGGGTACTGGTGGTTCAAAAGTTATGGGTTGTCACCGACCTCCTCCCCGTGCCCTACCGGGTAGTGTTTTGCACAGCCTCGGGTGTTGCAGTCCCTTTTTTTTTTTTTTTTTTTTTTTCCTCGAAAAATTTTGTAAATTTTGTACAGCCTTGCGCACGAGGAGGGGGTCAAGACGGTTGACGCTGTCAAGATCGAGACGTTGGAGTACGGACAATGGTCGGTAGGATAGGTCAAACGGAAGAAATAGGAAAGAAAAAAATAAAGTAGGCAGGAACCTTTGATGAGAGGCGGGGGCCGTCGTCACTCGAATAGAACGCACGATAATTATCGCTGCCTCTGGACCGCAGGTTGCGCCAAATACAACTGTAATGACCGGACATTCTATTCTTTTTTTTTTTTTTTTTTTTTTTTTTCAACCGGACGTTATATTCTGGTGAAGACGGGTAGGAGAAGAAAGGTAGGGGGACGAGAGGGCAATCAGAGAAGGGGGGTCTCGCTCCACTACTCAAAATTTTTACATTTACTTTGTGTCTGGACTACGCTGTGGGCCCGATACAATCGAACTGATCGGGCATTTTGAATCTTTTGAAACTATTTTTATTGATTTATTTATAGTGCCAGCGGCGTGTCTGGAGTGTATTTTTTGGCTGTGACAGACCTTTCTTTGTTTCGTGGATGTTTTGCTGGCTTGTGATGGGGTGTGAACCGACAGTCTGTAGAATTTTCCATCTGGTGTGGGTGAGTGATAGTCTACTTTGATTTTGCTTAAGGTAGATTATCATTTACAGTGTAATCAGTGAGGGGATTCTGCAGACTGTTGAGGGTTCAGCCTCCTGATGAGTCGGTGAAACTCCGACGAAACAGTTTGTCACAGCCCCTCGTTTGTTGTCCTCTTCTCTCTCTCTGCCTACGGTTTACCGGGCAGTTCTGTTTGTGACGATATATATATATATATATATATATATATATATTTGACGATATATATATATATATATTGACGATATATATATATATATATATATATATATATATTTGACGATATATATATATATATATTGACGATATATATATATATATATATATATATATATATATAATTATTTTTCTTTTCTTTTCTTTTCTTTTGAGACTATTACCAGACCCGATGGATATCGATTTTTTTAAATTTTTAAATTTTTATTTTATTTTATATTTTTCTCTCAATTTCACCTTTCACTACCTACCTACCACTACTCCTAATCCTATTCATGAAATTCGAAGAGCCGATCGGATAAAAGAGGAAACTTTGTAGGAAGACTGTAGTGACAGAATTGAGTCGACTTCGTGCGATGATGGAAACTGAAAACAGAGTTTGGATTCTCCTGGGGGAGTACATTCTCAGCAGGGAATGGGGGTTAAAAAACCCATCAGATGTATGGGGCTGCTTCATGTTGATTTCATATGCAGATAGACGACCGAAGTCTAAATTCTGGAGAGCAGCCTTGAGAGCATGGAGAAAACTCAAACCAGTATCACATCGTGAGCCGACTTCCATGTCGGAGGTGCTGCAAGAACCACTCTTTGAGAGTCCCTATCTACTGGACTCACAAGGCGTCCCCTTTTCTGCAGCAAACGAGCCAAATAGTTTCGGTAAGCGGTGGATAGAGAGAGGGATCTTCAGGGTTAAAGATATTAGAAGGGAGGATAATCTAGGCTGGCTCACAGAGCAAGAGTTGAGGGATAGTTACCCCTATCTGAGAGAGGTGAGGGAGAAACTGTATAGCCTGCAGGCAGCAATCCCACCCCACTGGGTCAGTTTGTTAGAAGCTGGGCTGGTTCCAGCAGCGGATAAGTGGTACCGATCGGCGCAAGGTTCCACACCAGATAGTACCTTCTTCAGGCTGATTGAAAGTGGTAGTTCGAACCCTGTACTGTTACAATCTTGGACTGTGGAACCCTGTTGGGCAGAAGAGATTCCCCTCCGGTTCGAGTCGGAAACCCCCTGTGTAGTCTTACCGTTACTAGAGGAATGCAGAGTGGAACTGAACCCAGACAGACAGGGGATAGCTCGCCCTCGGGCAAGGTTCAGGGGTGCGCCGCTGTCAACACTTAAAGTAGACCCCACACGCTGGTTCTGGAATGTGGCGATCCAGCACAGGAAGTCGGTAATCCCCATGCACTGCTACACCTCCAAGATCGGCTCTGGTCTGCTGAGAGAAGGAGCCTYCACCACTCCTTATGARCTGGCATGCAAGTACAGGCGGGAGTTGGGCTTTAAAGAGTATGACAGAAACACACAGGAGAAACACTGGCAACTCCTGAAGGAACTTCCTTCTGAAAAACTGGGGAGTCTCCTGTGGCAACAATCAATGCTGGTGATCCCGACTGCTGTCTTCTTATCCAATAGAGGGATGGAAGTTCCAACTACCTGCCCCCGTTGTCAGTGGCCATGGGAAACTAACAAGCATCTCTGGGTGGAATGCCCCTTCTCAAAACGAATCTGGGCTTGGTGGAGCAAACATTGGGAGAACCTACCTTGGGCTCAGTTTAACTGGACTGAAGATTTTACTCTTTCCGGTATTCCAGCAGAACGGAACAAGAATGACGCGGCGGCCTGCTACGTAGCTCAAGTATGCAGAGCCATTTTAATGACAACCATCTGGTATCAAAGGAACTCTCTTATCTTTCGCCAGGAACATTGTGAGGAAGTTCAGCTTAAACAAAACATAAGGTCACTATATAGGCAATGTATTTGGGCGGACTGGCATAGAAAGGCTAAGAGAGGCTCGGCTAAGAAAGGCACAATCCGGTTTTGGAAAACATGGGGGAAAAACTATAGTTTGGTTAGGCCAGATTTAAGAGGAGGTCTGATTCTCTCGTCTTGGTTGATTCAGAAACCGCTTTAGGCTGCTGCGTGGGAKCACACTTGGCATCGGCAGTCGCCTGCATACAAGATTTGGTATCACTGGTCGATTTAGACTGGGGTTACGAAAGTTGGTAAACTGATTTGGATTCYAGTTCTTTGATAATCTGTGTTGTGGAGCAGTAGCCTAGACGTCTAGCAGACTTTTGATTCAGAGAATTGGGCTAGACTTTTCCCCTCAACTTGGAAAGTGAGSTAGATGGGACGCTGGGCCCRGTTCCCAGCAGTCKTCTGAAGGTCAGTAGTGCGTGTTGACAGTTTGAGCAGCTTTGCTCGCAAGCATACTGGCTGAGGCTGCCAGGCATTACCGGGTAGAATTGTGAGGTCCCCGGCCTCGTCCCTTTTGATTTGTAA
>BFEA01000043.1:1494631-1507313 GCA_003427395.1 Chara braunii
ATACTGAGTGTTGCGTGTGGGACATCCAGGGTGATCCAGAGTGTGAACAGTGAGTTGTGTGGGCGCCCAGTCGCCATAGCCAGTTGAAGAGAACTCATATCTGGTTACGATATCTTGAGTATTGTGTGGGCGCATGTCGCCAGTTGCTGTTTCGCTGTTTGCATACATGACAAGTGTGAAGAAGTCGAGTATGATTGCAAGGGCGGTCACATTATCCAAAGTATTTCGACGAGGAATGAATCCTGCTTGGTTGATATGAAAGCATTTGTTTGTCTGTTAGTTTTGTCATTCTGTTAGCTAATCCCTTTGCTTGGATTTTGTACGGTGTTGTGAGAAGTGAGATTGGTCTGTAGTTTTTCAGGTCCTCCTTGTCGCCCTTTTTTTAAATTAGTGAAACTACGCTTGTGCTTAGAAATTGACCCGGGCCTCTCTTGTCCCTGCTATCGTTAATGAAGTTCAGGAGGTCGTTGCCCAATGTGGGCCAGAACTGGACCCACAATTCTTTGGACAGACCATCAATTTTCAGTGCTTTGTCATTTCGCATCTGGGACAGGGCTGCGTGAAGTTCCCCTAGGGTGATTGGTTTGTTTAAGTTCTCCGTTTGTTTCTGGGTGATCGTCCTCTCTAGGTAGGTCATCATGTGCTGGCGGGCAATGATGTTCGTTGATGGAGGGGGGGGGAGGGAGTTTTGGACTCGTAGAGGTCGGCATAGAAGGATCTGGCTATTCTTAACATGTCGGTGCCGGCTGATTTTGTCTCCCCCTGTTCCACTGGGTCCTTTAGCCCCTCGATCATGTTGTTCCTTGCTTTGGCCTTGATTTTGGAAAAGAAGAATTTGGACATGGATTCATTCAGGGTGTAGTCATTCATTCGGGCGCGTATTTGTAGGCCTCTGAGTTCCCATCTTGTCCATTCATTTCATTTGTCCTTGGTATTGGACAAGGTCGTGATAGGAGTTGGAAGAATCTGATGCGAGGTCGGTTTCTGCAATGTCAAGAGCAATTTGCAGTTCTTCCTACCTGATTTTGCGTTCTGCTGCTATGCTTCTAGACTCTGCTGGGACCGTCTGAGATTGGTCCTATGAACCACTTGTGCCTGTTCTGGTGTTTCCTCTCGTCCTACTGTATGAACGCCTAATTCCATGTGACTGCCTCGGTCATGCGGTCTGTGGAGAGAAGCGAGTTGTTAAGTCTAAAAAAAACTTCCAGGAATTCACGTCAGTGTGCTTGTGCTTCTGGCAAAGCAATAGAGGGGTTGAATGATTTTGTAAAGTAGATCATATTTTATAAGAAATTGTTATTAAAAAAAGATCTCTTGAGCAAAGTTCATAACTTTATACAATTCCTTGCGTATGTTGAAAAACATAAATAGAAATATTGTCAAATACAAGATTGTGTTGCATTGCTCTTGTGCATGAAGAGAACCCAATTGAGAAGAATGATTGAAACGATGTTAAAGTTGTGAAAGTTGTTTTGTGTCTGGTCGGATGTCATGGAACGAATGTTAGTCTGATCTGCAGGAGGAAATTGATCGACGAGATAAACAACTTCAACAAGCTGCAACAGCTGCCTCAGCAGCAGCAACCAGGTAAGAAGAAGATGGTGGTGTACTTCTGACTCAGACCTTGCGTGTGAAAGCACCATTGAGTTTGCTGCTGATACTCTTTGCAGAGCATTTGTTCATTGTCCCAGCGTGTTGTGGCGTTGGCGTTGGGGTCGGAATATATGCTTCTTCATTGACTTACCGTGAGGGCACGGGTGCGCAGCCCGTAGTTCGTTTGTTGATGCGGTTGCGGAAGGGTGAGGTAGTGATTATGGTTTGCGTATGTTTTGCTATGTTTGCTGTGCACAACTCGAAGTGGGTGGGGGGTTCCGGCTGGTTTGTGGTGTTGGCGTTGGAGTCGGAATATATGCTCCCGCACACCGCTCCCCCCCCCCCCCCCCCCCCCCCCCCCAACCCCCCCTCCCGCCTCGCCTCTGTCTTCCTCATTCGCCATTCTGTGAACCGCCATCCCCTTCAGTAAGATCCTCACTGGCATCTCTGACTCTAGTCACACCCCTCTCGGTGCCTCAGTCACCACACTGGGAAAACCACCCTGGCCCATCACTTTGGGTATTTTTTGGTTGCCTTCTCTGAGCCATCTCCCTCCTCCAAGACTACCCTTACTTCTCCAGACCTTGGTAGAATCAGTGACTGAGGTGAAGTACAAAAGATTGCCAGGCATTCGGTGCTAATTCCTACGCATTCCTACCTCCGAGGAACATCCCCTCAATGAAAAGTTGAAAACTTCTGCACATAGTTGCATAAGGATGTTTGACGAGAGATTATCAGGTTGCGGTCATGACTTGCAGAAGCTCGGAAGTGAACCGCGTATGAGTCTGGGTGACTAATTTCTAATGTGGGGCCCTATTATCAGGTTGCGGTCATGACTTGCGGGAGCTCGGAAGTGAACCGCGCATGAGTCTGGGTGACTAATTTCTAATGTGGGGCCCCCTCGCAAGACCCCCATTGGGGTCTTGCTGGAATGTGCGTAGGCCTCCAAGTGCAAGTGTGACTAATTTGGTTGAGGGTCTTGCTGGAATGTGCAGAGGGCCTCCAAGTGCAAGGGTGATGTATGCTATGTTCCTGTCCATTTCAATTCCATTCATCATAACTCTCAAACAATGTGATCGCTCGCACCTAGACAGACCTGCACAATGCGATCGGGTAAGAACACTGGCCGTGGACCCCCAGCCTTTGACGTGCCCGCATTGTTTGATGGCTGGATCTGTAGGCACTTGAGGCGGCGAAAGAGTCAAAGCTAGGTATTTGGAGAAGTGACTGGCACAAACCATGATCCACGAAAACCTCGTCTTACTCATCTTGCCCATGTCAGCGAAATTGATGGAGATGGACTGGACTGACCAAGGCCATCAGGAATGGGGTAAGGGTCTTAAGTTTTAGCAGATCACAAGTGGCTGCTGCTGGCGGATTTTACTCCGCTGGCAGATTTGACAACTTGCAACAAACTTGCGCTCATCTTCCTTCATTTCATACCAGAGCGATAGAACCATTGCGGCAAACTCCCGGAGGGCGTAAAGAACCCAAAGTGACCATTGTTATCATGACATTCGCCCAGAATTCTGGAGCGGATGGGTTCCAAATTAGGCACACAAAGATGGTCATATTCACCATGCTGCGATCCTGGTCATTCCCGAAGTGCAAATTCACAATGAAAGACAATGCCACCCAATTGCGAAAGAAATGAAGGCACTTGCAAAGAGATAGAGACCAAAGAAGAGAGAAAGAAGAAGAAGAAGAAGAAGAAGAAGAAGATATACACCAGCAAGACCAATGACAAATCCCCCTTCTCTCTCCACCTTGCTCCTCCTCTGTTACATGCTGCGCCTGCACACGAGGGCAATTTTCCAGGCCCTGCGTCCCTCAGGCTGAAAGCCTGAAAACCAGTGCCTACAGGCCCCGTGACCATTCAGCTCGAAAACCTGAAAAACAGGGGCCTACAGACCCTGTGTCGTTTCAGACTAAAAATGGCAGTAGCCTTTTTAGCCTGAAACTTTAGTCTGAAACAAAGGGCCATTTCCGGTCTGTCATCAGACCGGCCTGCCCTGAAAGTCAGGCACCGAACGAGGGTTTTAGGAACAGGCTATTTTTGGCCTGTTCCCACGACAGCTGCAGCGCCAGCCCCTGGCTCAGCGTGGCATTGGCAAGAGCAGGCTCCTGGACTGCCCGCCCTGCAACTGCAGGCAGTCGGAGGCAGTCAGGAGGCAGGCTGAGGTAGTACATAGGGACTTCCCATGCACTTCACGGGTAGGCAGGAGGCAGTCAGTAGTCTTCAGGATTCGGCAGCAGCACTCTGGAGGAGCGCTGCAGGAGTAGAGTAGCGTTAGCAGTAGTCTTCAGCGCTGGGCGCTAGTAGCACTAGCTGTAGTCTTCAGCGCTGGGCACCATAGCTAGAGTAGTACTTGTTACGATCCTGGCCAATTTCGAAGTGTACATTCATTTGAAAGTACAATGCCATGCAATTGCAAAAAGAAATGAATGAACTTGAGAGGAGAGAGAGGGAAAAGAAGAAGAAGAAGAAGTAAGAAAGGAGAAGAAGTTGATGTACTCCAGCATAGACCAATAACAAGGCCCTTCTCCTTCGCCAACCAATCTCTTCCTCCTTATCTCCTCCTCTCTTATTCAAACAAGAAATAACAATAATAATGTTGAATGACTGAACCAGAATCAATGTCCGAATCCCACTTCTACTGCAGGCACAACATNCTCCTCTCTTATTCAAACAAGAAATAACAATAATAATGTTGAATGACTGAACCAGAATCAATGTCCGAATCCCACTTCTACTGCAGGCACAACATGAGGTCCACCATAGCCATGGCCACCCTTCCTCTTCCTCTACATACAGGCSGAGGMTATGGCRGACTACTGAGGYTTCAGCCTCCTGTCSAAAGGACAACCCAAAGCARCTATGTCGCTGCCCCACTTCAAGGTCATCACCATGCAGCTATGCCGCTGCCCACTCAACCRCCATGCCYGACTCTGCCCCGAGCTTCCTTGATGCGSCACTACCCYYACTGSGGCCTTCCAGATGCAGCGCCTAACAAGGTGATGAAGATGGTGTCTGCCATAGCCAGGTAAGTACCCTACCACTCTCCTCCTTGGTCCCCTTCTCCCTCCTCCTCCTACCGGTAGAGCTCCACCATAGCCAAGGTGGAAGCTCCCGGCTTCTTCCTCCCAGCAGYGCTGTAGTACCCAGCGCCACTCCAGCCAGCGCTCCAGCAGCGTGTAGCCAAACTTGCACACTGAAGAATGAGGCCGAGCTCTTGCCTYGGCCTCTTGATATAGCGGCCTGCTTGCCTCSTGGGCGGTGACTTCCAGGCCGCTCGGCCTCCCAAGCAACCGGTACCTCCTCCCTTTCGGAGGGAAACATCATTGCAGACTCTGATATTGCCCGTACAGGCTCTAGACTCAGACTGGATGGACTGGTACCGCCCTASACCTAGCCTACCACTACTGGGCCTCTAAAAATGCCAACTTYGTCTTCTTCTGCTCGGCCTCGAGTACCCGGCACATCTACTGCTGCTGGGTGCGGTACCGGCCTACCTGCTACTTGAGTGTTTTTCCGCTGCTCTAAGCACCGCGGGCCCCTGGCTCCGCTACTTGAGTGTTTTCCCTGCTGCAACCCTCAATGCCATGGCCACAGGTAAGTACTGGCCCTACGGGCCCGCCAAACAAACAAGTACCCTTGCGGGTCACACACACACTCATACCGACAAGCACTCAGACAGGCACGCAGGTCACAAGCATGCACACACAGACAGACTTAGAAAACACAGCAGAATGCGGGAATCTCAGCAAGGCATCCATTCCATCGGCAGAACTTCAGAAATCAGCAGTGTTCTCAGTCTGTGTTTTGACGGGTCATTACACTACCCCCCCCTCAAGAGCGAGGTCCCTTCGAGCGAGTAACTCAATCAGAGTCCTTGCATAATGCATCATAAGTGTAGATGGCAAAGAGAGATCGGGCGTGTTCAGTAGGGGTGAGTGTAGCAGTGAATTTCGGTTGTTGTTCAGAGCTAATCATTCGTTCATGTGCGTTGACAACTCGTGGAGCACTCTGCAGCAAGTCTTTCTTAGCAATCCAGTAGAAGTCATTCAGCGGGTGGCAAAGGAAATGTACTTTATACTGTTTGTTTCTCCCCTTTCCACTATGTTCAACAATTCTATCTACCTCATGGCCGCCATTGATTGAGCGAGGAATCATCGATTCTCGATACGGAAAAGTTTCAGGTGGTTCATACGGAAACAACTTCGATGCGTGAAAGACTGGATATGTGCGCAGATGAGCAGGCACATCGATCATGTAGGAAGGACCAAAGGAATCATTGCCTACTCGGTTCAACACCTTCCATGGACGGTAGTACTGAGGAAGAAGCTTTCGTGATACGCCTTCTTCTTCAGAAAACTCAGACATCTTGACCCAAACATAGCTTCCCGCAGTGAAAGGATCAGGTTGGCACTTTTTGTTGGCATGTATGGCACTGCGTCGCTTCTCCATAGCTGCGATAACAACTTTGAGCAAACGATCATACTTCGAGCTGTAGCCTGGCTGGCCAGGTGTTAGGCCAGGCGGCTGTTCAGGGAACAGATAAGATAGAGGATTGCAGATTTTCTATCCAAGATGCAGCCGGTTAGGCGCCATCTTGGTGGAGTGGATGGAGTTGTTGTACAACCCTTGTACGATCGGCAATTCCTCATCCCAAGAGTTCTGATCAGGCACAATTAAGGCTCGGAGAAGTTGAATCACACTCTGGTTGATCTCCTCGGCCAGTCCATTGGCTTCGGGATGTCGACCAGATGTCATCTTGAGTTTCATGTCATAGACCTGGGAGGTGAAGAATCTTCCATTCTGCACTTATGAACCTAGTGTCCCGGTCACTCACAAGAGTTTTCGGGGGTCCACACTGAAGAATGTACCGTTTGTGAAATTCCTTGATCACAAGGTCAGTTGGGGCGTGAGGTGGTAATGGAACCAGATTTAGAAACTTTGAAAAGCGGTCAACGATCACCATCACTTGTGAATATCCATTTTTGCTCTTGTTCCCCATGTCCGTGAAGTCGATGGAAAGAGACTCACCCGGGCCGTCAGGAATAAGAAGAGGATGCAACAACCCATAGGGCTTCTGCCGAGATGGTTTGATGCCTTGACAGACTTCGCACTCAGCCACAAACTTTCGTTCCGTTTCTTTCATTCCAGGCCATACAAACATTTGCAGCAGACTTCCGCATGTCTTTTCAAAATCGAAGTGTCCACTTCGGCCATGAGCCAAGTCCAAAAAGTGAGTAAGGATCGGCTCATGGTTGGGTACACACAGTCGGTCATACTTTCCGTAACGTCGGAAAAGTAATCCCTGACATTCATGGAAATCAGGCTGACTGCTAGGGTCAGCCCGAATCTGCTCAAGGATGGGACTGAGTTCCGGGTCCTTGGCAGTATGCTCAATGAATTCCTCCTTCAAATTCTTACGGAGATCATAGGAACCCACAAGGCAAGTCATGTACTCAGGATGGCGAGACAAAGCATCCGCAACGCGATTGTAACAGTCTTTCTTGCGCTTAAGTTCAAAATCGTACGCATCAATTTCATGCAGCCAGCGGGTCAATGTGGTTGATGGATTAATCTGTGTCTGAATCCATTTCAAAGTCTCGTGATCTGAGAACACTTTGAAATGACGACCCAAGAGGTAGTGTTTCCAATGATCTAGTGCCTCTCGCAAAGCATAGAGTTCCTGCATGTAAGTGGAAGCAGCTACCTTGTGGTTGGGCATGCGTTTGCTGTAATATTCAAGCGGATGTAAGCCATCGCCGTCATCTTGCTGCAGCACTGCACCAATCCCATACAAGCTTACTACGAATGTAAGTTTGGGATCTGCAATGTGGAGCACCGGATGACTCACCAAAGCCTCCTTCAACGCTTGGAAGGCTGCTGTGCATTCCCCATTCCATGTGTAAGACACATTCTTACTTGTCAATTTGGAGGCGATGATAGAGAATTTGGGTACAAACTTACGGTAGTATGATGCAAGACCAAGAAAAGAACGCAACTCGCGGACATTGGCCGGTTGAGGCCAGTTGCGGATGACCTCAACTTTGGTTGCCTCAGGCTCTAGGCCTGCAGCAGACAACCGATGTCCAAGGTAGATGACGCTGTCCCTCCCAAACTCAGATTTCTCCAAGTTGAGATGGAGTTGCGCGTCCTTGAGGATCTGCAACACCTCCTCAATATGTCTCATGTGCTCCTCCATCGATTTGCTGAAGATTAGTATGTCATCCAAATACACAACAACAAATCGGTTGATCTGATTGCGGAACACCGTGTCCATGAGACTTTGAAAGGTGGCCGGTGCAATCGTGAGGCCGAAGGGCATGACAATAAACTCGTACAGCCATTCGCGAGTTTTGAATGCAGTTTTATGCTGGTCTGCAGGGTCGACTTCAATCTGGTGGTACCCTGACTCGAGATCGATCTTGCTGAAAACCTTGCACCCACCTACAGCATCAAGCAGATCATCAATACGCGGCAAAGGATAAGCATTCTTTCTTGTTATTCTATTCAGTCCGCAGTAGTCAATACACATCCGTAGTTTGCCTCCTTTCTTAGGGACAAATTAAACCGGTGCACCGAATTCGGATTCGCTTGGCTTGATCCATCCCTTCCCAATCATGTCATCAATCTGTCTACGCAGCTCTTCCAATTCGCATGAGCCCATTCGATAGACACAACCTTTTGGAGGAGTGCTACCTTCTATCAACTCGATCTTGTGCCAGACCGAACGCACGGGAACTCCATGCGGTTCGGCCAAGACTTCAGGAAATCGGTTGAGAACGTTGCGAATTTCTGATAGGATCTCCGGAGGTGGATCATCACATTCAGGTGCAAGCATACCGGATTGCATCGGTGCATCCAAAACAACAGGATTTGAAGCAGAGTCATTTGGATTAGAAGTAAATTTAGTAGAGGTAGAAGTAGTTGCCTCAGAAGTAGAAACGGCATGCAAAGTAGAATCATTATGTACAGTGAAAATAGAAGGCACATGAGCAGGCCTAACAAAGGCTATATACATTTGCTCATCAACTTTGCGCCTGCGCCACTTTTTGAAGAATTGCATCGCATTGAGAAAAGTTACTTGGAACTCGCGCGGCTCATACAAGACGACGGGACGCTCGATTCCCATGGCATCTTTGACCATGAATTGTGAATCCTTCCACGTGGTTCTTTCACATTGGGCTTGTAACCAGCCCAAGCCAATAACCGCATCGAAGGGGCATTGATCAAGGTAGTGCGCACACCTTTGACTGCATGAGTAGATGTGACAACCTCTTGGTTGCCCACTTGGGTCCGGCAAGGATTCTGCAAAGTCACTTGCTTCATCCCCAAGCGCGCCTTACGAATGCCGTGCGGTGAGAAGTAGTTGGCGGTTGCGCCACAATCAGCCAACGCACGGATGTAACGGTCGTTAATGTAGAGTTTGAAGAAGATCAACTTCGTTCTCCCTAGCGCGCGTTCTTGCTTCATATGAGCCAAGCGCGTCAACAAAGCATGGAAGTCAATTTCTTCCGACTCCACCCAAGGCTCCTTATAGAGGATGTGCAATTTCTCTTTCTCAGCCTTGGAATCAACATCAGATGAGGTTTCAAGAGAGGTTTGCTGAGTGGGATCCGAATCCAGTGAAGGATCTGCACTTACATGTTTAGCCTCTCCATCTGTAGAGTGTGCTGATGATGTCTCTACCCCCGTTGTTGGTTTCCCTGCTGCAATCCGAAGCATTGTTGGACTGAATGTCCCGGTTTGGTGCAATGCAGGCAAACCCCTTTCTTCACCCTATGTTTCCCTCACTTTCACTGATCTGGAGATCTACCCATGGTTTTGTGGCCGGGTCTTCCGGTTTGGGTGGAATTTTCGCTCCCTTGGGAATAATAATAGTGTTAGTATTGTTCTTCATCGTCGTCCTCGGTCCCTTGCTTTTGAAGGCAGTCTTCTTGAAGGCATTCATAGATTCATCATCATTCACACACTCAGACTTATGGGTTGACAAAGAGCAAGATGCCTCGCAGCCTTGCTCTTGATCGTCATCAAGAGAAGGATCCTCTGCGAAGGTCTCCTCGTCATCCTCAAGTAGATCGTGCGCTAAAAAACGGTTGCTGTCTGGAAACCGTTTGCGGCCGGTGGTCTTTTTGCCACCTGATCCACCCGGGAGGTATTGTGCCTCCAGTTTGACTGAGTCCCGCATGAGGGTAAGCCAATTTGTGTATGCGATGAGTCCGAGCCCCAGGCGATGTGTTATAGTAGAGGGGACTGTGCCTTTTATCACATCCAAGCAAGACTGCGCAGTCATCTCCAGATCCGGGGTAGCAAATAGTTTACTAACATACTGCTGCAGGCTATGCATGGTGCCGGTCCACTTGCTGCGCTTGAGCTTGTCAAGCTTGAGTCTAGCTTTGGTTGCAGCATGTGGATCAGCATACTGTTTGATCAAGAGTTCCTCGAGTGTGGCTACCGGCGTAGCCTTCAGCCATTTGTTCAGGTCTATTCTTTTATAGCCTGCTTGTACAACTTGGATTTCCAAGAATCCTCTTACGGCGGGTTCCACATTGGTCCCTAGGACCGACGACTGAGTAACTGGGAGTGTCCCCAGCACATCAAAGTAGGATTGCATAGAGCTGATCCAAGATTCAATGTCGTCCTTTCCGTCGTATTTAGACGGAATTTGTGCCGCCTTTCTGTCCATGTAAGGAAAGATGCAGCTTGGACCAGCAGCTGCTGGGTCCGAACTCGGGACTGCAACAGTTCCAGAATGCCCTACACTGCCACTTGCCGCTGCAGCGGCAGCAGCAACAACAACGGGGTCTGGACCTGCTGCAGATCCGGATAGGTTGTTAGTCACACTCAAGGAAGAAGAAGAAGTAGAAGAAGACACATTTAGAGGGGCAAGAACGGATTGACACGCAGCACTAGAAGCAGGGTATGCAGGTGGAAGGACACTTTGGGCAGACTGCAAGTTAGCAAACTGTTGCAGCTGGTCACAATGCTGCTGCGCCATTAGGGCCATATCCTCGCGTAACTTCTTGAGTCGTCGAACACCTTTGCAAGTTGGCCTACATGGTCCTCAGCAGCCCGAACGTCTATCAAAGCCCTGAGGAGTGAAACGGTTTTCTCTTACACCTCCTCGTTAGTTAAGGCGCGCACAGTACTGAAGACAGCTTCGTGAGCCTTCACCTTTTCTTCCCTCTCCTTCTCTTTCTCTTCCTCTTCCCTCTTCAATGCTTTTTCATAGAAGAATCGGTACTGCGCTTTTTTTGCCTCGGGGGCAGCGTCCATTTGCAGCTTCCATTCTGCTGCAGATGCCATAGTGGAGGATGAGGGTGTTAGCAAGTCTCTCAAGAGGGGTCCGTACTTCCTCACACTTCTGGGACAAACACTCCTCTTCCCTCTCCTCACTCCCTCAAGAGCAACTCTCAGAAGCTTCTCTCTTCTCTCTCTCTCTTTTGTTTGCGATCGTGTAGACGCAGGCATTTAACGAACCAAGTCAAAGAAACAGTTTTGAAAACAATCAGAAGAGAAGGTAGAAATCCTAGCCGGAGCGGCAATTCATTTGGACTGGAGAGCAGTCAAAACAAAAAAGAAATAAAGATCAGAGCTGATCCAGCCACACAGCCTGGGCCGACTACGTATGAGGTTCTCTCAAGCCTAGCCAGACTCAGCTCCGTGAAAACACAACAAATCAGATTCAAAGTGTACAACGTAATGCAAGAGAGAATTGAGTGGTGCCCAAGGTGCGAGTCAGGCGGCGAATTGTGCGGTAGAGTCTGATAAAACGTCTCAGTGGAGATCCCCTCCGCAGCGAGTGTCCTGGTCCGAAAGCATAAAGTCTGAGTCCCAATCAGATAGAGCAAGGTAACTGACGTCAACAGATTTGTCCTGAGGGGCCCTTCTTGTTTGGGCCTGGTCCCACTGGGTCCCAAACGGTCCCAGTGGAGTCAGAACCGGGTCCCATCCAACAAGAGTTCCACAAAGACCTACTCTGTCCCTATCGAATTGCAAAACGAAATTTTGCCCCAGAAAGAACTACAGCCGTTTAGAATGAAATAAACAAAGCACTGTAGAGAGATATAGCACGGCAAGCAAGATACTCCATTCATTCATGCGTCAGGTGAGTAGGCAATTCACACACCTCACACACAATCAAGACTATGGAGGATGGAAGAAGAACCCAGAAACCCCCAACAGGCAGTCAATTCCATGCACACACACATGGGCACCCTGGCGGCACGACACTTACCTGAGTGGCCTGGCTCTTGAGATGAAAAGAACTCACCCCCCTCTCACATAGTCCTCCTGACCCAATTAGCATCCTCTACACTAGTGTCCTATCATCTACGAGGGTCAACATCTACTCCAAAGTACAAAGCCGGATCCCCCGTCAATGTTGAAGATCAAAGCAGCAACTTGCAGTCCGTAGGTGCAGATATGGCTGCCACCCTCAAGCTTGCCTAACTTGAGTGGAGCCCTAAAGTCACTCCTCGTCTTCCTTGAAGTCCAGATTCAAGTTGTAGGTGCCCTTCACTGTCGCCTCCCTCAAATTGCATCACGAAGTCCCACCTTGTGTCTCGCCACCACAAACATTCACTCAAGCAACCTGGCCGGGTCTAGTGTCGACCCTACACGGCCCTGCCAGGTGGGAGCAGCTTCCCTTTACCACGCTGCCCCACTTAACCCTAACCTCCGCCCTAACCCTAAGTGGTTAGCCCTTACCACTAGGGTTAGGGTTATGGCAGCAAAGTCAACTCTCGCCAGCAAGTAGAATCCGCTCCGATACCAATGTTACGATCCTGGCCAATTTCGAAGCATACATTCATTTGAAAGTACAATGCCATCCAATTGCAAAAAGAAATGAATGAACTTGAGAGGAGAGAGAGGGGAAAGAAGAAGAAGAAGAAGTAAGAAAGGAGAAGAAGTTGATGTACTCCAGCATAGGCCAATAACAAGGCCCTTCTCCTTGGCCAACCAATCTCTTCCTCCTTATCTCCTCTCTTATTCAAACAAGAAATAACAATAATAATGTTGAATGACTGAACCAGAATCAATGTCCGAATCCCACTTCTACTGCAGGCACAACAT